>CM066173.1:22294965-22354965 GCA_033629205.1 Lithocarpus polystachyus | reverse complement strand
CTTATTACTAGAGCAAGATCCAAGAAGATCAAAGAAGCACTTAATGGGCTGATTCAAGAGATTTGGGCTAATTCTAACGCAGGACATTCCAAGCTTGGCCCAAAGGAAGATGAAGGCGTAATAAATTTAATCCAAGCTATTGAGGGCTGATCTAACTTAATTGGATGTGATTTATGGCGAGAATTAATGGCTGATTGACTTTCCAGCTCTATATCAGTTAATAGATATTTTTTCTAATCCGGATCTTCTAATTTCAGACCAGATCTACCTTAATTTTAGGCTTTTATTATTTAGAACTTTTTTTAGCTATTTTCCTATTTTTGATCTGCTAATTTCAGACCGAATCAGCTTTTATTGAGGGTATTATTATTTAGTACGTTTTTGTATATTTTCTATTTTCAGTCATGTCTTATAAATAGCATACACTTTGTTATAGAGAGATTATTGAATAAAAATCAGAAAAAAGGTGAGGCTTTGCTCTTCTCTTTGGTTCTTCAAGAACTGTGAACTTATCAGAGATTCTTCCTTGTAGTGTTCAAACTTTATACCTTCGGTTCGTGATTCCATTATAATCATTGGGTCAAAGGTCTGTTACTTATATTTTTAGTTCACGTTTCTCTTATAAACATTGGGTCAGGGTTCTATCAAAATTTGAATTTAAGTTTTCTTGGGCAAATATTCCAATATTGTTTGTTAGGTCTCAAAGCGTGTCAATTGAGGTTCGCATCAAGATGCCCTTGTGGCTTTTCCAATGGTTTTCTTTTTGACTCTCCTATAAGACAATGTTCACATGTGGACAAAGTGACTTTAGCGAGATTGCCTATAAGGCCTTCTTTAGCTAACCTTGTCATCCTCTCTTGCCCTATATGGCCAAGCCTACCATGCCATATAATTGAATTATCGAAGCATTATCAGATGAAGTCAAAAAAATTGAACTATCATTATTATAATATTCAATATTCAAAATTAAAAAGCCATTTGAAATAAAACCACGACCATAATTAATTGTTTCCAAATGCAATAAAACATAATTATTCTAAAAAATAAACTAGAAACCAAGTTTTAACAAAGTAACTACAAAAAGTAAGTTCCTTTGGATCTCTGGAGCATACAATACGTCATGGAGTAATAGAGTGCGACCACCTCGCAACTCTAGCTTGTAGGTACCAATTCCAAGTACCTTCATGCTAGCTCAGTTTCCCACCCTGATGTCTCTACTCCCAACAGGAATCCGGTAGTACTCCACAAATTCCACTCTATCTCTCGCTGCATGTTTAGTTGCTGCTGAGTCTACAGTCCATATAGGACCAAAATTAGCAACAAGGACATGACTAGTTACAAAAACATGGTGAGATGTAGGATTACGTGTTACCTTTTTTGGCTCAGTGCAATCATGAGCAAAATGTCCTTTCTTTTCACAGTTATAACAAGTCAACTTAGACTTGTCTTTCTTTGTGCGCTTTCCTTTAGTATTGTGCTTGAAAAACTTAGCCTTCTTAGGTGGTGGCCCATTAGGTCTCTTGTTCAGGAGTATAATCATGTTGCTTGCGTTTAGGCCTAGATGCCTTACGCAAGCTGGTCTTAGCCATGTGCACAGAACTAATCATCTTGGCTGCTTCATGGCACTCAACTTCAAGTTCCAAGTGACGAGCCACATCATCAAATGTTTTGATGTTCTCATTATGTGTCAAGTTTTAATACTTCGTCTCCCATGAACTTGGTAGTGAACGAATCACTACCTGGACTTGTTGTTTGTCAGTAAGATTGTTTCCAGCTAATTTGAGCTCTCGAATCATGGAGGACATCGCTCTAAGATGCTGCTTCATCGTATGTTTAGAGTGCATCTTATATGAATCAAATTTCATTCTTAAGCCACGCAGTCTAGTGGCTGACATCCCACTACATCTTAGCTTTAGAACTTTCCACTTGTCTTGCGCAGTTGTATACTGCTCAAATTCACCAATCAAGTCATTGTGCATGCTGCTTAACATTGTAAAGCGCGCAAACAAATCTTTCTTGCGCCAATTTTCATAGGAAGCAAGATCACGTTGGTGTTGCTTAGTGCTTCCCTCATCGGGTTTACTCAACAAATGAGTCAGTGTCTCTAGGACTTCTTGCTCATTTAGCACATACAGAATTTTGCGGTGCCAAATATTGTAATTTTCACCATCCAGCTTCTCTCCTTTATTGAGATCAGCAACTATACCTTTGGAAACCATTTCACTACAAAATTTCACAAATGGGACATTACACACACATTTCAAAAATTTTGACGTTCGATCTAAAATAAACTTAGATAATCAACACACATCGCAAGATCGAAAATTTGCTAAGCTTCTTAATCATCTCTTACGCCACTAGTGTTTATTACTAAGCTTAATTTTAATCTATTCGTGCAAAATTATGTGTGGGAGATAACACAACTCAACCATACTCCCGCAATTCCACATTTCAATTCTAAACATATTTACAAAAAATATGTATTAAAAAATTCATCAATTTTATCAATTAACTATTAAGCCAAACATGCTATCACAATTTAAATTCATGAGAACAAATCATATAGGCATGTCATTATTTCACTAAGAAATAATTATTGCTTTGTCATGTTAAATATAATATTTAACGTTGTGTAAATATTTTTAATACCATATTTCACTAAGAAATAATAATGGAATTAAATAATTTACAAGATTAAATCAATTCCATATTGTGAGTACACGAGTGTAGACTCATTAAGATTTATCCTCTTTGGGGAGCCAGGCCCGCAAGGATTATCTCGTGTACCGCGAAGGAAGGAAGGAGCAAGTGCTGGACTTGGACTCGCAGTCTCACATCGGGTAGTTAGGCGCTCCCACTCATGCTTATAAGCCTCTGGAGCACACATGAGTGTACGTTTACCCGCGTATGCGATCGCATACGTGAGTAAACGTACACTCATGTGTGCTCCAGAGGCTTATAAGCATGAGTGGGAGCGTCTAACTACCCGATGTGGGACTGCGAGTCCAAGTCCAGCACTTGCTCCTTCCTTCCTTCGCGGTACACGGGATAATCCTTGCGGGCCTGGCTCCCCAAAGAGGATAAATCTTAATGAGTCTACACTCGTGTACTCACATTAAAACGCTTTTTGGTTGTAGAGGGGCGAACCCTGACTAGTCCCAAGAAGTTTATCCGCTTTGGGGAGCCAGGCCCTCACGATTTATCCCTCAGCCAATAGATGGGAAGTGGCAAGCATTGCACTTGGACCAGCAGTCTTACATCGGGCAGAGGGCGTTCCCACTTATGGTTCATAAGGCTCTGGACCTCCCATGAGTGTACGTTTACTCGCGTATGCGATGTTGTAAAAGGGCGAACCCTGACTAGTCCCAAGAAGTTTATCCGCTTTGGGGAGCCAGGCCCTCACGGTTTATCCCTCAGCCAATGGATAGGAAGTGGCAAGCATTGCACTTGGACCAGCAGTCCCACATCGGGCAGAGGGCGTTCCCACTCATGGTTCATAAGGCTCTGGACCTCCCATGAGTGTACGTTTACTCACGTATGCGATCGCATACGCGAGTAAACGTACACTCATGGGAGGTCCAGAGCCTTATGAACCATGAGTGGGAACGCCCTCTGCCCGATGTGGGACTGCTGGTCCAAGTGCAATGCTTGCCACTTCCCATCCATTGGCTGAGGGATAAACCGTGAGGGCCTGGCTCCCCAAAGCGGATAAACTTCTTGGGACTAGTCAGGGTTCGCCCCTCTACAACCAAAAAGCGTTTTAATGTGAGTACACGAGTGTAGACTCATTAAGATTTATCCTCTTTAGGGAGCCAGGCCCGCAAGGATTATCCCGTGTACCGCGAAGGAAGGAAGGAGCAAGTGCTGGACTTGGACTCGCAGTCCCACATCAGATAGTTAGGCGCTCCCACTCATGCTTATAAGCCTCTAGAGCACACATGAGTGTACGTTTACTCACGTATGCGATCGCATACGCGGGTAAACGTACACTCATGTGTGCTCTAGAGGCTTATAAGCATGAGTGGGAGCGCCTAACTACCCGATGTGGGACTGCGAGTCCAAGTCCAGCACTTGCTCCTTCCTTCCTTCACGGTACACGAGATAATCCTTGGGGGCCTGGCTCCCCAAAGAGGATAAATCTTAATGAGTCTACACTCGTGTACTCACACATATCATTAAAGCATATAACTTTTATGTTTCATGAGAAATAAATGCTAGGCTTATATAGTATACGTTTTAATTGGATGGATTAAATACAGTTTTAATCGAAATAAATTATTGCAAATATATCACTAACCATGATATAGAGTTGGTCATGTACTTACGTTTTGTTTTGTTTTGTTTTGTTTTTTTTTTTTAAATAATAGTGAAACAGATGCAATAGGCTAAATAGGCATAAAACAAAAACAAAAATTTCACAGGCAACAAGGATCCCAAATGTGGCACATGGACCCGTTGTACAGTGCATGCTAAAAGTAACTGAGTAAATACAAACAATATTTAGGTAATAAATTATTGTGGGACCTCTTTTTGTTTTTATTTAATTTGCTACCACTTTATCTCTTTCGGCAAGTTAAAGACACATGATGAGCAGGTTGTCTTCAACCTTCATCCTTTCGACTTCTTTCAGCAAAAAAAACAAGTTTTAGACTGAAACTTTAAAGGTTTATATCTTCTTCATTTCAAATCCGTTTTTGACATACCATATACTGATTTAAAACTTATAACATATAGATACATAATATGAAATCATATTTTGCAAATAAAAATCATATAAGAGCAGTTTTGTCCTTAAAGTTTCGGTATTCTAAGTTTTGTTAAACTATATCTCATGGCACACTTAGAGATTTGCTACGAAACTTAAGGTAGATATTAATATATGTAATATAAACAACACATATATTAATTTCAAGGCACGAAATGCTCAAAATCAAAACTTGCCATTGAAGGCCATGTGAGGTGCATTGAAATTCATAGCATATCTCAGAAGAATAAAACGCATTAAGAACTAATCATATATGCCTATGACATTAAGAACAACCTATAAATGCTCTGATACCAATGTAAGAAACAGAAACTTGCAGCGGAATACAAGTAATCGGTTTTTTGGTATACCTCTCTTGGCCTAAACCGATGATCACATAGGAGCTTTGAGATTATTCTACGCTGTCTAGAACCAACCTCTACGTAGACCAGCTATTAAAACACATTCAAAATTCCAGTTTGTATAATCCACAAACCAAAAATGTTTCTCCGACGGTGTTGCACACTACTAGAGTGATGCAAATATAACCTACAACTTAAAAGCCTTATAACACTATGTAAACACTATGAGAAATGCAGAATTCGTTCACTGTTCAATGGGTACCATTTCTGGTGTTTATATACACACCACTCCATTAATATTGAGTGGGATAATGGACTTAGTGGGGTAGAGTAACAGTTCATTACCATTACTCCATAATTTCTGGATGTTACAATCATTCTGAGACAAATAGAGAGACATGCTCACTTTGGGTGTCTGTCCATATTCTTTTCAGTTTCTAACAGCTTCCCTTTTCTCATTCTCATCACCATATCTTTCCCTAATTCACTCTCACTATATATACTCCACCACCATGTTCACACTCTTCATCAAAAACTAAACTCTATAGTCTATAGTAACACCAAGAATGGCTTCCAAAGCTAAGGTTTCTTAAGCTCTCTTGCTCTTGTCTCTCTTGGTTTTATGTGCTAGTTTAGCTCAGGCCAAGGACCCGGAGATCAAAATATGCCAAAACCAGTGTAAGCGACAAAAGCAACAGTGTGAGCGAATTTGTGACGAGTACATAAGAGAGAAAAAGAGCGCGAGAGGCAAAGAGGAGAGGGAAATGGTGGAGTGGAAAGGGAAAGCTATGACAGGGAAGAGGAGAGAGAGGAGCAAGAAGAAGAAGAAGAAGAGGAGGATGATAATCCTTGTTTGAAGATGAGGATTTTGAGTCCAGGGTTGAGACTGATGAAGGTAGTGTTCAGGTTCTTCAGAGGTTTACAAAGAGGTCCAAACTTCTTCGTGGCATTGAGAACTAAAGTGTGGCGATTCTTGAAGCCGATCCTCTGACATTCATAAGCCCAGCTCACTTTGATGCTGAACTTGTTCTCTTTATTGCCAAGGGTACGTAACTTTTCGTCCTACTAATTATTATCTTATTTAGTTATTAGTTAGAGCAATGATGAGGATAAGGGATATAATCATCTCCTTTAGGGGCAGTTTTTAATTTTTAGTCAAAACTAGTCGCTAACTCGTGTGATGCACGGGATAGTTAAATAAAAATTAAAAATACTTATTTTACTTAAAGGTATATGACTTAAATTTTAAAAATGTATAGTTTGAAAATGAATGAAAATAACTAATTTCTTCAATATAATGATTTAGAAAAATTCTTTTTCTTTCATATCATTGGTTTCACATAACACATTTCGATGTGAGCTATTCTATGGTGATAACTTTACATAATATTCAACTGTAATTATATCTACTATCCACTACCAATCTAATCTATGTTATCTTGATAGTAGATCTACAAATTACATTCTCGTATTCTTAGAGTTTGCCACATTATTGTTATTATTTATATATAATATAAGACTGAAAATTTTAACTTTTTGAAAAACTTACATTAGAATTAGGATTAAAAAATATATTTTTTTTTAAATTAGACCTCACGTTAGTTTTTTTTTGAAGGGCTCACTTTAGGTTAAAAAAAAAAAAAAAAAGACTCACGTGCAAAAAAAAAAAAAAAAAAAGACTCCTATTAGGACTCACTCACTATTTATTTTAACAAATTAAAATTTTTTATAAATTAAAATGATGAGGAAAAAAGAGGGAGAGAGACTTCTGTTAGGACTCTCTCACTATTTAGTTTTAAAAATTATAAAAAATTATAAATTTAAATGATGATGTGAAAAATTGTGGGAGTTTCAGAGGTTTCGGTTTTTAATATATATATATATATATATATATAGAATATATAATATTATAGTGTGCTTGGACTAGTTTATAAGCTAGCTTTTTCTTTATATTTTGGTTTTATTTAAAGTTTTTTAATACTTTAACTTCAAAAAAAAAAATTTCTTACTAGTTTATAAGCTAGCTTTTTTTTTTTTTTTTTTTTTTTCTTTTTTTGGGTTTTTATTTAAATTTTTTTAAAACTTTTACTTCAAAAGAAAAATTCTTTTTTTTTCTTTTTTTGACTTTTATTTAAAGTTTTTTAAAACTTTCACTTTTTCAAAAAGTTTTAGCTAGCTTTTTCTTTTTCTTTTTTCTTTTTTTGGTTTTTATTTAAATTTTTTTTAAAACTTTTACTTCAAAAAAAAATTTCTTTTTTTTTCTTTTTCCTTTTTTACTTTTATTTAAAGTTTTTTTAAACTTTCACTTTTTCAAAAAGTTTTAAAATTTTTAATATATAAGGATACTTTAGCCCACCTTAAAAAAAAAAAAAAATTAAACAAAGCTTATTTTCTCAAATGAATACTTAGAAAAAAAAAAGTTAAAAAAAAAATTAAACAAAACTTATTTTCTCAAATGAATACTTAGAAATAAAAACTTAAAAGCTAAAAGTTAAAAGCTAGTTGAATAATATAATGGTACCTATAAATAGTACCAAAAGAAGCTAAAAACTCAAATAAACTGAAATTTGCATCACATTCCGTTGTAGCTTTATGAAATCCCATTTTAGCTTTATGAAAACGATTCATTCTCGATGGAGATGATCATAGCTTTTTTAAAAAATTTTATCAGTTGTTTAAAGTAATAAATTGGTAATGGAAATATGGAATAAAGTATTTCTAGAAATATTTTAAATTTTGGTACATAAGCTTTACAATTTGATATGTTAAGTTATGGACATGATCTTCTTAATTTGATATGTTATGTTATGGAGATGATCTTTTTCCTTGAGAGTAGATATGTTTTCATCACTTGTTTAAGGTAATAAATTGATATAAATATATACATATATATTTTTTTAAATTGGTATATATACACATTTACACCTTAATACATTATAATATGTTATAATGTGTCATGAACTTATAAAAATCAAATCAAATCGAATCTCTATTCATTTTTCATAGGGTAGTATTACTTATACATGGGCTTCCTACTTATACTATTTGTATCATGCATAATCTTGCATCAACAGAATTATGACATGTCACATGTCATCTAATGTGAAATATGTTATTAAAAAACTGTTACTTATTTTGTTAGTTTTAAGAACTACGTTGTGTCATTTACAATTCTAGATCTAGCTTGGATTCTAAATTTGTGGTTCTTGTTAATATTGTATAATGTGATCAGGGCGAGCAACTATTACTACGGTGAGGGATGAGGAGAGAATGAGCATTGTGAGTGATGAGGATAGAAAGAACTTTAACCTGGAATGTGGAGATGTAATCAGGGTTCCACTGGGAACGCCTTTTTATATGATCAATAGGGATGAAAATGAGAGGCTTTATGTTATCAAAATCCTTCAAACCATCTCTATTTCTGGGAATTTCGAGGTAATCTCAATGTCTCCATATAGTTTCTTGTTACAAAGATGGCATAATGAAATTAGAGTTAAAGAATAATGATGAAATAACATCGATCATAGGGTTAGGGTTAAATGGTAACATTTCGTTCCAACTGGTTTGAATATGTTCCAAGACCATGACATCTTAGCAAGCAACACATCTTAGTAAGTGTCCGTTTAGATTGAGGGGGAGTGAAAGAGAATAAAGTAAGTTGACTGAAAATAGACTAATTTTAGGTTAAATTTACTCTACTTTACTCCCATTTTCTTGCCTTTGATCCACACGGACCCTTAATTTTTGTAACTTATGCTAATTGCTTGCAGTAATTCTTGTGGTGTAGGCATTCAATGGGCCAGGGGGTGAAGACCTAGAATCTTTCTACACGGCATTCAGCCGGGAAGTTCTTCAAGCCGCTCTGAGGTATAGGTTCTCTCTCTAATTTGTTTCACTTGGAGATTATATAACTTTGATTCACACTTATATTTCTTCTTTCAATTTCAAAATGGGCCACGCAGACGGGTTTCAATTGGACAAGCTCTTTCATAAGCAGAGGAAAGGAAGCATTATGAAAGCTTCCAAAGAAAAAATCGAGGCCTTGCGTCAACACAAGCAAGTTTCAGCTGGCATTTGGCCTTTTGGTAGCTTTTCAAGCGCTCCATACAATCTTTTCAACAAACAGCCATCTAAGTCGAACCAATATGGCAGTCTCTACGAAGCCCTACCCAACGATTACAAGCAGCTACAAGACCTCGACCTTTGTTGAAAACATTCATAAACCTAAGCTTCTTCAATGGTGGAATACTCAGTGCACAGGGAAAGAGATGGGAGCAAGAAGCAAAGATTGAAAGAATGAATTTTCACACTATAATTAGTCTGCTCTGTTCTTTATATATCAGAAGCAGAGGCAAGAAAAACATAACAGAAAAATCAACTAACTACACAATCTATATCCACTATACACGTGTCATCTACACCACTAACAAACTAACTAATTATGTACATTACTAAACTACAAGTCATTTGCTCACAACTACTACATGTAGTTTTATGTACAAACTGAACAAACTTCAACACTCCCCCTCAAGATGAACCATATATATTAATTAGGTTCATCTTGGACAATAGATAATGAAACTGTTTGTGTCCAAGTGCTTTAGTGAAGAAGTCAGCAATTTGGTGTCTTGAGGGAACATGGAATGCCTTGAGTGTACCATCTTGAATTTTTTTTCTAATAAAATGGCAGTCAACTTCGATGTGCTTTGTTCTTTCATGATACACAGGATTGGCTGCAATGTACAGAGCTGCCCTGCTGTCACAGTAGAGGGAAGCTGCTTGATTGTGATCTAAATCAAAGGTCTTGAGTAATGCTATAAGCCATACAATCTCACTTGTTACTGTTGCCATTGCCCTATATTCTGATTCTGCAGAAGATCTTGACACTACATGCTGTTTTTTACACTTTCAAGAGATCAAGGAGTCACCAAGAAAAATACAAAACCCAGAAATTGATCTCCTAGTGTCTGGACATGCTGCCCAGTCAGCATCACAATAACACTTAAGTCTTAATTCTGATTCTGCAGAAAGAAACAAGCCTTGACCTGGACTTCCTTTCAAATACTTAAGAATTCTATAAACAGTTTGCAAATTAGGCACTTTAGGAGCAGCCATGAACTGGCTTAATTTGTGCACGGCATAACAAATGTCTGGTCTTGTGAGTGTCAAGTAAAGCAGCTTGCCTATTAACCTTCTATAGAGGGCAGGATCAGGAACATCTTCACCAACAGCACTACTAAACTTTGCAGATTGCTCCATTGGTATTTTTGCAGGTTTGCTTGCCAATAATCCAGTGTCAGATAGAAGATCTAAGGTATATTTTCTTTGACATAAGGACAGTCCTTTGGTAGTTCTAGCAACCTCAAGACCTAGAAAATACTTCAAAGTGCCTAGGTCTTTGAGTTTGAACTTATTGTCTAGGAATTGCTTGAAAACATTTACTGCATCTACATCATTACTAGCAATTAGTATATCATCCACATAGATCAAAAGAATGATGATTGAACCTTTATTGACCCTAGTAAAAACAGAATAATCTGATTTTGATTGAATAAAACCAAGATCAACAATGGTGGATGATAATTTTGCAAACCATTGCCTGCTGGCTTGCTTAAGCCCATATAAGGACTTTGTTAACCTACACACCTCCCCCTTACTGCCAAAACCAGGTGGAGGAAGCATATATACCTCCTCATCCAAATCCCCATGAAGAAAGGCATTATTGACATCCAATTGAGTGAGATGCCATCCATAAACAGCAGCCAAGGCCAACAAGGTTCTAACAGTCACAAACTTCACAACAGGTGAGAAAGTTTCATAAAAATCAACCCCTACAGTCTGTATGAAGCCCTTGGCAACCAATCTGGCCTTGTACCTTTCAATGGAACCATCTGCCTTGAGTTTAACCTTGTAGACCCACTTGCAACCAATAGGCACTTTACCAAGAGGTAACTTAGTCATAACCCAGATATGATTAGCTTGGAGAGCATCAATTTCAGCCTTCATTGCAGCTTGCCACAAAGGATCTTCCAAGGCTTGAGCATAGGAATCTGGTTCCTTAGTGACAGATAAGGCAACAGAAAATATTCTATGTGGAGTGGACAATTTGCCATATGAAAGAGAGGAAGAAAGAGGATAAAGAATACTTGAATTACTAGAAGCATTGGATTCATGTGATTGAGTGAGGGAAGCTGAGGCCAATACATGTGCAGAAACCAGGTTGCAATGGTAATCATGAAGGTAAATAGGAGGGTTGTGAGGTCTATTAGACCTTCTAAGAGGGGTAGTAGGAGTGGAAGGAAGGGTAGGAACATCATTAGCAAGAAGAGGAACATCAGAAATAAAGGTATGACTGGAATCTACCTGATTATCAGTAGAAGCAACCTGATCAGAGTGAACCAAATCAGGAAACTCATCAGGTGGGACAACAATGTCATTAGCAGAGAAGGGAGGGGAAAACTCTGTAGAAACCAATGGTATTTGGTTATGGGGATCATCTGAAACCAAAGGTTGAGAGGGAAACATAGAATGATTGATGGGAAGAGAGGAAGATATAGATCTGGATGTCCAATGTTTAAAAGGAAATACAGATTCCCTAAAGATAACATCTCTAAAAATGAAACATGACTTAGTAGACAAATCATACAATTTGTAACCTTTTGAACCAAAAGGATAACCAAGGAAAATACAAACTTTGGCTCTAGGATCAAATTTGGTTCTATTCCTATGCAATGTAGAAGCAAAGCACAAGCAACCAAATACCCTAAGATGATTATAAGTAGGAGCATTACCAAGAAATTTTTCATAAGGGGTTAAATTTTGTAGAAATGGACTAGGGGTCCTGTTGATAAGGTATGTGGCAGTCAAAATGCAATCTCCCCAGAATTTCAATGGTAAGTTTGCTTGAAACCTTAATGCTCTAGCAACATTCAAAAGGTGTTGGTGTTTTCTTTCAATAACTGCATTTTGCTGTGGTGTTTCAACACAAGACAGCTGATGGACAACACCTTTAGAAGCATAAAAAGAGTTAATAGCAAACTCAGGACCATTGTCAGTTCTAAGTATTTTGATGGATGTTTTGAATTGGGTAAGGACCATGTTAAAGAAAGATTGTACCAGCAAGGATGCATCAGATTTAGTTTTCATTAAGTAAACCCAAGTGCACCTGCTATAATCATCCACCAAGGTAAGAAAGTACTTAGAACCAGTTAAGTTAGGAGTTGAAAAAGGTCCCCAAATGTCAGCATGGACTAAATCAAAACAAGAAGATGATGCAGTCACAGAATGTGGGAAAGGTAGTCTCTTTTGTTTAGCTAAAGGACAAACATTGCACTCAAAAGTTTTATTTTCATTGCAAGAATTGAAAACAGGTACAATATTTTTCATCAAAGCTAGTCTTTGTGAAGAAGGATGACCTAACTTGCAATGCCACAACCTAAAATCATCTTTTGTAGGTACAGAAGAACAAGAATGGACATTATTAGCAGAAAAATGAGAAGACAACTTGGACAAAACTTCAGAAACAGACTTGTGAAGCAAGAACAATGGCAAGAATTTTAACAAAAACAAGGCTGGGAGACTTCAGTGTACTCACTGTGGTGCCGTGGGACATGTGGTAGATAACTACAAGTACAATTTCTGTAGGCAGTAAATTCATCCTAAATTCCCTTGAATTTGGTGTAGTAAGCATTGATAGACATATCTTCCTGAGCCAAAGAACTGACCTCTTTTCTCAACTCAAAGATCCTAGGTCCATTACCTTGGGAAAACCTAAATTGCAAATCAACCCAAACTTCCCTTGCTGTCTTGAAATACACTACACTGGGCTGTAAATCCTTTGAGATTGAATTGAATAACCATGCTAACACTATGCTGTTACACTTACACCAAGCTCTATAGCATGGATGATTAGGTGATTGAGGTTTTGGAATTGAACCATCAATTAACCCAACCTTAGTTTTAGCATCTAATGAGATCAACACTACCCTACTCCAAGTATTGTAATTCTCTTCAATCAGTCGTTCCACAACAAGGGATACACCAGGATTATCACTACTAGTCAAGAAGTAAGGACTAAAGGGGTTTTCCCATGGTTGAACAACGAGTACGGAAGAACTAGAAGCAGTGTCAGCCATTTGCAATGTAAAGAAAATCTAAACAAGAATCTCAAATCAACCAAGAAATCTTCTTGAACACAAAGAGAAAAGGAAGAATCTCAGAAAAACAAATCCAAGAATCGAAGAAACAGAGTCCACAAGTAATCAATTGAAGAACCCTAAATCAGGAGAGTCCACAAGTAACCAATTGAAGAACCCTATATCAGGAATCAAGTTCAATTGATGAACCCTAAAAAACAAGAATCAAGTACCGAATCTCCAATCAAGCAATTGGAACCCCTAGATCAAGATTCAGAATACAAACAACGATGCAATTGCAAGAATCAAAAGAACACAAATGAAAATCTGCTTGAGTCGTGAGAAAGGATTGAAACTACAAAGAGAAATGGAACTAAGAAAGTTCAGAGAATACCAGATGAACGTATTGATTCTTTGAGGTTAGTTCGTGCTCTGATACCATGTTGAAAACATTCATAAACCTAAGCTTCTTCAATGGTGGAATACTCAGTGCACAGGGAAAGAGATGAGAGCAAGAAGCAAAGATTGAAAGAATGAATTTTCACACTATAATTAGTCTGCTCTGTTCTTTATATATCGAAAACAGAGGCAAGAAAAGCATAACAGAAAAATCAACTAACTACACAATCTATATCCACTATACACGTGTCATCTACACCACTAACAAACTAACTAATTATGTACATTACTAAACTACAAGTCGTTTGCTCACAACTACTACATGTAGTTTTATGTACAAACTGAACAAACTTCAACAACCTTTCTGTTGCCTTTGTTAACATCACCAGAGTAATAAAAAATCTCCCATTCTATTTTCAAATGTATTTTTATCCCATCTATATTTAAAGATCTAATATTAAAAATACAATTTTTTTTTTAACTTGTTTAAGTGAAAATCTTAATTGGAATATCATTTTACATTGTTTTGTGTATCACATCAGTCCAACACTAACACTTCATTATATATCAATATATTACACAAACAAACAAAAAGTTGATTATGTATCAATATATTACACAACAAACAAGAAGTTATCTAGCATTTGTATGATTATATAATTGATTTTTAATATTTTACTCACGTTTCCCTTCAATCTTCACATGTATATTTTTTAATCACTTGTGTCGTTAAATGATTGTTTAACAATCATATGATTGATATATAAGTGATTAAACAACTCATATGATTATTATATAGAGTTATAATTATATAGGTGACGTCATTGAAGTACAAATATAATTACGTTACTTTCCATTTCCATTTTTTCTATAGGAATTTTTTCCCCTTTCCATTTCATTTAAAAATATTTACTTTCTACTAATTCCTTTCTTGATGTGTGTGTATATATATATATATATATATATATACATGTTTTTGTAAAATTTGAACTATAGTGGTTGGTCCTGTTTACTACTCAAAGGCGACAAAGATCTCTATCATAGTTGAAGGTGAAGGATACTTCGAGATGGCATGCCCTCATCTTTCTTCCTCTAGATCAAGAGGGCAAAGAGGTGGCAAGGGAAGCTCTGGACCAAGAAAGAGTAGCACAAGATACCGGAAGGTTAGCGATGCCTTGAGACCCAGTGTGGTGTTTGTAACTCCGGCTAGCCATCCTTTTGCAGTCATTGCTTTACGGAATAGTGACCTGAAAGTCGTTTGCTTCAAGATCAATGCCAAAGGAAACATTAGGTACCATCTTGCAGGAATATTTGTCTTTCCCTTGATCCACCGTATTGCTTTCTATTTAAAAAATAATGAGAAAACTGTGTAATGTTGCTCTGTAGGAGCTTCATGCATTGTAGAAGCAAAATATTGTATTAATTTACAAGCAAGGTACTTCTCATGAATAAATAGACTAGAATATATCCCAGGGGTTGTCTAATAGTTTTGGCCTTATATGTGTGGAGTCCTAAGTTTAATGGCCTATTTGGGAGTTAAAAAAAAGAGGAGTAGTGTAAAAGGAGAGAGAGTAATTCAATTACCTTGTTTGAAACTTTTTTAAGGAAGGAGAGGAAGGAGTTTGGAGGGGTTTCAATTACCTTCAACCCCTCATTTTTAATTCTCCCAAATTGGAGAGATTTGAAAGGAGAGTAGAGTACATAAATTATTAACCAAGTAAATTACTTAATTTACCCTTTTTATATTAACAAAATTACAGTGCTTTGTAACGTTAAAAAAAAAAAAAAAAATTTGTAACCCATTTCTCTCTCTCTCTCTCTCTCTCTCTCTCTCTCTCTTGGATTGTCTTTCACTCTTCTCTCTCACGCCTGGCATTCTCTCACAAAGGTAAACTCTGTTTTAATTTCTGTTTCATGGGTTTCTTTTGAGTTGGATCAAATAACTATGTTCTTAAAATTGTGATTTTATTGGGTAATTTCTTATTAATTGTGATTTTATGGGGGTAAGAACATGTTTTTTGTGGGTGAGTTTCGGATTTGAGGGCTTTTTTTCTTAAATTTTAAAGTTTCAAAGTTAAACCTAGGCTTTGTGATTGTTTATTCTGTGTAAGTGTGATTTTATGGTTAGGTTTTTGATTATTGGTTTGTGTTTGTGATTTTTATTGGGTAATTTCTTGTTTTTTGTGAATGGGTTCTGATATGGGTTTTTTTTTTTTTTTTTTTTTTTTGGGTCTTAGGTGTGCTGTTATTTACTTAACTCTGATTTTTCTGGCTTTTATATGTCATTTTATAATCTGATACTATGCTATCTCAACCATGATTCCTTCTTGATATGTGTGTAATTTATCACAAGGATATTATTTATTATGTCACTTGCATAATCTTCCCCTTGTTGGACTTAAGCTATATAGTGCAAGTTGGATAAATGAGTTGTTGGGAACTGGTATACGAAAGTGCCTAAGCTTCACTTTTTTTAAGATATTAGAATTTCATCCTTTAAGAAGTGTTTAGATACAAAATTTGTGCCTCATCTGATTTGGACAGTTCTTGCTTAGAGAGTTTTTTCCATTTTAATTTTTTCTCATCTTTCCGCTATTTTACTTAATGAGTGTTTTTTTTGAATCTGTACCACACTATATCTAGGAGTATAGAGTTAGGTCTATTAACTTTTTTTATCAGTCAAATGTTGTGTTTTAGTGGAGTCAGGTCTATTGCTGAACCCTTGCATATGCTCTTTCATGCATTAATGTACAAGAAGATGGACTGCTCTGATTGATTTCTGCATGCAAGGTGTTGCTGATCGTGTTTGTCTTGGTCTCATTCCAACAAGTGAGGGTAGTTGGGTCACTGCTGTAAGGGCATTAAGGTAACTGCCAATACTCTATTTATGGTTCCATTCAATCACTTGTTTTTTTATTTTGTTTTGTGGTCCAAAATGTCTTTAGCTTCCAGGAAATGTTTAAGACTGCATTACTTCCAATTTTTGTCATTTACTTTTCAAAATGTTTAAAATTTCTAAGTATCTTTTCATTGCATTGTTTCTTGTTGCTATTTCGTTTTGTAATTTGAAACATCTCAAATGTCTAGGAAATGTTTTAAATCCTGTTTGTGTGTTCAATTCTAACTAATTGGAGTTTTTCTGAATGTTGGTTAGCTGTCTTTTGTGCAATTTTGATTACGTCATTCGCTTTTTGGCTTTAATTAATGTCGACAGCTGGGAAGGGTTAGTATATTAATCACAGTTTCTACTGCAGCAATGATGATCATTAAGTTATATTATGGAGATACTTTTATTTGTCTTGTAAAGTTGTTGATGCCGGCTATGACGTTGTTTCTTTTATTTGATTTTAGTTTTAGTCATTACTATAACCATGAAGTGACATTTCACTAGCAAGCCAAATACTTTCTAAGTTTTATATTCTTATATAATAGATTACACAAAACACACTGAATTGTAATAGTTTAGTGTATTTATGCATATCATGGATTGTAACAGCTTTGCTGTCATGGGATAATTTTATTAGATGGATAGACAAGTGAATAAAAGGAGACGTGTATTGCAAATTTGGGAATGGAGACATTGATTATGGGATTGGGAATGGAGATGTCGAATGGCAATTGCTTATGTAGTTTGTCTTGTTGCCTATTGGTTAATACTTCGAAGGAGGCCTCAAAGGAGACAAGTAACTTACTCAATTAGTAGTTTGAGTTTAGAAAGACGAAGCGTTCGTGATGACCTAATGAGAGAGATAATTGGAAATAAAAAGTGTCGTGATATTATACGCATGGGGCCTGGAGCTTTTTTAGATTTGTGTGACATGCTACGTAAAGAAGGTGGCCTCCAACCAACACAACGAGCAACGATTGAAGAACAAGTTGCCAAATTTCTTTACAGATTATCACATGGTGTAAAGCATCGGAAAATATCTTCTTCTTTTTTTTTCCGGTCGCTTTGGTGAGACTATAAACCGTCATTTCCATCAAGTATTAAGATCTATGATACAACTAGAAGAGAAGTTTCTGAAACAACTTGATGGATCTCAAACTTTAGTAGAAATACTCAACAGTTCTAGGTTCTTCCCATATTTTAAGGTAAAAAAAAAAACATTATTATACTCTAATAGCTTAATTGTGGTATATATAAAGATTTTAATATATAGAAGTAAGTACTCAACAATTTTAGTTCTTCCCATGTCAGGATTGCATTGGGGCAATTGATGGAACGCACATTCGGGCAAAAGTTCCTATTGAAGATGCACCAAGATATCGTGGTAGAAATGACAACCCAACACAAAATGTGCTAGCGGCATGTACATATGATTTAAAATTTACATATGTTTTGCCTGGATGGGAAGGAACTGCGCTAGACTCAAGAATTTTAAAAAATGCATTAAGTAGACGTGATAAGCTAAAAGTCCCCCAAGGTAATTTTGTTAGAAAAGAAAAATTAACCATTAGTGTATAACATAATGATGCATGTCATTCCTATTGGTAAATATTACCTTGTTGATGCTGGATTCATGTTGAGGAGCACACTTCTTGCACCTTATAGAGGAGTTCGTTATCACTTAAAAGAGTATTCAAGAAATCCACCACAAAATCCCAAAGAGTTATTCAACCTTCGACATGCATCCTTACACAATGCGATTGAAAGAGCATTTGGAGTCTTGAAGAAAAGGTTTCCTATAATAGCAAGCTCAAATGAGCCGTCTTACGGAGTTCCAACCCAGGAAAAAATAACTTTAGCATGTTGCATTTTGCACAATTACTTGATTGGTGCAGATCCAGATGATAGAATTCTTCATGAGGTGGACAAAGAAATTTAAACAATCCTGAACCCCATGAACAGCTTGGTGCACAAAGAGAGAGAAATGATGATGATGCTGCCCAAGGAGAAATTTTAAGAAACTCAATAGCAACTGATATGTGGAGGGATTATATATCCAAGCCAACTTAATAATTGTAGACAAATGCTTCTAGTGGATTTGGAATTATGTCTTTGTTTTAATGGGCTGATTCTCATTAGAATTGTTTTATTATTAAGGAAAATGCATTGAACTGTCACGAAGTTAGATTTGTTATGTTTATCCCTTGTTCTTTTGCGTGGCTGTAATGGTTTGCATGCCGAAAAATACTCACTTGGCTACCTTTTATTTTTTCCAAAAATTATGAACTTTCTGTTTTTGTGTGTATTTTTTTTATAAAATAGTTTTGAAGTTAATCTTGTGATTCTAAATCATGAAGTTAATTTTGTGATATATTTTGTATGTGGGTAGAATTTTTGGAACTTCTGTAATTTAATCATTTTTTATTCTATTTATTTTCTTTGTAGCTTATTTTAATGATGATTTTTTTTTTTTGGTCAAAGTACCCAGCAGATTTGATTCCTCTCTTTCCATATTTGATTTTGGATTTAGTATTAATATTTCCTGATTGATTGACAGTCCAGTGTCGATGTGTTGTTTTACTAATTGATGATTTTGATTTAAAAATAAAAATTCTCTGTTTGTAAAGTTAGTATTTTTTGCTGGAATCCTTAAACTTTTTACCTTTTGAAGTTATTCTGAGGACTCGAAGATGTCTTTTATTTTATTTAATACAATTATTGATGTCTTCTGTAGTTGATGAAAGCATTCCTTTAACCTTTGCTGGAGCTAAAAATATGTTTTCAAACAAATTGGATTTTTTATAGGTTCAAATATGTCAAAAAAAAGGACTATTAATGATGTGGTTAAGAAAGATAGAGAATATTGGACAGCTGTTATGGATGATGCGCTTATTGATGCACTCTTGCATCAACATCATCTAGGGAATAGAAATGGTTCAGTCTTCACCACACATGCCTATGACAATATTGTGAAGGAATTGCAAGAAAAATTTGAAAAACCAATAGACAAGCAAAAGGTGAAAAATCACATTAAAACCATCAAGTCTAATTGGTCAGACTGCTATGATGTGTTTAAGAATGGATTGAGTGGTTTTGCTTGGAGTCCAATCACCAAAATGTAGAGTGCTAAACCGGAAATTTGGGAAAGTCTAATCTAGGTTTGTCACTTATACTCTAGGAGTTCATATTGTTTCTTGTGGTTCATTTTACAGGCTGCTGCATAGATGAGGTCCCTTCTGTTCTAGTCTTATGTTAAGCTTCCTCTTTACCTATTATAAATTAATTGTGAAGGAAGTTTTTGTTAGTGACTGTCCTCTGTCCAATGCTAGACTCTATTCTTCATACTAAGTGTGGACTAGCATTACATTATTGTGAGTTTGTTATGGTATTGGCTTAATGATGGTGATGCAACTAGTTTGGATATAGTGATGTATTAAGTGTAACTTTGTAAACTGAAAATTATGTGCATAAAAGTTCAAGGCAATATAATCAAGAATTATCCAAGAAATATGAATGTGAAAGTTTCATTTCCAGTATATTGCATATTTAAGGAATAGTTGAGGTAAGTCTAATCCTATTCCTACCAAACACTCATATCTAGCTAATGCACTATAATTCCATAACGTGAAAGTTACATCTTGGCACCTTTGATATTGTGACTTTAGCTTTGTGTGTAATGGGCTATATATATATATATATATATATATATATATATATATATATGTTACTTTGTAGAAAGATATTTCTAAGCATTAATAGAATTAATAGCTTTGTGTGTAATGGGTTTATTTTATTGTCATTTTTTAACAGGCTAAGACTAAAGCAAAAGAGCTTAAGAACAAACCAATTCCAAACTACGACAAATTGGTTAAGCTTTGTGGAAAAGATAGAGCAACTGGGGAACAATCTGAAACTGCATCGGAGATGAGGCAACGGTGGGCTACTTCAACCGGAGAGGGCTCTATGGAGAACATTGAAGATATTAATCATTTAGTTGCCCAAAATGAAGTTACTTTGGAGAGTTGTGATAATGTGGTTGATAATAATGTGCGCGAAGCCTCCTCAAAAGCCAAAAAGAGAAAAACATCAAAAAATGAGGACATGGAACAAACTATGGGAGCAATTCAAGATGTTGCTTTAGCAATGAGAGAAGGAAATTTAGCACTTAGAGAATGAAATTTAATTTTTGAGAGGAGCTTGGCACGTCTTCTCATTCCTAAGCAAGACATGTTCCATCTCTTGGATGAGATAGGAATTGATTCTAGATTGCGAATGAGGGCTTATCTCTATCTTATTAAGAATCCAGATATGTTGAGAGCTTTTATTGGCTATCCAGTGGAGGAGCGCAAAGAGCTATTGTTCACAATGATGTCTAATCCTTAAATTTCTCTAACAGTTAGACTAGTAAATGTTCCAAGACAATTTCAGCTTCTAAAATCCTATTCAATTGATCATTGAACTATAGACTCTTGGTATTAATTTTTCTAAATAGATTTGTCAGTTACTATTTAGACAAGTGAAGCTATATGAGGTGTATTATAAATTGCTGTCGTTTGCACCAGTTATGTGTTAAAGTTGATAGTATTTGATGAAATATGAACTGTTTGTGTGTTTATCTATCGTTGGATTAGTGGAAAATGGGAATAAAAAATGGGGTTTAACCTTGATGAGTGATGATGTGATGATAAGGTAAAAAGAAAAGTTTAAACTTTAAATTTGTTTGTCCAATTTTTTGTTGACAAGTGGGAATTGTGAGATAAAAGGATTGTGTCCCAGTGTTTAGGGGCACCTGGTTGATTGAAGTTGTCGGTAGGTAAGAGAATTTGTTGCTTAGGGACTGCAAAGTTACAAATACACCACACACACACAAAAAAAAAAAAAAAAAAAAAAAAAAAATTGAGTTAATTCATAGAGTCACTCTCCCTAACTTTTTCATTTTTTTTTGTTTTTTTGGGTCTCAATTCTTCTCCGAATTCTCAAAAAATTAAATTCACGTACTAAGCAAAATAAAAAAATATTAAAAATAATAATAATAAATGAAAGAAACGCTCAAAATTCAATATTTAGTTGATTTTTTTCAGTAAACAAACAAGCCAAACATTTTTTTCTTATTTTAATTATTATCAATTTAGGATGGTTTTTTTTTTTTTGGTATAATAAAAAAGGAGAAAAAATATTTAATCATAGACCAATGTTGATTATTTAATTCACATCAGAAAAATAAATTATAAAAAAAAATATTGCATGCTATAGTCATAATTATTTAATCTAACAAATTAATCATAGACCAATAATGCAAGTCCATTTTCAAATAGGGGTAAATTTGTCTATTTAAAAATATTTAATCATTTCCTCTCCTCTCCATCCTAATTTTTAAAACATCCAAACAAGGGGGAAGAGTTAATTACTCCCCTCCCCCTTACTAATTTTAAAAACATTCAAACAAGGTGGAGGATAACTATTCCCCTCTACTCTCTTCCCCACTACTCTCTTCTCCCCTACTCTCCTCCTTTTCTAAACTCCCAAACAGGCCATAAGTCTTAGACACAAGTCTTGTGGCATCCCTCTAGTACTCCTAAGGTACAAGAAAAGTACTCCTAAATACAAGCAAAATACTTTATTAAGGTACAAGAAAAGTACTCCTAAATTCTAATGAATAAAGAGTGTACTACAATTTTAGGAGTATCCTTTTCACTTTCCAATTCTCATGTGATATATTTATAGATTTAAGTCTCTTATGGCCAGTTTGGAAGTTTAGAGAGGAAGGAGAGTAGAGGGGAGGAGAATAGTGGGCATAAGAGTAGAGGGAAATGGTTACCCTCCACTTTGTTTGGATGTTTTTAAAATTAGTAAGGGGGAAGGGAGTTATTAGCCATTTCTCTTATTTGGATGTTTTAAAAATTATGATGAAAATGAGAGAAAATGATTTAAATAGACAAATTTACCCCTATTTGAAAATGGACTTGCAACATTGGTCTATGATTAATTTGTTAGATTAAATAATTATGACTATACCATGCAATATTTTTTTTTTTGATAATTTTTTTTTTCTGATGTGAATCAAATAATCAACATTGGTCTATGATTAAATATTTTTTCTGCTTTTTTATTATACTAAAAAAACCATCCTTAATTGATAATAATTAAAATAAGAAAAAAAAATGTTTGGTTTGTTTGTTTACTGAAAAAATCAACAAAATATTGAATTTTGAGTGTTTCTTTCATTTATTATTATTTTTTTAATATTTTTATAAATCTTTTGAGTTTAAAAATCAACTGCAAAAGTTGATATTAACTTTTTTCCTCAGATTCAAATATTTGGTACATACTTGGTCTTGAAAAGGCTCAGGAACACGAAAACTGTGGCAATGCATTTGTTTCCCACGCCACTCATTTATTCCTAAGGAGGAAAAAAAAAAAAAAAAAACACGACCTTACCGATATAATATACCGTACAATCATTTATAATAAGTTTAGGAAAACAATAATTTGTAATTTTGTTAATTTAAAAAGGGTAAATTGGAGAATTTATTTGGTCAATAATTTATCTACTCTACTCTTCCTCCAAATCTCTCTAATTTGAGGGAATTAAACATGAGAGATTAGAGATAGTTAAAACCCCTCCCCATCCTTCTTTAAAAAAATTCTAAATAATGTAATTGAATTACTCTCTTTCCTTTTACTTTACTCTCCCTCCTTTTTTAAACTCTCAAACATGCCATTAGTCAATATTTTACGGGTCACCTTGATGAATGGCACCTATACTTACCTAGTGAGATTAGAAATTTGTTATTGGACACCCATATTTGCAAATTTGGCAAGTTAACTTTTTACTCTCTTGACAAAAAATAATTAGTAAAAGGTTAACTAGGGAGATTAGAAATGTGTTATTGGACATTTGCAAATTAGCTATATATTCTAAAGTAGTTACATTTCTGTGTTGTGTGTTAATTTCTTCCTTATTTGGTTATCTAGGGAAAGGGAATGTTATGAATAAGTTAGAGAAGGAGGCGAAGTTGTTGGCCCTTAACTCGCCGGCAAGAGAGGTGGAAAGGATCTTCAACCTCCAAGATGGGGACTTATTTTTCCAAGGGTCAAAGGAACGAGAAGAGGAATATATATGGTCGTGCTTTTGAGTAAGGAGGATTGCATGGGGGTTCGAAAGTTGGTGTAGGAAGTGGCTATATAATAAGAGCTTTTGAGGAGGGTTTTAGGGTTTTGTGGTTTCCTTATATGTATCAATGTATGATATATGCTGAGTATGTGCAATGATGTAAAAATATGCTTGAGTATATGAGCAATGGTGTAAATATATGCTGGATTACTAACCTTGAATAAGAGACACATCTACTAAATAAAAAGGAGGAGTTTGGATTTTATTTCTGTGTTCTCCCTCTCCTGGTGACTGACTATTCTTGCAAGCTCAAAGACACGGATGCTTCTATCCAAATTGTATTATATTCCTCATCCTTTAAATTTTATGTCATTTCAATTAAGATTTTCGTTAATGTTCTGTTAATGTACTATCGATAAATTTTTTTTTTTTTTAATTTTAGAAAAAATGTTAATTAAAAAAAAAGTAGAAAGGCAATTAGAGTAACGTTCCCTTCCACGCCTGAATAGCAAAAATGAAACCCCACCCTGATCTGAGAAAGAGAGAGAGAGAGAGAGAGTTGACAGAGGTGAAATCGTTCTCATGGATGCTCATGGAAAGTGCCACCTCACTGTTCGCCATGGACGCTCATGGAAAGTACCTCCTCACTGTTCGCCAAAAGGTGTGGACTTGCTTTAGCTTTTCATAGTTATTTCTTCTTCTGGGGACGAGTTGACTCGCTGATTCTAGTTTGGGCTTCAGTTTTTAACAAATATTTGTGGAATTTGAGGGAGAAATTAAATTTCCCGAAAAGGGGGTTTGTTCAGTTTCTCATTTGCATTAATGGGTACATATTTGAATCCTATTTTCCTTGTGTAGCTGTGCTACACTAGTAAATCATTAACCTTCAAAATTATGAGTCAACTCAGCGAGTCATTGATCCAATCCACTATTTGCTAAATTCTGTTTAGAAATGTATAAACATGAAATGAACCTAAATGGGTTGTCTTCTTCTTCTTCTTCTTTTTTTTTTTTTTTTTTTTTTTTTTTAATGTGTACCGATTTGATCTGAGTTTACTCAAAGTATTTATTACTCATGTTGGGGGAACGTTCATGTGAGGGAGGGAACATTCCTCTAAATGGCTTTTTGGCTTTTTGGCTTTTTTTTTTTTTTTTTACTTAACATTTTTTCTAAAATTAATATATATATATATATATATATATATATAAAAGTTAATGGCAAAAATTAATAGCACATTAACGGAAGACTTAGGGTCTGTTTGAAATCTGCTTATTTTGTTGAAATTGAAAACTTTTTAGTGAAAGTACTGTAGATAAAGGTATAAGTTAGCTAAAATAGTACAACGGGACCTATGAATAATATCAAAAAGTGCAGTGAGACCCATGAATAATAGCAAAAAATTGGTTAATTAGTAAAATAAGTTGGCAAAATTAATCATGCCAAACAAACACTTAATTGGGAAAGAATGAAACTTAGAGGACTTATATGACAAAACCCAAATTTATAGGATTAAAATGAAAAAATGATGAAACTTAGAATGTGAATTTTGCATTTTGGCCTATTTGAAAATTATAATAGTTATTAATACAAATTTATTTTGATGATTGAATTTGTGTATGAAATACTAAATATGAATTTGATAATTATGACATTTATTAATAGGTATTTAATATGATGTGTTTTAAAATGTAATTATTAAATATATTATTATAATAATTATTAATAGATATTTATTATGATTGTGTTTGTATAGAGAATTATTTATTTTATCTATTAAAGAAACTACCAATTAAAGAAAACATGACGGTCAATTAAAGAAACTATTAATTAAAGAAAATATATTAATTACAGAAAATATGAAATTATGACTATCAATTAAAGAAAATATGACATAAGATTCTAAGTAAGTGTATGACCTAAGATTCTAATTAATTAAGAGTTTAAATATAGAATAAAATTTAAACATAATTAAAAATATACTAGATTAATTATATAGTGTGTCAATTTGGTTTTTAATGTTTTAAATATGTTAGTCTAGGTCCTAACTTTTTGAAATGGTTGGAATTGTATTAAAATAGTAAAAAAATGTTGACATGATTAATGGTGATAAATTTTTGTGCCACTTAACTTAAGCTGCCAAGGGGGCTGTCACTTGTTTTTAATTTAAAATTTTTTTTAAAATAAGGACTTAACTTAAGTCTAGTGTATCTAGTGTATTAGACCCGTTGAAATGATGACAAATGGTTAAAAATGGACACATATCACCATCATAAGAAAATTTAGCACTATTACATAATTTAGTGCTACTAGACACTGAACTCAAGCTTTGCCTAAAATTTAAAACAAAATTGAGGTATGAGTCTTCTCTATATAAAACACAGCCCAACAATAAGCAACAACATAAAGATAATAGTGTAATCTCTATTTCACGAAAGAAGTAGTTGAAGCTAACACAAAATATAAATTCATGTTATTAAATGTTTGAAGCTACACACACTCCAACAAAAAAAAAAAAAAAAAAAAAAAAAAAAAAAACGCAGAAACGTACACCAGCACTAGAAAACACCAGATTACTCTAAGCAGCAGAGACCAACAAAAAGTGGTTCCAATGTAAACAACAACTGAGCTGCCTACTGTTGGGATCAATAAGAGAAGGGCTGAAGGTAGAGACAAGACCCTGCAGTTCAAAGTGCGCAAGCTTAATCCTGTAAATACCATTTCTTATGTGCAGGTATTTTTTTGAGGTTTAATTTGGCCTTTCGAGTTTTCTTTCTTATGTGCAGGTATAACTAAATTCATATTTAAAATGTTTTTTTTTTTTTTTTTTTTAAGTTTCAACTTATGGTGTTTTCTCCTAATAATATAGCTCTTTATCATTAGACCAAGATACTAATCAGTTTTTAGTATAGACGATGATTGAACTCCTGATCTCTTATTCAACCATCGGAGACTTTTCCAGAATGTAATGCTAACTATTTTAATAAGTAATTTGCAATAGGTTTTCACTAAACTGGTGATTTATTGATGCTTAAAAAAATAAAAAAGAAGCACAAAAGGGAACCATTCAAATCCCGAAAAGACAAATTTTTAACTTTAGGTAAAAATAGAAACAACCAAAGTGTAATGCCAAATAAAACAACTATAACGTATAAGTCATTTTCCTTGTTTCTAAGTTTTAGATTTTTTTTTAGAAGGGAATAGTTTTGTTTTTATTTTATTTTTTTAATAAAAGGAGTTTTTTCTGTGTGTGTGTGTGTGTGTGTGTGTACGTATTTTGGGAGCCACTAGCGACATATTTGAGTTAGTTGACTGTTGATCCTTTTATAGTGGGTTTGGTTGGGTGAAAAATAATTGAATGAAAAATATGAGAAGGAGAAGAGGAAAGATGTCTTTTCATTATTTAGTTTACAATGAAAAATAGGAGAGAAAATTGGTGGTTCTAGATGTTTTCCATTTGAGGAGGGAAAAGGGAAATTGAAGCAACAAGACTACCTTTGTCCCTCTAGCTGTGCACTGCTTCCTCTTTTGTATTCATGTCTTTTTTTTTTTATTATCTTTCCTCTTTTACATTTTGTTTGCTACACAGTCCACCCGTTAATAAAGGGCAATTTCTTTGCTTCTTTATATAAAAAGGTAAATTTCATTTTTTATTTTCTCATTTTTTTCGTAATTAAATAAAGAAAAATCATATTTGTATTTCATATTTCCACTTTTCCATCTTTCTTACAAAACAATCAAATAAAACGTTAATTTTTTAGGTATTATGGGATCAATTTTCAATGTGAGTGCTACATTTTTAATTTGGAGGGCTAAGTAAAAACTTTTTGATCCCAAGACATTCCAAATTTATATATATTAATTTAAATTATTAAAAAACTTCAAAATTCCAGTGGGTCATGACCCTTCTTAGTCGCAATGTAGTTCCGTCATTCATTGTACATTCGAATAATCATATTAAATGGAGCACAAATAAGCAAATTACTATGCATAACAATGTCAAAATGTTCTATAAAATTCAAATATAAGGCAATGGCAACAACAACCAGTGAATTGGTAGGCTTCAATCCATGCATTTTGATTTGGGCATTCAACCCGACAACACTACATGGTCTTGCTATTACTATCTTTTATAAGCATACTAAACACATTGAAATTAAATGTCATGAAGTACAAAAACTATAATAAGTTGATTCATTTTTCTTTTCTTTTCTTTTTTTTAACTATGAGTTGGTATTATTAAAACCATGTTAATTTCTTATCTAGTGATTTAGCCACAAAAAAAAAAAAAAAAAAAAAAATTCTTATCTAGCGTGTGCAAGTTTTTTTTTTTTTGAGAAAGAAGACTTAAGTTTTATTTCATTAAGGCATGTTCGCCTGATAAAAACTTAAACAATGGACTGGAACATCCTCCATCCATACATAATAACCTGTGATATGGCGTGCATATCTAGCCAGGTTGTGCGCTACTTTGTTACTATCTCTACTAGCATATTGGAACCTAACCCCACTAAACCGAACAGCCAAGACCTGAGCATCCTGGATCAGCAAGCCAAAGGTTGCTAAAGGCGGTGATGTGTCTGTTAGTGCCTTCATGACTGCTTGACAATCGCCCTCAAATACTACTTTGTCAAAGCCCAGCTCAGCTGAGAGTTCAATGGCTCGGATGGCAGCCATTGCTTCCATTTCCACCACTGAAGATGTGAGCTGGATATTTTCTGATACAGACGCCATCGCCAACCCGTTGCTGTCGCACCAAATAATTCCAATACCTGCTCTTCCCTCCTCCTGGAAAGTGGCTGCATCAAAGTTAGCTTTATACCAGCCATCAGTAGGGGGTGACCACCTCGCAACATTTCGGGCAGAGGGCCTTGTATTACGTGATCTTTGCTGAGCTGTTCTGAACTCCAATAGGGCGTCATATGCTCTCTGTGCAATCAGATTCAAAGGGAAACCAGGCGGGGCTGTTCTGACCTTATTTCTTCTAAACCAAACTGTCCAAGCTTGCATAGCAAAAAGCTCTCCACTGCAGTCCGAATCCAGGATATGATGTAGCAGCTGTGGGAAATCACAGAATGTCAAATGGTTCCTGAAATTCCATAGGTTGTTTTCTTCCCACACCAGTGCTAGTTCCAGGCAAGACCAGATTGCATGGAGCACGGTCTCTTCATGTTGCGAACAGAGGGGATAGATTGAGTCTTGTACCACACATCTCCGCTGCAGGTTCTTCATTGTTGGTATTGCATTTCGACAAGCCCTCCATAGAAAATTTCGGACTTTGCAAGGCACGGGTATTTTCCAAATTTTTTTCCACAAAGGTTTCATCAGTTCGATGTTATTTTGTCTCAAAGGAATGTCTGACATTGCTTCAGTTTTGAGGAAGAAATACCCAGACCGGACTGAGTATTCACCCGATTGCACATAAGGCCAGAAAAGGGTGTCGTTCACTCTGATTCGGCTGAGTGGAATTTTCTGTATCAGCTCCACTTCTTCTGCTCTAAAGGAATTATGGAGCACACTGAATTTCCATTGCCTTGTGATGGGGTTTATAAGGGAGCTGACCTTAACATTTTGTAAGTCTGCCATGAGGGGTCCTTAAATTGTCGAAGGGTAGCCATTTGTCTCCCCAAATTTTGATATTTTCCCCACCACCTACTCGCCACCTTGCGCCTCTCCAAATAACCTCCCTGTCCTTCAAAATACTCCTCCAAGCGTATGAGCCCCCATGACCTTCCTTAGCTTCAAGAATTGAACAATTGGGAAAGAATCTCGATTTGAATACTTTGTACAGCAAAGAATCGTGGTTATGCAGCAGCCGCCAGGTTTGCTTAGCCAAGAGAGCATTATTGAACAAAGCTAACTCCTTGAAACCCATGTCCCCTTCGGATTTTGGTTTACACATCTCCTCCCACCTAACCCAATGAATCTTCCTCCGGTCACCCCTTTGGCCCCACCAAAACCTTTGAATGAGCTTTTCTATTTCATCACACAAGCCCATTGGGAGCTTGAAACAACTCATTGTGAATGTGGGAATCGCTTGCACCACCGCCTTGATTAGGACTTCCCTACCCACTTGAGAGAGAAATTTTTCTTCCCAACCCTGTAACTTCCTCCACACCCTTTCTTTTATATAATCAAAACTCGCCTTTTTGTTCCTCCCCACTAATGATGGTAAACCAAGATATTTGTCATAATGCAGAATTTCCGGCACTCCCATAACTTCCTTAATTTCTATCCTCATATCCTCTGTAGTGGACTTGCTAAAAAAGATGGAAGTTTTGCCCCGGTTAATTTTTTGTCCCGACAAACTTTCATAGAGAGCCAAGATATCCAGCAATTTTTGGCATTCACTCCTATTGGACCTACAAAACAAAATGCTATCATCTGCAAAGAGCAAATGGGTTAGTTTAGGACCCCCTCTACTTAGGGAATAACCATGGATGAAACCCTCCCTTTCTGCCTTCACAATAAGACTGTTAAGTCCTTCCGTGCACAATAAAAATAGGAAAGGAGATAGAGGGTCCCCTTGGCGAATACCCCTTGAAGGTTGAAACATCCCTTGTGGCTCCCCATTTACAAGCACAGAGTAAGACACAATTTTGACACAAATCATCATAAGGGTAATCCATTGTTCATTGAAACCCATTCTTCGCATTACTTCCTCCAAAAAACACCACTCCACTCTATCATATGCCTTACTCATATCCAATTTCACCGCCATAAAACCAGATTTTCTTGATTTATGGTTATTCATGCTATGCAAAGTTTCAAAGGCAACAAGAATATTATCTGAAATCAAACGGTTCTTTGTGAAAGCACTTTGGTGTTTGGTTATTATGGAAGGTAAAATTTTCTTTAACCTATTTGCGAGGACTTTAGAGAAAATTTTGTAAAGTACATTGCATAGGCTAATAGGACGATAATCTATGGTAGCCAAGGGGTTTTTTATTTTGGGGATTAAAGTTATAAAGGTGTGGTTTAGGGGATGGGGTATAGTGGCCGAATTTAGCATGAACAAAATTGTCTTTGAAACATCATCACCAACTAAACTCCAAAAATTTTGATAGAAGAGAGGGGGCATACCATCAGGACCAGGAGCTTTTAGTGGGGCCATCTGTTTAAGTGCTGCTTCAACCTCCACCTCCGTAAATTCTTGCATGAGCATGGCATTCATTTCATCAGTGATGCTTTTTTCCATGTGGATCAAAGCTACCTCCTCCATTCTTGGATTTGAAGAGGCAAAGAGGTGCTGGTAGGACTCAACGGCTATGTCATTGGGTTGAGTTACCCAATCTCCCAACGAGTTTTGTATACCCAAAATCCGATTCCTCCGATACCTTTGGGTTGCTCGACTATGGAAGTATTTTGAGTTCATATCTCCACCCACCAACCAAAAAGATTTTGCACGCTGCCTTCACATTGTATTTTCTTTAATCAACAGATCATTGATCTCCAATTTTAACTCCCTAACCTGAAGATTGCAACCCAATTGCCTTGCAGCCACTTCTGCTTTAGCCAAACATTTTCTTTTCTCCACAATATTCTTCCTAACATGTCCGAAGTTTCTCCTACTCCATTGTGTAAGCTCTGTTCCGCATTTCTCAATTTTTTTCAACACATGATCCTCGGCCTCATAACTGGAAGTATTTCTCCATATCGCTTCTATAACCCGACCACACCCTTTATCTAACAACCACATTTCTTCAAAACGGAAAGGCCTAGACAAAGGAGGGGGTGGTATGTCACTTGGGGTGATCCATAACGGAGAATGGTCAAATGTTGTGCATGTCAGATGGGTAACTTTCGTTCCCGCAAATTTGGTGAGCCACTCCGGAGTACAAAGAGCTCTGTCTAACCTTTCCCATATCGAAAACCCATTTCTGTAATGTTTGCTCCATGTAAATTTTGTAGCGTGTGCAAGTTGGTGTAACAGAATACAGACTCTCAAATCATGGGAGTTTGACAACACACCATTAATCTTTTATACTTGCTGCTGATTTAATTCTTACCTTATATTGTTGTAACTCCCAACGCATAATTATTTCGCCTAATTATACAAATTGTTAAAAAAAATCATGGAGTTTGACAACACAACACACACTAGCAATCATTATTTAGAAAAAGATTCAAGATTTTGTGGGATCTAATATTCCCCCTAAATTCCTTGAATTACACTTCACATTGCATCACAACCCCAAAAGGAAAAAGAATTTTACAATTTTTAATTATTAATTAGTAAGTTCTAGTTAGCTTAATTGGTAAAATTATTAATGATTAAATAAAAAATTTAAGATTTAATCCTGACATACACTAAAAATCAATTAGTATTTTGATTTTATGATAAAAAGTTATCATTAAAATGTCATATATTAAAATACTCATTAAAATAAATAAATAAATAAAAATAATAATAATAATGAGGAAGTTTTGGAATACACAATTCGATTCCCATTTTAGTAGTAAAAGTTAAAAAGAAACGCTCTTTTGCTACCACAGTAGCCTATATATATATATATATATATATATATATATATATATATACATATATATATAAAGCTAACGTTTAAACTCCACATGTTACGCACCACCGAACTCTCTCTCTCTCTCTCTCTCTCTCTCTCTTTAAAACCCTAACTTTCTCTCACTAAGACCCTGCTATTTTTTTCTCATCAAGATGTCAGCGAAACGCACGCGAATTGCTAGCTCCTGCTCCTCGAGCGATGGCGACAACAACAGCTTCATGTTCAACCAGGTCTTGCCTCCGGCGCCGACGACGGACTTCTGGTGCAATCCTGGTATGGTTCCGGTGAACGTAGTTTATGCGATGCCGGTACCGGTGGCGCCGATGATGTCCTGGCCATGTATGGCTCCGGCGAGCGGTGGTGCTCCGGTGAAAATGGAGAGCTCTCAGCCACAGCTTGGGAGTTTCTTGGAAAGATGCCACCTTTGCAAAAAGTGGATCGGTGACAATGACGTGTACATGTACGGGTATGTCTTGCATCCTATATTTCCTTTTCTTAAAGTCCCCGTTTGGCCACTGAGAAAGTAAATGAAACTAAAGAAAAGAGAGTTCTTTTTGGTTTTATTTATTTGTTGAGATAAAAATGGAAAATTATAGTCGAATTAGTCTTTTTTCTTTTCTTTTTTTTTTGTCATTGTTTGATATTTTTAGCCAATGTTATAGCAAATTATAATGGAAAATTAAATTCAAAATTTTCAATTTGTTGCAATTGCTTGATTATATTACTTGATACAATTTTTATGCCAATTTTATTGCAAATTCTTTCTTCTTAAAATTTACCTAAAAGGGTCTTGTAATTTACATAGAAATTGGACGCGACAATTCTTGAAAAATTAAGTCACAACTCACAATTAATTTATATATATGGTATATTTTATATATTTCTTAGCGTAATTTAATTTATGTCCATTTTAAGTTTTTAAAAGAAAAACAGTGATCAGAATCTTTTTTTTTTTTTTTTTTTGAACTCGTGATCGAAATCATTAAAATTCACATCTAGAATCAAATTATTTTTATTTTTTCTCCGTTTATATTTGTTGAGAAAATAACAGAAAATTAAATCCAAATTAGTTTTTTTTTTTTTTCATAATTGTTTGATTATATGATGCGGTACAATTTGATTGGTTGGATATTTTTTCCATTTATCTTTATTTTTGTCCCCCCAAATTTGTAGTTCCACAATTTTAGCTACAACTTACCTACAATTGTAAATTTATGTGGGTCTACAATTCCACCATTCACAAGTCGCTAAATGAACAAGTTGTGGAAATAATTGTGATACTATTTTTTTTTTTTTTTGGGTCAAATGTATGTTTCTGATTCCTTTTAAGTAAAATGAATTTTATTACACTCTATTCTTAGACTTTACTTGATGATGCAATGCAGTAATTTGCAAGCATTTTGTTCCTCAGAGTGCCGCGACAAACAGATCCTCATCGACAAATCGGGGCAGACAAGAAGCAATTGCAAGGTAGCAAGACGATTGCTGTGAAGTGTGCTTGGTGTTCAACTGTGAAAAGTGCATTCACATATTCTCAAACTACTCCTAGCCAGTACTAACATTTGCAGTGCATAGCTTTCAGGTTTTTGTGATTGGCATGCACGTTTGCAAAGGGCATCACATGATTCTTTTAGTTAACACATCTTTAGGTCTTGAATAGCCACAGTAGTTTGTTTAGGATCAGAACTTCTGTGTTCTGGAAGTAATGACATTGATTGTGAATTTCATTTTAATTTTTAATCTAGAAAATTTAAATTGTAACTAGATATCTGGTTATGCTGATATATTTTTCCACATAAGGTATTATACTTGGACCATATTTGGTCTTGCTCTTCCTAATGTAGTTATTGATATGGGCTCGATCAGAAGCATATAATCTAAATTTAGTTACTGATATATAGTTCTCAGAAGCGTATAATCTCTATTTGTTAAAATATCCTTGCTTGAAATATTGTAACAATTTTTCTTTTTCCTTGATAAAGCGTCTTTCTCTATGAACTTCTATGATTCTCAGAAACGTTACAGCATTTGTTGTGGAGTAGTGACATCCTAATTTGTAGCGCATCACAATTATCAACTAATGATTGAAGTTCCCTAATGCCTACGGTAAAATGTTTCTATTGCATCCTCAAAGCAAATGCAATTTAGTCCTTGTATGTGTCCGGAAGACTGAGAACAACACACGGCTAATTCATCCTTATGCATTTCAGGTACAACACCTTTTTTAGATGATTTACTAAACCACGTATGAAGAATTGAATACCATCATCTAGTTTCTAGTAATGTAACAAGAAAAAGAAACTTTCATAATTATCTTTCACTTATATCATTAATTATATGAATGTAGATAACCCAATTTAGAATATTACTTTTAGCTAATAGGACATGATGAGGTGCAAGTTTGTGCTGCACTAGATGTATCAGCAAGTGATGCACAAAAGACTATAGGGCATGATTAATTGTTACAGTGAAAACTTTTGTGTATTGTGGTTTTAATATCTAAGACATCTTTGTTTGACTTTTGGGACAGATATAAAAATAATATATATTATAAAATTGTTTAGAAGAGTGGAATTGAATCATACTTAAATTATATGGATCATTAACTAGTGACAAGCTTGTTGAATTTTGACCAGTATGGTGTTTTGGGTAGAGCATTTAAAGAATTGAAAAGAACACAGGAAGCAAGGAAGGGAAGCCACTATTAATTTGATCTACAGCTATAACATTGAAAATTACTTAACATAAATTAAATATCTTATCATAACTTACGGAATAAAATTACACATTTCACGTCATCATCCAAATTTATTAACTTCAATCACAGAAAGTAAAGGGCTATTTGGATTTGTCCTTTTTATAATTTATAACTCTGTTTCCATAACTCATAACTCAAAAATGATGGGATCCATGACTTGAAAGGTTGTTTGGATTTTGTTTTGAGTTATTGTTTCTATCACTCAATTCTCTGATTTTTGAGTGATGAGTTATGGAAACTTCACACATTTTAGCTATTTTCACTTTTCATAACTCTGTTTTCATTGGCATTTTCGTAATTAAACTCACAACTCTTTCACTGTGCAGCCGTAATGTTTGACTTTTGGTTTTTTTTTTTTTTGAAACAAAGCTCAGCCACACAGTTTCACCCTTAGCTGCATTTCTTGACTTTTCAGGTTTTTTTTTTTTTAAAACAAAAAGTAACGGAGAAGTAAGCGATGAGTGCTTTTGGGTGCGTTTAGGGAAATTGGGGTATTTTAAGTGATGAGTGATGAGTGACAAAAATTGAGTGAGGAGTGATGAGTGATGACAACTTGACCCCTCTCCACAATCTTCACAGGAAACCCACCTTTCATCTGAAGAATTTTTTAGAACTCTATCTCACGGTTGAGGCAGAGAGATTTCTTGTATTTACTTATATAGACAAGGTGGGATCTATACAATATAATTGATGTAAATGTAATAAGAGATATATTAGGAAAGAGTAAAGAAAATATGGAGGAGATCATGCCTATCCTTGCTAGGCATGTTTTAATTTATTTGAAATTCTGCTGTTGTTACTCTGTTGCTGATATCTTGCTATTCTGGTTAAACCAAGGGAGGAAACTATGGAGGAGATCACGCTACCCTTGCTGGTCTGCAGAAACTAAGGGTGCCAGCTGTGGTCTTGAATCTTTGTTGTTATCACTCCCCTTCAAACTAGGCCGTGGGTAAGGACAACGGCTAGGTTTGGTCTGTAATGCCAAGAATGGAAGCTTGGGCAGTGGCTTTGTGAAAATGTCAACAAGCTGATTGGTAGAGGATACAAAGTGTGTTTCAAGAGAGCTAAGAGCAACCTTTTCATGAACATAGTGATAGTCCAATTCAATATGTTTGGTACGACCATGAAAGACCGGATTGACTGTCATATGCAAGGCAATTAGGTTATCACAGTGCAGAATTGGAGGGCAAGGGAGAGGTATGCAAGGTCTCGCAAGAGAAAGGAAAGCCATGTGAGTTCAGCTGTAGTAGATGCCATGGAGCAGTACTCGGTTTCAGCACTAGACCTAGCAACTGTTGATTGTTTCTTAGCACTCCAAGATATACAGTTACCACCAAGGAAAGTGCAAAATCCAGTTGTAAAGCGACGACTAGTAGGGCAATCTACCCAATCTGCATCAAAAAATGCATAAAGATCAAGGGTGCTAGAGGCTAAAATACGCATACCAAGGTGAGTATACATGACAACAAAATGTATTTTTAGTGATGAAAATTAGTGAGGAAATATTTTTCGTTGCTAAAAATATAGCTTTAGTGACGAAATATGAATTTCGTCACTAAAAATGAAAAAAATTATAACATTTAGTATCGAAAAATAAATTTCGTCGTTATTGTGATCTGAAAATGGGCGCCAGTGGAGGGAAACTATGGTGTGAGTTTAATTAATATATAGCGATGAAATATTTAGTTGCTAAAAATTGATATTTTTAATGACGAAATATTTCGTCACTGTAGGCATTGTTGTGGATAGTATTAGTGACGAAAAATATTCGTCACTAAAAATAATCATGGTTGTTCATTTCACAGTTTTAGCGACGAAACCACAATTCGTCACTAAAAGTATGCTATAGCGATGAAATTTGAATTTCATCGCTAAAAATCTTAACAAAATATGGTTTCTTTAGTGAAGAAATTTGAATTTCGTCACTAAAAACGTAACAAATTCTGACTCCTTTTGTGATGAAACCAAAATTCATTGCTAGAAGTGGACAATAGCGACGAAAATTTCTTCACAAAAGACCACTATAAATACTCCCAAACTAGCCCCATTTCAATACCTATCAGAGCCATTCTTCTAGAGTTTTCGGTCAAAAAAAAAAAAAAAAAACCAAAACAAAAAACTACCCAGGAATCGACGATTCTCACCTAATTCAAGCAAAGCGTCGCCTCAAGAACCGACGTTGCCAGAGCTCGCCGAACCAGGAATTGATGCTTCACCTTCCCTTCACATCGGCAACACTTCGCCTTCCTCCGGCGACGCTTCGCCTTCCCTTCGAACTGACGATCGTTCGCCTCCCCTTCGCGCCAGCGACCGTTCGCCTTCCTTGCACCGGCGACCGTTCGCCTTCCTCGCACTGGCGCTACACTCTTCGACCAAGAAAAGTACCACTCCTTCAATCTCACTCTCTATTTGACTTTTCGGTCCGATCGCTGTCCAGTTCTTATGAATCGGATTTCCATTTTTTTTTTTACATGTGATCTAATTAATATTAATATTAATATTCATTCATTAATTATTTATTAATATTCATTCATTATTTAGATTCATTCATTAATTCATTCATTAATATTAATATTTATTAATATTCATTCATTAATTATTCATTAATAGTCATTCATTAATATTCATTAATATTAATTATTCGGTAATATTCATTCATTAATATTCATTCTTATGAATCGGTCCATATGGGGAAGGCTAGAGGTGGGTTGTTAATGCAAGTGAATACCTAAGCAGTGAAAGACTTCTTGATAGGGTAGTTTAACATCTTTTTCTCAATGCTGGTTGTGATTTACCTAATACCTAAGCATTCATCTTGTAATTGTAGTCAAACATGGATACAAGTTGGATGACAATGGGTAAAACACCCGATAGTAGATTAAGTCATCCATATATTGAAGGGGTCAATGTATTTATTAATTTTGCAAGAATGGTTGTGGACTTGAGTGGTAACATTCCATACTCGTGTATTCACTGTGTGAATTGCTATCGACAATCTCTTCATATTGTACGCATCCATTTGCTTCATCGTAGGATTATGCAATCTTACATTAATTGGTATAATCATGGAGAACCTTGTGTATTGAACGAGAACATTCATGAAAATGAAATGTCGGATGGTGATCATATGGATAGTATCGATGCCTTGGTTGGTGACCGAATTAAAGGGGAACCAAGAAATGCAACCGAAGATGAGGAGGTGCGCCATTTTGACAAATTTGAGGAAGATGCAAAGCGTGAGTTGTATCTGGGTTACACTGATTATAGTATTTTGAAGTTTGTTATTAAGATGTTGAATGTAAGGGTAATGACCAACTTGAGTAATAAAGGACTCAATATGATGCTAGAATTGCTGACAAAGGTTTTACCGAAAGGTAACTTAGTTCCAAGGTTAAGTTATAAAGCAAAGAAGATATTACGTGACTTGGGTATGTCATACGTGCATATAGATGTAAGCAAAAATGATTGTGCACTATTTTGGAAGGAAAATGAAAACCTTGATAAATGTATGGTGTGTGAGGCGCCTAGGTACAAGGATACACATGCCCAAGGTAAAAAGATTCCTCATAAGGTATTGCGTTACTTCTCGTTGACACCGAGACTGAGGAGATTGTACATGTCAGGCCAAAGAGCTAAGGACATGAGGTGGTATATAGACAAACGTGTAGACGATGGGATAATGAGGCATCCGGCTGATAGTGAGGAGTGGAAGGAGTTTGATTTGCAACATCTTGATTTTGCCCTCGAACCTCGCAATGTAATGTTGGGGTTGGCTATAGATGGATTTAACCCTTTTGGGAATATGAACAATAACTATAGTATGTGGTCTGTCATACTTATCCCCTATAACCTACCGCCTTGGTTGGTTACAAAGAAGCCATATTTTATGTTGTCCTTACTTATTCTTGGTCCCCATCAACCGAGAAATGAGATTGATATTTACTTGAAACCATTAATTAACGAGTTAAAGGAGTTGTGGGAAGAAGGTGTAGAAATTTATGATGCTTATAGTAAAAGGCATTTTCAAATGTGTGCAACTTTGTTGTGGACAAGACATGACTATTCTGGATTTGATAACGTGTCCGGGTGGAGGACAAAGGGTTATCATTCTTGTTACACTTGCAACGATGAACCATATTCAAAAGCTTTGGAAAGTAAAATTGGATTCATTAACCATCGAGCTTATTTGCCTATGGAACATCGTTGGAGACATAGTCAGTTGCATAATGGTTTACCAGAGAAACGGAAGAGATCTTTAGAGTTACAAGTGGGAAAGATACAAGAGTAATTAGATAGAATGTCAAATATAATTTTAGGAAAGCATCCAAGTAACAAGAAGAGACAACTCATTGGGGAGCCAAATTGGTCAAAGCTAAGTATTTTGTACAAGCTTCCATACTAGAAAAATAAGAAGCTTAAGCACAACATTGATGTCATGCATGTGGAAAAGAACATTAGTGAGAGTACTTATGGTACTTTGTTAGGCATTGAGGGGAAAAACAAGGACACTAACAAGGCACGGATAGACTTACAAAATATGAACTTCAGGCATACGTTGCATTTGAAACAACGTCCTGATGGATCATATGACAAGTCTCGGGCTTTCTTTTCATTAAGCCACAATGAAAGGGATGGTTTTTATGACTTTTTGAAATCATTCAAGTATCCGGATGGCTATGTAGTTAACATATCAAGGTCAGTGAACGCAAAAAATGGTAGATTATCTAGTTTAAAAAGCCACGATTGTCATGTTCTACTACAACGAATTCTTCTAATTCGGTTGCGAGGGTTTGCAGATAAAGACATTAGTATTGTATTGTTTGAGTTGGGTAACTTCTTCCAAGACTTATGCTCAAGGACCCTAAAGCGAAGTGAATTGGAGAAACTAGAAGAACGTATAGTTCTTATACTATGCAAGCTTGAGAGGTTCTTTTCTCCAGCATTCTTTGATGTTATGATCCACCTTGCTATTCACTTGCCTCGAGAAGCAATTCTAGGAGGCCCTGTACAATATCGGTGGATGTATCTAATTGAAAGGTAATTAGATCCTTTGATGCATTCATCAATTGCATCTTTCCCATGTGGTATAAAATCATATACTATGTATTTTTCCTCGTAGGTACCTTGGAAAATTGAAAAGATACGTTTCCAACCGAGCTCGACCAGAAGGTTCGATTGCAGAAGCTTACATTCTTAAAGAATGTATTAACAATTGATCTTTGTATATCGATGGAATAAAAACTGTGCATAATCGAAGAGAAAGAAATGAAGATTTTGGTGAATCTAGCGAAAGATTGATAGTTTTTTCACAGACTGCCCGACTTACAAGTGGTAGGCGGAATGATGGCAACTTGTTTCGTGCATTGCTTGATACTTTTCATTAATACTTGTTGTACAATAGTCCTGAGCTAGAGCCTTATTTAAAATATGTGATTTCATATGCATATATTATTTGATCAAGTTTTGAATATTATCTGCAATGCTTAGCTGAAAATAAATCACTTTATTCTTAACAGCGAACACAACAGCACATTGCATAATTCTTCTAGAGAAGCCATAACTCAAATCCAACGACAAGAGTTTTCCATGTGGTTTAGAGAACATGTAAGACATTTGAAATTTAATATCACACTAATAAATTTAAACATTTAAATTTATTCATCATTGCTTATTACTAATTAATATCACTTGTTATATGTCATTATAGATGAATAGATTGAAAGTTAACGAGTCATCAGAAGCTATTAAACAGTTATGGTCATTAGCAAATGGTTCTAAACCGCATGTGAAGGAGTACACAATTTGTTTGGTCAATGGTGTAAAGTTCCATACAAGGGACCTAAACAATCGTCATGTAACCCAAAACAGTGGTGTATGTACCGAAGGGGACTATGAGGGAGAAATGCACGACTTTTATGGTCATGTGTGCAAAATTTGGGAATTAGAGTATATGTTTCATCATAAAGTTGTTTTTTTCCAGTGTGAATGGTACAATACTGGTACCAATGGTCGAAGGAGAACGATAAGAATCGATGCACACTGCACGAGCATTAATGTTACAAGTCGGTGGTATCAAAATGACACTTTTATACTTCCTAGTCAAGTGAAACAAGTTTTCTACCTTCAAGATACCAAATTGCGTGACCCTTGAAAAATTGTGCAATGCATCCAACATAGGGGAGTGTTTGATGTCTTGGAAGTCGAGGGCGAAGAATCCAATGATAATATAGAAGATAGTGACTCATTCCAACAAGTAGCAATTGTTGATGTTGTCCCTATCAATATTGAAGACAATATTATTGAGTACTGTATGGGTGATGTTGAAACTGAGGTTGAACCTGAAGGTGGAACTTCAAGAGACGCTAATCAAAATGAAGAGTATGACATACCTAATGTTGATCTTGATATAGATTATGATATGTAGAATTTATAATAATTGTCATAAAGGCGTAAATACACTTTTAGTCCCTATATTTTGCATTTTTTCCATTTTAGTCCCTACATTTTATTTTTACCACTTTTAGTCCCTAAACCAATTAACGCCTAATACTTTAGTCATTTCCGTCACCCAACTAACAGCAAGTGCTGACGTGGCTAACGGTGGAATAAAAAAAATATTATAATCACACAAAAATGGATGCCACATCAGCCGATAAATTTAAAAAATTAATTTATTAATTCTAATTAAATAAAAAAACAGAATTAAAACTAAAAATCATTAAAATTAAAATTTAAAAAGTTTCTTTTGGTTCAATTTTTTTTCTCTTCCTTCTCATATTAATTTTTATTCTCTCTCTCTCTCTCTCATCTGTGTCTCTCACTCTCTGTGAATTTTTTTCATTTTCTTCTCTCTCTTTTTCTCACGGTGCAGTGGCTTGTGGTGGGTTGAGATCGAGGTGGGGTGGGTTGAGGTTGGTCTGGGGTGGGTGGGTTGAGACTGACTGGGGTGGCTTGAGTTGGGGTGGCTGGGGTTAAGTTCGGGGTGGCTGGGTTTGAGGTTGGGGTGGGTGGGTTGTGAGCCGGCTGGGAGGGGTGGGTTGAGATCGGGCTGGGGTGGGTGGGTTGTGAGCCGATCGGGGTGGGTGGGTTGAGATCAGGGTGGGTGGGTTGAGATGGGGCTGGGGTGGGTGGGTTGTGAGCCGGCTAGGGTGGGTGGGTTGAGATTGGTGGGTCGGTTGAGAGCCGACTGGGGTGGGTGGGTTGAGATCGGGGTGGGGTGGGTGGGTTGTGAGCTGGCTGGGGTGGGTGGGTTGAGATCTGGGTGGGGTGGGTTGAGTTTGGTCTGGGGTGGGTGGGTTGAGACCGACTGGGGTGGCTTGAGTCGGGGTGGCTGGGATGGTGGGTTGTGGCGGTTGGGATGGTGGGTAGTGGTTGTTTGATTGGTGGAGGTGGTGGCTGGATTAGAAAGAAAATTTCTGGGTTTGGGTTTTGGGAAAGAAAATTTCTGGGTTTGTGTTTAAGTTTGTTGGTTGGGTTTGTGTCTATGTTTTTTGGCTGGGTTTGATTGGTGGAGGTGGTGGTTGAATTTTTCTGTTTGGGTAGAAAGAAAATTTCTAGGTTTGAGTTTGGAGAAAGAAAATTTCTTTGATCTGGGTTGCAGTTCTTGAGTTCTTCATGTTCTTCCTTTTTTTTTAAATTTTTTTTAATTAATTAATCAATTAATTAATTAATATGTGATTATATTGTTTTTTTATTTTACCGTCAGCCACGTCAGCACTTGCTGTTAGTTGAGTGACGGAAAGGACTAACGTGTTAGGCGTTAATTGGTTTAGGGACTAAAAGTGGTAAAAATAAAATGTAGGGACTAAAATGGAAAAAGTGCAAAATGTAGGGACTAAAAGTGTATTTACGCCTAGTCTTAAATGGCTTGTGCTTGTCTTAAAGTTTTATACTTGTCTAAGTAGCAATTGTTATTGAGATGTTTTGTGCTTAGCGTGAACTTGATATGGATATTGATGTAGTCATTTGTTGTGTTGAGTTAGTAGCAGTTCTGTTCAAATTTTACACTTGTAAATTGCTTGATATGGATAATTGTGTGGACTATGATATGTAAAGTTAGTAATAATTGTTATTGAGATGTTCTGTGTTTATCTTGAACTTGATATGAATATTGATGTGGTCATTTGTTATGTTGATTTAGTAGCAATTATGTTCAAATTTTGCACTTGTGAATTGCTTGATATGGATAATGGTGTGGACTATGATGTTAAGTTAGTAGCAATTGTATTTATCTTTCATATCAATACATAGTTTCAAAAAATGCCCAAAAAGGCCAAATACACTCATAATATACTGAGGTATGAGATATCAAGATTGGATAGAATGAGACAAAACCAAGAGAGATTTGATGCTTTGGGATTGAAGCACATCTCAACTTCTCTAAAGAATTCTGCTCAGTCCAATTGTACAAAAGGGAAAAAAGTAGAGCTAATATTGTAGTAGATGATGATTATGTACCACCTATTGGTGATGATGACAATGATGATGAGTCACCTATTCTATAATCCATAAGGTACAATAGATGTTCCATAGGGTACAATAGATGATAATAATTTTGTTGTTCCATTATTTGTAATGATTTTGTTGTTCCATTATATATATGTTTGTTAGTTACAGATGGCACCAGAACGACTTACACGCTCGCGAGGTGAGACATCTATCCTGGTGGTCCAATCTACGGTCCAATCTATGGAAACACCTCCTGAAGCAAATCCTCCCGCCCAAGGTTCTTCTAGTGCGGATGCTACCGACGCATTAACTAGCACAACTGGTAATTACACAAAACATACTTAATTACAACTACACCCTATCTTTACTATTGAGATTATACTTAATGTACATGAAATATATAATTTTTCAAACATTGATAATGTATAAATAGGATCTACTAGCAGAAATACCCGTGGAACAACACGTGGTATAGCAGTATGGGCACTTGTTGAAAAAGTGGTAAGCTGCCAGTATGTATAGCTGCAGAGTATGATGCTCTTGTTGGGAAGAATAAGTGCAAGCTTGTCAATCAAATTGGCGTACAAGTACGAAGTAATTTGCCTAGTTACAACATAAAAAATTGGAAAAGTTTTGATGCTGCTACTATAGATGTGGTACTTCAAAACATCGTGGTAAATTTACATGAATAACGTCTAACTCATCTTTGTTGTCACTAAGAATATTAAATTTATATAATAATATTTTTATAATACATATACATTTCATTTTGCAGGATCAGTTTGAGCTACAAGGAGATTTGAACTTGGTAAGGAAAACATTAAATACAAAATATGGAAGATTATTGAGTTGCAGCTCTAACAAATTGCATCAAACTTATAAAAAACTTGTATAATCTCATGGTGCTAACTATGCGAGAAGCCACCCGCCAAAGAATGTCGCACTTGAGCAATGGACTGGACTCATTAATGGGAAATTGACTAATAAGGACTGGTTGGTAAATTATTTATGCGTATATTATTATTATCCAATGTTTACTATATTATGTTGTCAAATGATTAGATTAATACTTAGATGAAGTAAATGTATACTGTTTTATTTATAATCTAATAAATATCTTGAATGTTCTTTATTAGGAAAAATCAAGAAAGAACTTTAAAAATAGGAACAAAATTACAGGCAAACATAGATGCGGGACAAAGGCACTTATTGTTAGGGTTGATGAGGAGGTGCATGTTTTTTCATTTTCTTAAACCTTAGTATATTACATGTTGTGATTAATTAACTGTATTTATCTAACACTCGAATGTTAATTAATCAGACAAATAATAATGGCGGTCAAGTTCCTGAATTGGCAAAAATCTACAAAGATGTTCATTTCAATCCAAATACAAATAGATGGATACACCATGAGGATGAAGCAACATATATATGTGTATCATTCCATCCCTATCCTGTTTGTAAAGCTATAACATATGTAGTATTAATGTTGTGATTGTTTGTTTTTCTCTCTCTTTTAAATGATAGGAAACTATTCTCAAAGTGCAAGAGAATCATTTTCAAGATCCTAATGCAATTCCCCTTACACAAGAAGAGCTCTCAAACTTGGTTTTTAAGAAGAAGTTTGGTATTGTAAAAGGACTTGGTATGAGACCTTCCTCTTCTCTAGTAACCACCGCCTCATCTAGTTTCTCGGTGAAATATATCCATCGGTTAGAAAATGAGATAATTGAGCTCAAAGCGGCAAGAGCTAGGTACGAAGAGGAGTGAGCTAGGGAGCAAGAGGCGCGAGCTAAGCATGAAGAGGTCCAAAAAAATATTCTTAACTTTTTGAGGAGTAAGGGTTATGATGACGCTCTTATCTATGGGGGTGGTTCATCTTCAAGTTAAAACATTTATTGGTTAGTACTTTATTTTAGAAACTAATTGTATTATATTATACTAGAAAATTTATATTTGCTTTCTACAACTTATACATTAGGAGTTGTGATTTTAATTCATAGGTGTGGCTACTCTTCATGTATTGTTAGAAAATTTTCTTATAACATAGTTAATGTTTTTACTTTACGATTTTAATATAGTATTGTTTTTATATTTGTGCAGATTTCTTATTGGTGACTTTAGGGGATTTACTTTTGGCAATTACTTGAAGTCATATGAGGATATTTTCTGTTTGTTCTAATTATATTATGTTACACTTTTTTTATTAGATTAAAACATCTTGAGTTATTGTATGTGTTGTGAACAATTATTGTATGGAAGAAGTTTGAATTGGATACTTTTTTTATTTTTTACTTGTGGAATGTATGGATCGATTTTTTATAAATGTGTTGTTGAAATAAATGTGTTATTCAAATATGAGGTTTTAATAATGTAATGGCAGGGTACATGTTAATATTAAAGCTATTAAAAAAATAAAAATAGAAAATAAGTTTTAGCGATGAATTTTTCCGTCACAAATATAGCAATAAAAAATTGTAATAGTGACGAAATATTTCGTTGCTAAATGTAGCAGAATTTTGTAAGAAATGGTTTAGTGACGAAAATTTTCGTCGCTATATGTGCTTGGATTTTCTTAAAAATAGTTTTAGTGACGAACTTTTCATCACTAAATGTACCCGAAAATAGTTTTAGTGACGAAATTTTTCATCACTAAATATGATTTAATAAACTGAAATGGTTTCAGTGACGAAATATTTTTGTCACTGAATAGTGTTTTTAGCGAGAAAAACATTTAGCGACGAAACGTTTTCGTCGCTAAAAGTTTTTTCTTGTTTATACAAATCAGACTTTTAGTGACGAAATTTTTCGTTGCCAAAACTTTTAGCGCCGGGGCTACAACGACGAAAATTAGTAGATTTCGTTGCTAAAGGTTATTAGTGTCGAAAAACTGGATTTTTAGTGATGAATATTTTCGTCACTAAAAGTACATTTTGTTGTAGTAGTACCACGAACATAGCACAAGATACGTTTAACAAGCTTGTAATGGGCCAAGGTCGGAGAATGCATGAATCGACATACAAAGTTAACACTATAGGAGATGTCAGGTCTTGTGAAGGTGAGATACTGAAGACCACCAACAATGCTCCTATAATGAGTAAGATCAGGATACAATTCATTACAGTTTGGCAGATGTCGACCTTTGAATGGCATGGGTGTGGAGATTGGTTTACAAGTACTCATTGAAGCACGCTCTAAGAGATCTAGTGCATTGCGGTGTTGAGAGAGAAAGAGGCCTGTGAGGAGTCGATGGACTTCAATACCAAGAAAACGATGTAGAAAGCCAAGGTCTTTAATGGAGAACTCACGTGCTAGTTGAGAGATAAGCCATGTGATTCGAGGCGGATCATCACCAATGACCACCATGTCATCTACGTAGAGAAGTAAAATAAGGATACCACCTTGGGAGTGACAAATGAACAAGCTTGGGTCAGTTGTGCTGCAGTAGAACCCAAGAGCAAGAAGAAATTCACTAAGTCTATCAAACAAAGCTCTAGGAGCTTGTTTAAGACCATATAAAGCACGATTTAGTTGGCAAGCATGTGTTGGAAGCTTCGGATCAACATATCTAGGTGGTTGTTGCATATACACAGGTTGAGAGAGATGCCCATGAAGAAATGCATTCTTGACATCAAGTTGACGTATTTCCCATCCTTTCACAAAAGCAATTGTAAGAGTAAGTCGAATACTTGCAGGCTTGACAACTGGGGAGAAGGTTTCTGAAAAATCGACACCATCTACTTGGTTGAAGCCTTTGGCTACTAAACGAGACTTAAGATGTTCAAGAGAGCCATCAGGATTAAGCTTAGCTTTGTAAACCCACTTGCAACCCACCACGTTCATATCAAGTTGGTAAGGAACAAGAGTCCTAGTGTGGTTGGTTGCAAGGGCAGCAAGTTCCTCATCCATGGCAGTAGCCCAACTGGGATGGCGTTTTGCAGCTGTGATGGATCGTGGTTCTTGGGGATGTCAGGTGAAGCCCGTGCAACATGAAAACTGTGATATTTTGGATTAGGCCAAATGATTCCAGCCTTTGACCGAATGACCATAGTATGGTTGTTTGATGCAATAAGGGTAGGTGACGAAGCAGAAAGAGGGGGCACATCTTGAGAAGTGGGCTCCATAATAACATCTGATGGGTTGGAGACTGGAGCAACATTAGATAAGCTTGGAGAAGAGTTAGCCCCAGATAAGAAAGGTGAGGCAGATGACTCAAGTGTGGGCTCCATGATGGAATTTGAAATTGAAGGCCTTGAGAGAGTTGGCGGTGCTAGTGCAGACAAAGATGGTAAAGTAGATCTGCTTGCTATCTGAAGATGCTTTAGGGGTATTTAGCTCCCAATCTGAAATTTGTTAGTCCGATAATCACCAAGATAAGGAAAAAATTTAGAACCCAATACATGGAAAGTATAGTAATCAGGATGCTTTCCATAAAGTCGAAAGAATGGAGATTGCATTCCAAGGTGTTGAGGTGGCAACTAATTAATTAGAAAAATAGCTGTTGAAAAGCAATCTACCCAAAATCGAGGTGGAAGCCGGGCATGAAACATCATGGTTAGGCCCAATTCTGTGATATTACGATGCTTTCGCTTAACTTTCCCATTTTGTTCTGGTGTTTTGGGACAGGCAAATTGATGGTGAATGCCTAAGTTGATTAAATTCTGCCTAAACTCATTGGATGCAAATTCTCCCCCTTCATCACTTTGGAAAACACAAGCATCAAATTGACATTTTACATATTTGTAAAATTGTACAAAAGAAGCAAATAAATCTGACTTCTTGCGTAGAGGAAAAAACCATGTGAAGTGTGTATAATCATCAATAAAGATTGCATAAAAACGAAAATGTTCCCTTGATTTGACTGGGGCTGGTCCCCATAAATCACAATGAATTTTGAAGAATGGAATCTTTATTTCATTTTCAACAGGCAAGAAAGGCAGCCTACAAGATTTTCCAATCTGACAGCTAGTGCAAACTTTGAAAGACTTGGACTTTGAATTAAAAGAAATAAGATTGCTTGAATATAAATGATCTATAACTCGTTGGTGTGGATGGCCAAGACGGTGATGCCAACAATCATTATTAGCCCGCCGAAATCTGTAAGAGAAAAAAGCCTTTGGATCTCCATCAACAGCAAATGGTCCACCTCCATCAAGAGCATACAGTCCATCTCGTTTACAGCCTTTTGCTACTATTGGGTTGGTTTTCATGTCCTTTATCACAAAACCAAGACCATAAATTCAAAAGTGAAAGGAAAATTAGTTGTAAGCTTGCTAATAGAGGGTAGATTTTTCTTTATTTTAGGGACCAACAAAACATCATTTAATTTGATAGAAGAAACACCAGTACCAATAGTTGCTTGACCAATATGAGTAATTGGCAAAGTTTGTCCATTTCCAACCATTACACCATCAGATCCATGATAGGGAGTTAAAGAATCAAGATTACCTGGATTGTCTGTGATATGATCTGTTGCTCCAATATCTGAGAACCATTCAGAATCTTGACTATCAGCAATCTTTATAGCTGCAAGTGCTTTTGGGATATCATCTGGAGAGAATGAATGGTTGAATCGATTAAAGCACTTAAGAGCTGCATGATTCCATTTGTTACAAATCTGACAGATTGGAACCTCATCCTTACTACCAACTGGTTGGTTACGGGACTGTGAGGTATAAAAAGTCTTAGGAGTAGTTTGGTGACCTTGAGCAAAGCCACGTCCTTTGGAATTGAATGATATTTACCCTCCATTATTTTTTTTTTGTTCTTGTTGCTATGCTGGCCATAGAAGGCCATTTGAGGAGCTGGTTGTGCATCAAGGTTATGCCATTCAGCATAACTCTCTAAGAGAGTAACTATTTCTGAATATGGTAGAACGGAAGGGCGAAGCATAGTGGTGGTGAACATTGCATACTCCTTGCTAAGTCCATTTAGAAGCCACCATGACTTCTTTTGATCCATAACTGGTTTGCCAATGGCAGCAAGATCATCACAGACAGCTTTGAATCAACGTAAGTACATAGCCAAAGTGTCAGTGCCCCGATTCATAGAAGTGAGCCGTTGCTTTAGTGCAAGGCTACGGTCAGATGAAACTCGTGCAAAGGCATGTACAAGTGCATTCTAGACCTCAACTAAAGTGTTGACACCGACAAAAGTGCCAAGGACTTCTTCAGATAGAGTGGCTGTCAACCATCCTTTGACTAGACGGTTAGATTTTTGTCACTTCACAAATGCAGGGTTTGGATGTGGATTGGACTCAGCGTCCATAATAAACTGCGATGGAGGTTTAGTTTCATCTGTAATAAATCCTTGAAGATCATAACTCTCAAGGATGTTTAGCATTTGTGTTTTCCAAAGAAGGAAGTTTGTGGAAGAGAGACGGAGTGATACAAAATTAGCAACATTTTGTGTCACCGGATAAGGGTTTTCATCAACTTGAGATGAATTTGATGAGGATGACATGATTGAAAAAAGAAGGAAATCTCTCTATCTCACCAGTGGCTCTAATACCATAAAGAATTTTTGAGAACTCTATCTCACGGTTGAGGCAGAGAGATTTCTTTTATTTACTTATATAGACAAGGTGGGATCTGTACAATATAACTGATGTAAATGTAATAAGAGATATATTAGGAAAGAGTATAGAAAATATGGAGGAGATCACGCCTATCCTTGCTGGGCATGTTTGAATTTATTTGAAATTCTGCTGCTGTTACTCTGTTGCTGATATCTTGTTGTTCTGCTGAAACCAAGGGAGGAAACTATGGAGGAGATCACGCTATCCTTGCTGGTCGGTAGAAACTAAGGGTGCCAGCTGTGGTCTTGAATCTTTCTTGTTATCATCATCTTGGCAGTGAAGTAGGAAATATACTCTGGTTCCACAACTTCTCGTTCAAACGCTGGCACCACCTTAAACCTCCTTAAAACCCCAGCCACCACTCTCTTCATCTGCAAGAAAGCCATCTCCTTCCCCAAACAAATTCTAGGACCCGCTTGGAACACCGGGTAATGGTACGAGTTCCTCTACACAAACCTCCATGACTTGGAATTCTCGTCCTTCTGCAGCCACCTCTTGGGCTTGAACTCGGCCCAGTCTGATCCCCACAGCGACTCCAACCTCCCCATCGCATATGGAAAGTAAGAAACTCTCATCCCCTTCGTCACCACCGTCCCGCCGGCCAACACGTCGTCGTTCAGAGCTTTCCTTCGTAACGGGACTGGTGGGTACAGCCCCATGCATTCACATAAAGAGGCGTGAATGTACACCAGGTCTTTCACTTCTTCATAAGCAGGCTCTCCGGAATGTTCCTTGATTTCCTTCACAGCCTTGGATTGGACTTCCGGGTGCTGAGATAGAAGCCAGAAATACCATGTTAAAGCCGCTGATGTAGTGTCACGCCCAGCGATTAGAAGGCTGATCACAATGTCGGTCACGAACTTCTCGTCCACATGGCCAGAGCTCAAGAACCTTGACAAAAGGTCATCATCGAGGCTCTCTTTCTCTCCCAGCTGCTCTAGCTTTTGCTTATTTTGTTTTACTATGTTCATGGCGTACTCTTTTACTTCTGAGACAGCCATATTGAGACTCTTTTCTGACCCAATATTGAAAAACTTCTTGATTTTCCAAATGACTGGGATTGAAGCAGTGAGCCTCCTGTAGCTGATTCGAACACTGTCTTCAAAGGCTAAGGCGAACTTGGCTTGTGGAAGAGAGGATGACAAGTAAACCGGGTCGAAAACAAAATCGATCTTACATATATTATCAAAAGCAAACCTTTGAAGAATGTTTTGGAAATCTAGGACAGTTCCATTTTTGGCAGCTGAGGAGAGAATTAATGGGGATTAAGCGGTCAGAGAGCTCAGTGTCCACAACGGTTTCAACGAACTTGCGGAGAGATTTGGTGTTGAATTCGTGGCTAGCGACTTGTCTTTGGAACTTCCAGGACTCACCGTCGATGTTGAAGATTCCATCCGTGGCCGAGAAAGTCTGTGAGTCTTGAACGAAAAGTCTCGCCTTTTTCATAGTTCTGGAAGTTGGACTTGAGGATGTGTTAGAGCACGGCGGGGTTGCCGGAGAAGACTTGGCGGTTGGAGTAGAAGCGGCGGAGAACGAAGGTGGCGGAAGGTGAGTCACTACAAACAACATGACTTGTTTTGACCCTTTTTTGTCTAGGAGGATCTCTGAGAACCATTGGAGCTGGCGATCTCGGTTGGCGTAGAACGAACCCACTAGAGGGTAGGATTTGGGAGCTTTGGATTTGGAGGCGGTGAGGAAGAAGAAGAAGAAGAAGAAGAAGAAGAACAGGGAAAGTAAAGGAATTAGAATGAGAAGGAAAATTGGCAACATGGCTTCGGCTTGTGAATGTGGGTTGGTCTTTCACTTTCTCAGATGTTTTCTTTGTCTTTTGTTGGTTTCCACGTTTACGCAGCAGCGTTTGTGCGTTTTTTTTTTTTAACAGCGTGTTTGTCATTGTCTACTGGGCATAAATAGTGATTTTAGGCCATTTAACAGTGACAATACTGTATCAAACAGTAAAAAAATATTTTTTTTATTTTTATTTTTTTTCAGTTTTTAGTTTTCAATAAAATAAGTGATATCCAAACGTATACTTTGTGTCTATGTTGATATTTGGGACCGTTTGTGACTGCCATTATAAGGAGGGACAGTGTAACTGTGCTAAGTGTCAGATGTTTGAAATCATGTTTTGAAAATGTTTTTAAGAGGAGGGGTTTGAGTAATGTTGTTGTAATTTTTTGAAATAGGTATGGGTGAAAAAGTGTATAAAAATATGTGTAATGTTAATTAAATTTGAGTTCGGTTTTGGAAATATTTTATGAAAAATTGAAAAAATTATCAAAAAAATTAGTTATTTTTTTATTTTTTCTTAAAATTTTTTCTAAAACAGTTTACTATTGTATACTCTAAGGGCAAACGTTAATAAAATCCAATCAAAACACGATAACAATACCATAATTTTAATTAAAATTATGTTTTTAAAACATAATTTTGTAAATTGAGTGTAACAATAATTAGTGAATTTAAAAGAGTAATGATTATCACACTCACACTCATCATATTTTGAAATTTAAAAACATAATTTCAGTTAAAACTATGAAATTAGTGTGTACGACTAGGTGTAAAAGCAGTTAGTGGGTTGGAAAATACCTAACTCTTCCATCATTCATGACATCATGGAGTCATGGGTCACCCCTAATCAATTATGTATCTACTCCTTAACATGGCGGTATTCCTAATTAAACTTTATCTAATTCTTATTATAAAAAAATCAAATACATCTAAATTATAATATGCATAGAAAACACGCAACAATGATGCTAATACCCCTTGAAAACAGTCTTTGGGCCATGTGTGAAGTTTCTACGAATATAGGGTGGGACTGGGAGACGTCCTTTTTTCTTGAAGTTTATTGAAAACTCATTGCTAATTAAGGGCGAAAATGGGGCTTTAGCCTCATTTTTGCAACTATTTAGTTAGTAGTCACGATTTTCAAACTATATTTTTTACTAGCATATCAAGTGTAAGAGTCTCGATTTTGGGCTTATAAATCGAGTTTTTGATGCTCGATTTCATTAGTCCGGTGAGTCTGACATGGCGTCTAGGCTGATGTGGCGAACATATGGAAATCGAGTCTTAGAGACTCGATTTCCAAACCAAAAAAAGAAAAAAAAAAAACACAAGAAACCCAGAAACATCCCAGCAAAAGGATGAACAGCACCCAGGCCGCGGGGCCGCGCGCGAGCTCCGGCCCAGGGCGAGCCCAGGCAGCGAGAGCCCAGGCCGCTTCGTTCCGGAAAGAAACGAAGATCGGAGGAGAAGAAGAGCAGAAAGAGATAGGAAAAAAAAAATGAAGATCGGAGGAGAAGAAGAGCAGATCGGAAAGGTCAGATCGCGCGGCCTGATCTTCTCCTCCGATCAGATCTTCTTCTCCGATCTTCTCCTCTGGCTTGATCTTCTCCTCCGTGGGTTGGGTTGAAAAAGTGTGTGTGTTTCTGGGTTTCTCCGTGGGTTGGGTTGAAAAAGTGTGTGTGTTTCTAGGTTTCTTGAAAAAGTTGAAAAACCGGTTGGGAAGGTTCTGCCTTAGAAATCGAGTCTTAGAGACTCGATTTCCAAGGGTTCACCATGTCAGCCCAAATGCCACATCAGACTCACCGGGCCATGGAAATCGAGCATCAAAGACTCGATTTATAGGCCCAAAATCGAGTCTTTGAGACTCAAGATGTTAGTTTCTTATATAGTTTGTAAAATCAGCCTACTAACTAAATAGTTGCGAAAATGGGGCTAAAACCCCATTTTCGCCCTAATTAAGGTCATGAGAAGTCGTCCCTGCTATGTGTGAACACGGTGAAATCATCCTTTATCAAGGCCTGCCCAATGCATTTACCATTAAATTAATTAATTTTTTAAAATTTATATTAATATTAATCAAATAATATTTATATGTTTTGTTAGGTCACCTAAATATCTATTTCAACCTACACACACAAAAAATAAAAAGGTTTTGTCACAACTTGCAAGTCGGCTCAATATGTTTTAGGACCTAAGGAAATAAATTTTGGTAATTTTTTTAATATTTAAATATTATTAATTTAATTTTTATATTTACTTCGTTTAAAAATTGTTCTTTTTGCTTTTTGAGACACAAAATTGTAAATATAGGACCCATTTGGTAATGTTGTTTTAGTAACGTTGTTTAAGTGTTGTGAAAATACGTGTGGATGAAAAACTGTTGTTTAAACAACACAACTAAACACACCCATAATCTTTGTGTTTAGGTTTTATTAATATATCTGTTGGAGGAACGAATCTTTCCCCAATCAGGTATTGTTCGCTTTGGGATGGACAAGGTTGACCCTTGCTCCCACCCGCACGAATTTGCTGAATCTCACATCGGAAAGAAACGCCTCCCACCCTTGCCTTATAAGCACTTGGCCGAAGGAAGGGTGTACCATAGTGTGTGTGATCGGTACACCCTTCCTTAGGCCAAGTGCTTATAAGGCAATGGTGGGAGGCGTTTCTCCTCGATGTGAGATTCAGCAAATTCGTGCACGTGGGAGCAAGGGTCGACCCTGCCCATCCCAAAGCAAACAATACTTAATTGGGGCCAAGACTAAGTTTCTACCCACAAAAAGGCGCTTTTAAGAGCAGTGCCCATCAAAGGTATTGTCCGCTTTTAGGTGGCAGTTTTTGAGACTTGCTCTGACTGCCAGGTTTGTTACCCCGAAGGGCACACCTCTACCACTACAGCACATGTGTTGTAATAGTACACTCTTGCCTTAAGCTAAGGCTTATAAGGCATGAATGGGGCGCATCTTTCTTCGATGTAGGAGCAAGTCTCAAAAATTGCTCACGTCGCTTGCAAAGAACAAAATTGTATGGGTCCTCGGCCCCAAAGTGGACAAACTACTTATGAGCTTGGATTCGTTCTTTTCCCACAATATCTTTTACAAGTTATTCAAAAAATTGATTTTCAATGATTATTTGGCACATTCATAACAAGTTCATAATTTTTTTTTTCTTTTTGCTTTTAAACAATGTAGGGTTTCAATTGTATTGAATTTCTATTGACTCAATATTTTGGAAGTCTTATTAAAGATGGGAAAGAAGGCAAAACTCACATATATTTTGAGGCCTTTTTGTCTGATTAAAGGGGGCTTGATACTAAGTGGAGGCCTAAGGCGTAGGCATAAGTGACCTAGGCCCACATAGCTGCTCTTTAAATTAGGTAGTGGCTATATCCTGAATTGAAAATCAAACATATTTTATCTCTCTGTTTTACCGCGTATATAAAGCTAGGTACTTCCCCACCTGCTCTTTCATGGAGGCAAAATTGGGTAGCAACCCCTCTTTTGTCTGGCGTAGCCTCCTCAGTGCTAGAGGCGTGATTAAAGAAGGTTCAATATGGAGTATTGGGGATGGTTGCATGGTAGGTATCAAGAGCCATAGATGGCTACCCCACCCCCCGGCATTTCATGATGGTGTGGACACGACAGTGAAAGTGAAGGAATTTATAGACCCACAGACCAAGCAATGGGATAGAAGTAAGGTCAACGCATGGTTCCTTCCATCATCAAGGGCCGAAGTGTTGCGGGTGCGGTTGGGGAGCTTGGACTGCCGCGACAAGCTACTGTGGAATGAGAATAAGCCACGGACCTTCTCGGTGAAGTCGGCGTACCAGGTGGCTCTTCGTATTCACTGAAGTTCGAGTGCAGAACATTCTAGAGCGCGGGACGACAAGCTGGTCTGGAATAGGCTGTGGGGGCTGCCCATCCCTCCTAAGGTGCAAAATTTGTGTGGCGGGCTTGCTCGGACATCCTACCAACTCGAGCAAACCTTGTCCGGTGGAAGGTTCACATGGATCCCAAATGCACAATTTGTGGGGAGCATGATGAGACTGTCATCCACATCCTTTGGCAATGCCCCTTAGCTCGTAATGTCTGGGCGTTGGTTTGGGGGAGACTCCAAAAATGTGATTCCTCTGCTTTAGACTTCCTCAGCTTGGCCCGAACCTTGGTGGTGAAGCTGAGCAGGGAGGAGCTCGAGACATGGGCAATGGTCGCATGTTCCATCTGGAATGCCCGTAATCGAATCCAGTTTGAAGCAACTCAAACCCCTCCGCAGATTATTCTAAAAGGGGCTGTCTCGCTACTAGAAGAATACCAACGACTGGCCAGTAGCAGGTCACGTAGCTGAGCACCTGTGCGTGCTGTCTACTCATGAGGAGTACCGTTTGTACACGTTTTTTTTCTTTTCTATTGGATGTTGATTTTCTTATTTTTCTGTTGGTTGTTGTTTTGTGGGGCCGGGTCAGTGGGTACCACCCTGGCGCTGCCTTTGTATAGCTTTCTCTTTTCTTAATATATTCCTATCTTTCCAGTCCAAAAAAAAAAAAGAACCCGTGGGCTGTGAGGTCATGCATTAATTCTTTGGTTTTTCAATTCTTTCATGTAATATCATTTGGTTTTCTTAATTAACTATTTCTTTTTCTTCTTTTTTCTTTACTTTCTTAATTCCCTGTAAAGTATTTGAAGACATGCTTATTAAAAATATTGTTGTATCATTATTCATTATCATTTTGCTGATAATCTCTAACTCTAGATATTGATCGGTAAATCAAGGGTTTAAGATGCAGAGTCCTATTTGGTAAGTGTTTTGCTTAAATTATATTTAGATATTAATATATGCCTTTTGAGGATATTAATTTAGATGTTGGGAACAATGATTTATTACCATTTGTAGAAGGCTATTTTGAAACACTGGTACTACTCTAAATCATTTGGGATTAACCTTAAGCTATTACTACAAATGTTAGACCTTTTTGTAGTGGTACTCTGGTTATTTAATATATTATTAGCTTATTTAAAAAACTCTACATACTACTTTTGTATTCGTGTGTTTTAATAAATATTACTATTTCCGCAAAAAAAAAAAAAAAATCATTTGAGATTGTTTATCAATAGAAAATGGATAGAAATATATAGATGTACATTGTCGTTGCGCGAATAAAAAATTGTCTATTTCATGGGAATGAATTCAAACAATTGACATAAGCATTATGATTTGTTGGTAAAAATAAAATTAAGATGTTATAATTAATATAAAATAAAAGACCACATTAGGACATGCATGCTTTCATTCATATATCGTACTAGATTTGCTTGATTAAAATAATCCGTCACAATTTAAGGCAATTGTACGTGATGGAATATTTATTTTGAGTTTTAGGTCTTCCATTATTGATCACGGATGAGAATACTTGACCCCTCCTTTTATTGATTAATTTTTTATTGTACTAGGCTTCTCGAGAAATTATTAGAATAATTTCAAAATACAAATTTTTAATCTAGTAGTGAAAACCATGTTAGGTGTTTGTTTAGTTTTCAATATTTTATTTTTGATATATTTCTTCTTATATGGTTTGAAGTAAGTCTAATTAAACTATGAATTATAATTGATTGTACCAGATCGAAGGCTTTTTCTACTTTTGTTTAGTAGGTTCATCGTAATTGGTTCGAGCTCATTGGGAGAGGGAAACATAATCTCGTGCTCGAATACATAAACTCTGAGTGAGACAAATAACATTGTTGCCGACAATTTGCCATTGGTTTCTCATCCAAAAAGAAATAGGCCACTTGCTATATATATATATATAGCAAGTGGCCTATGTTTCTTGTGTTCCCCCCTCAAAAACACCGTTGCTTCCACTCTGTGTTTCTCCTCTTTTGGTATCATTTCTTTTATATATCATTTCTTTGAATACGGATAAAATTGGCTTTTACCCTTTTTTTTTAAAATATCCAGCAAAATACCTCATTTTTGTAACTAATTAAAAAAATGCCCCTGTTTTGAAACTTGATTTTCTAAAAATCGAGTTTCAAATATATAACTCTATTTTTGGAACATCGAGTTATAGCGAGTTATAGCGAATGTGGACTTAAAATATATATATATATATATATATATATTTTTTTTTTTTTTTTTGGAACTTGAGTTCCATGAACTTGAGTTTCATGTAAAGTACTCGAGTTCATGGAACTCAAGTTCCACTTGAATATTTTCAAGGAACTCAAGTTCCATGAACTTGAGTTCCAGAAATTTTTTTTTTTTTTTTTTAATTTTTAGTTCGTTATAACTCAATTGTCCAAAAATTGAGTTTTAAATTGAAACTCGATTTTTAGAAAATCAAGTTTCAAAATAGGGGCATTTCCCTAAATAGTTTCAGATATAAGACATTTTGCTGGATATTTATAAAAAAAAAAAAGGGGGCAAAGCCCATTTTCTCCTAAAATATACACACAAATATTTCATCAACCCTAATCTCGTGCTCAAATACATAAACCCCGAGTGACACAAATTACAAATTTTCCCACAATTTGCTACATCATTTGTTTCTGGTCCAAAATGGCCATGAAAGCGTCATATTATATATTTTAACCTATGATTAATATATATATATATATATATATATATAAGTATTGCTTTTGTTTCACTTAACTACAAAAAATAAATTCCTCAATGGGTTGTCATGAACAAAAGAAAAAAGTATAGAATCCTACAAAAGTTTCACGCATGCATGGAATCATCAAATCTAACTAATATTTCCCGGTGCATTATTGTTGTTCTTTTGGTGATATCATCACTCTCTTCTTTTACTCACTATAAAGTATATATACCTCTCAAGGTATACAATTACAATGTGAGTGAAAGAGTTTTGGAGTAACATCAAGCAGCTATAGTTAATTGTTGAATATTAGAGTCCAATTGGGAACAGCTTATTTGGCTATAATTGAAATTTTTTTGCTGAAAGTACTGTAAATAAAACTAAAAGGTAACTAAAATAGTATAATATGACCCATAAATAGTATCAAAAAGTGCAATGAAATCTATAAATAGTAGCAAAAATAAACTAAATAGTAAAAAATATTGGCTTTTTAAGTTATGCCAAATGCACACTTAGTAAGATCACTAATAATTCGTTGTGTTCGACTCATTGCTTAAGTCATGAGAAGTCACCCCCTTGTGTGAACATGGTGGAATCATCATTTCTTTCCTCTCATTTATGAGTTAGTGGCTATATCCTGAATTGAATGATAGCTCGACCCTCAAAAAAATTCAGGCAAAGCCTTTTACGTGAGATAAATGAATTAGCTAGTGATTATTCATGTATATTATTTTAACATATCTTATTACTCTTTAAAAAAGTTATTTGACTAAACTACAAATAAATTATTTCTTCGCGTCATAAATTGGAGTAAGATGACTCCAAACCAATTTGTTTACTTATATACTATTTGTTTTCCCAATCTATCAAACACTCAAAGCCTATATTTTATAACATATATTTATCACAGGAATAGGATGATTAAACTTCTAACTTTACCTTTAAAATTTAGGTAAGCCATTCTTTTAGCGGTTTTGTTTTTTATTAAAATTTAAAGTAACGCATTTACCCATTTGTTTATTTTAAAAAGCTTGAGTGCATGCATGTGCCCATCTAATTGAAAGTTTTGAAGCACAAGATCGAGTTCTATTGGTCCAATAGAATCAATGACGGAATTCTTTGGTGAGGGACTTGGGCTTTCCTTGACCATTGCTCTCTTGCTTTTGTCTTTTGTAATAAACATATGTTCATTTTGTCGATGTTCTCTTTGTTTGGTTAATTGGTACAGTTCTTGCTTTATTAGATTAATGAAATTGATAGTACTAGGATGTGTGGTAAATTTTAATTTCAAGTGGAAGCTGGGTCTACTCATGATGCAAAAAAAAGTATTCTTGCATGATACCATAGGACCTTGGAGCAGGCCTTAATAATATTTTAATGTGGCGTTTGGTACGGAGGAATGTTTTAGGATTCCCAGGAATGTTTAAAGATTCCTATGTTTGGTTGCAAGTTACGCCAGGGAATCAGATGCCAGGGGAATCTGGATTCCCCCCTTAAACCCCTCTCAGTAGGAACGTGGATTCCCTTTAAAACAGGTGGGTATTCAGATTCCCAAGGTTAAAGAAAATTGTATTATTTATAAATTGACAATTTTAACCCTTTTTTTTATCATTTAAGCAATTAAGATAAAATATAAAACAAGTTATCAATATATTTTCTCTTGTCTTTATCTT
>CM066173.1:21944965-22289965 GCA_033629205.1 Lithocarpus polystachyus | reverse complement strand
CGCTCAAAGATGAACTCCACCTTCTTCTCCCACTCCAAGTAAGCTTCTGGATCATTTTTCCCTTGGAATGATGGTATCTTCATTTTTATGTTTCCTAGGCTTCTGTCAATCCCATCTTGCCATCTTGGATCTCTTCGGAATCCTCTACCACGCCTTTCACCCCTTCGCGCAAACCTGCCCTCATTGTTCCACGAAACTTTATCCTCTTCATCTTCAAACTCATCCTCATGGTAGTCATCAGAATCATACATGCGCGCATGCCTTTCTTGCCTTCTAGCATTAGGGCCTCTTTGGGGACGCTCCTCACGCAAATTAGCAATATCAGTATCTTGCCTGTCCAACCGATCTCGAATCTCATTAAACACCACGTTCATGCGTTCAAATTGTTGTTGCATAGCCTGCAACATGATAGATGATGACTCCTCCCCTCCTTCCTTATTTGATGTTTCACCCCTGCAAGAAATATTTTAAAAACTACAAATAAAGGTTAAAAATAATTCCTCACAACACTCCCTCACGTGTTTACACTCAGATTATGTCACTCCCACTCGTGTTTCACTCTTAAATTGGCTTTTTCCCGATATTAGTCTCACACTCTCTTGCCTTTTTCCACTCGCAGCTTCCCCTTTTCAGTTCTGCAATAAACTAAAAAACTTGATCAAGAAATTCAACTTGTAGTGTTTAAACAAATACCAACGGCTAGAAAGTATGACAGAGACACAAATCAAAGAAAAATAGGACAAAAGAAAACAATATAACTGCTCTGAGAGAGAACTGAAACTAAAAACAATTTTTTTTTTTTCACGTTTTTTTTTTTTTTTTCTGCAGTCCTTTTTTTTCACTTTTTTTTTTTCTTTCTGCAGTTTTTTTTTTTTCACGTTTTTTTTTTTTTTTTTTTTTGGGAACTCAGTGCACAATTTTAACCTAGTGCACGTCACAAAACAAGAACGAAGAACAAAAAACAGAAACGGAACAAGATAGGAAGATAACAGGAAACAAAAGATAAAAGGATAGAAAACTGATTTTAGAACCTGAGCTCTGATACCAAATGATGCGAACCTCAACAGACTCGCTTTGAGACCCAACAAACAATATTGGAATATTGCCCAAGAAAGCTAAAATTCAGATTTGATAGAAAACCCAGACCCAACGTTTATAAGAGAAACGCGAACCAAAGGTATAAGTAACAGACCTTGACCCAATGATTATAAAGGAATCATGAACCAAAGGTATAAGTTTGAACGCCACAAGGAAGAATCCTTGATAAGTTCACAGTTCTTGAAGAACCAAAGAGAAGAGCAAAGCCTCACCTTTTCTGATTTTTATTCAATAATTCATCCAAAAAACGTTTACAGACTGAGGGGCCTATTTAAGGGCTCCATAAAACTTGACAGACAAGAAAATATATTCTAAAATAACTCCTAATTGATACCTTACCATATCAGGAATCAAATTTGACCTAAAAAATGTACTAAATAATAAAACCCTAATTAAAAACTAATTTGGTCTGAAAATAGTAGATCCAAAATAGGAAAAACCCCAAAAAACGTTCTAAATAATAAAAGCCTAAAATTAAGGAAGATCTGGTCCAAAATTAGAAGATCTAAATTAGGAAAAGTATCTATTAACTGATTTAGAGCTGAAAAGTCAATCAGCCATAAATCTTTGCCATAAATAATGCCCAATTACGTCAGATCAGCCCTCAATAGCTTGGATTAAATTTATTAGGCTTTCATCTTCTTTTGGGCCCAGCTTGGAATGTGAATCAGCCCAAATCCCTTGAATCAGCCCATTAAGTGCTTCTTTGATCTTCTTGGATCTTGCTCTTGTAATTGGCCCAACTAGAACTTGCAATGGATCCTTGAAAGCTTGTTGATTCTCATCATTCTTTAATATTTTTTGGTCATTCAGAAGTTTTTGATTCCTTTCAATAGTTATAGTCATGAATTATTCTTTTAAATGTAACTCATCTTTCTCTGATATTTCTCTATTATTTGGTCATATATATTTTGTTTTGTTTCAATAATTTCTAAGTAATGAATCATCTGATTCTTTAATATTTTTTGGTCATTCAGAAGTTTATAAAATTATTTTACTCTACCTCATTGGTTCTCATGCATAGCTCGTGTTTACAACTAGTTATATATTATAACCATTATACCTTCAAGCATATATATATATATATATATGTGTGTGTGTGTGTGTGTGTGTGTGTGTGCGCGCGCGCGTTTGATATTTTATGATGCATGAATTAGCGACTAGCAAGAATAATATCACTACAATATGAGATTCATGCATGTAGATTTTACATAAGTGTGAGACAAATTTTGGTTATCTTGATTTTATACAAGTAACAGTAATTTGTACTCCCTCCATCCCAATTTGTTTGTCCTATTTGAAAAGTCAAATGTTTTAAGAGAATCTCATTTATTGTTTTGTTTGCCTTATAAAAACGTATAAGTTTACAAAACTACCCTTAAATAAATTTATCAACTTAAAAAAAAAAAAGAGTTATTCTTAATGAGGCAACTAAAAAGGTGCCTCAATCAGATTGATTTTTTAAATATTTGTTAGTTTTCTTTCCAAATAGTTTTGAAAATAAAGTAGAGATATAATAAGAATATTAGTAAATTAATGACTTTTATTTTTAGAAATAAGACAATATTTTGGAACATCCTAAAATGGAATAGAAGACAAACAAACTGGGGCAGATGGAGTATTTATTTTATGTAACAAAATAGGTATAATAATATCACTCTCACATGCATGTGATTCATGCATGTGGATTTTACATACATGTAAAAGGAGTGTTACATAAATTTACATACATGTAAAAGGAGTGTTACATAAATTTCTTACATACGATACTTTTTGAATAATCATAGATAAATAAACACACATATAAAATGGTGGAGAGTAAGGGTGTGCATGGGACGGATTGGGCAGGTAAAGGTCAATATTTCTATCCAATCTGCCACTAGCGAGTTGAGAAAATTCTAATCCGCCACAGACCCACCAAAGTCTAAACCCAGCAAATTGGTTACAAATTTTGGCAGTTTCAACTTGGCAAGTTAGGTTGGGCAGGTTGGCATTAGCAATGTTCTTTTTAAAAAAAATATCACAAACTACAATTTGTCATTGAATAATCTCAAAATATAACTAATTAATGCATACAAAAAATTAAAGGTAGATTTCATTGAATAATCTCAATTCCAACACAAGCATAGGGTCAATGAAAAAGAGATATATCATATCTAACAGACCTTGTCTCCACAAAAAAAAGTAGGCTATACTGCCTTACAACTGAGGAAAATTAAAATTAACAAACCCAAAGTCTTAAGATTCCCAAAGTCACATCAATTATTCAAAATAATAAAATACCAACATAACAAATAAACTTCAAAATGATATGCATGTTTTTAAAAACAATTATCACAAACTATAATTAATTACTGAATACAGAGTGTGTGTGTATCTATATATATTCTATAGTTTATCAAAAGTATATATATGGAAAAATTGCATTTAAACCACCTGTGGTTTGACCTGATTTAACAGTGCCTACTTGTGGTTTAAAAGTTGTCACTTAACCCGCCTGAGCTTTAATCTGTTAGCAGCCATTATCCACCTCTTCCATTGTCATTAGAAAAACACATTTTATCTCAAAAACATAAAAGAAATCGAATCAAAGACCTCTAAAAAAAACATTTCTAAGGCCAAATGTTTAACTCGTTCCATGCATAACAAGAGAGCAATGAAATCCAAGACACCACATTTCCCTCGTCCATCTCATCAAAAACTCTCCTTCCATCTCCAACATTCTCAGTTTTCATGTACATATCAACAAGTGCAGTCCCAACACTAACATCATCCACAAGCCTAGATTTATACATTGACAATGCACCTGCCTGCCCACGTTTTGATCAAACAAATATCCACAGATCTTTAACACACACGACATGGTTGACCCATCAACAGGTAAACTTGAATGATGAAGACTCACAAAGATATTGAGAGCCTCTTGGTTACATGATGGCCCATTATTTGAAACTTCAATTTTTGCTCTCCTAAAATTTCCAGAAACCTAGAGTTTTTGGTTGCAATTTAAAAATTATAAATAAAATAATTAGATAGCCCCAACCCCAAATTTCTTGGCCTAGGCTTTCCCATCAAAGAAAATTCAAACACTTGGGTTTTAAAAATGACCCGAAAAGAAATTACTTGCCCTAGACTTTCTCATTGAAGCAAATTCAAAAATTATCAAACCAAAAAGAAATTCAAACCAACCCAAAAAAATTTGAACCCACAAATCCATTAAACCCAGAAAATTTAAATGTACTTCAATTTCTTCAGCTCTTTCAACCATTTCTCCTCCAAATGAAATTGGGTTTTGTGTTTTTACTTCTTTAGTGGAAATGGAATCCCACTCAAGCCCTTTCTTGTTGTAATCATAGCCCTAACCTTAGGAAAAAAAGAACTTGAAGAAGAACATGAAGAGGGAAAAAGAAGAACTTGAAGAAGAACATGAAGAGGAAGAAGGAGATGATTTACGATAACATTAACTCCAATTACCTTGCTTACAAATCCATTTTGTACGTAATCTATTGTTGTTGAATTGTTTCTCTATTTCTTTTGTTGGAGATGGAATATGAGATTTGTGAAATTTTAATCTAGAAGACTTTAGGATAATTGGGTTTTTTTTTTTTTTTTTTTATGTGGAGAAGAAGAAGAAGAAGAAGGAGAGAAAAGAGGAGAGAGACATAAAATATAATGAAAAAGACACATTTATCCCTATTTTTAACGGTGGAAAAGGAGAGGTGGGTAACGGCTGCTAACAGATTGAAGCTCAAGTAGGTTAAGTGATAACTTTTAAACCACAGGTAGGCACTGTTAATACGGGCCAAACCATAGGTAGGTAATGTGCAATTTCCCTTATACACACACACACACACACACACACACACACTTACATGCAAGAATAACCAACCTTGGTGTCTAAACTAACTATATTACAAACTATAAGAACCACTAAGAGTATTACACGTGCACAACAGTAGTAACTAACTCTATTATTAGAAACTAAATGACCTCTAGCTTTTCAAAAAGATTAAGGAAGAAAAAGACAAAACAATAAGAAAGAGGGAGAGAAAGGAAGCAGTTGAAGGTGCAGGCTAAATACAAAGTGTAGTATATGGTTGAAATGAGTTTAGGGTTTTAATGTTGACTTTTTACATTTTGTTTAAAGAATTGATTACTTATTAGCTGTAAAAATTGATTAGGTGAATTGATTAACTGTAAATATAGAATATACTGCTGAACAATTTGAATTAATATATATTACTTTTTTATATGTATAAATAAGCGGGCGGGTTGGATTGTAACAGGTTGACAATTTTTCAATCTGTTACCCAACCCAGTTCGCTATTTTGGAGATCTAACCCGCCCAATCTAAACCGCCTAACTTAATGACCCGCACGGGACAGGCAAGTTGGGTGGGTTGGCAGTTCAAGCAAATATTTTGCACACCCCTAATGGAGAGGCAACTATGGAATTTAGGGCTTCTATATCCTTTTACTTTGGTATAATGTGTAAAAAAAATATTTATATATTAATATTAGTCAATATATGTCAAGCTTCATGACTAAATATAGTGGCTTTAAGGTTTGAATGTGATTTAATAGTGTATTAGAGCTTAACAATAAGTAATGTTAAGTTGTCCATTTTTAAGAAAAATAAAATAAATAAATAGATAGGCTTGAAATTATTTTGGATTCGTTAAATACATGTGAAAAAAATTTTGAGATTAAATTGTTAAAATTTTATAGAATTTGAACCGAAATGGACCAAATTTACCGAATTGGACTGAAATAGACCAAAGTAGACCGAAGTGGACTAATTGGACTGAAATAGATAGTAAGGGACTGAAATGAACCGAATTTACCGAATTGGACCAAATAAACTGATGTAGACCAAGTAGACAAAATGGACTGTAAAGGACCGAAATAGACTAAATTAGACAGAAGTAGACCGATGTTGATCAATATAGACCAAATAGACCGATGTGAACTAAAATTGACAGTATGGATGGAAATAGACAGAATTGGACTAAACTAGACAAAAGTTGATAGAATGGACCAAAGTAGACTGAAATGGACCGATCTGGATAGACCTATATAGACCAAAATTAATAAAATGGACCGAAGTTGAGCAAAATGGACCGAATGGACCGATGTGGACCAAAATGGATATAATAAACCAAAGTGGATCGAAATAGACTAAAATGGAACCTAGATACATTCATGAACAATTTTCTAAGATAAAAAAGCCAATTGAGAACATAAATTTTATAATTTTTATTTTTGGCTATTTTATTGGATGCTATTTAATGAAAATTGTGAAAAACATGTATCCTACCATTTTTAGTATTTTATCTAAAAACTCTTTTGCTTACAATATATAGGACAATGTGAATACTACAGTTGTGTCCTTCCTACGTTTCCTTAGTATAGAAACAATACCATAACATATTAGTTATGATAACATATGTATAAATATTTGAAAGTTTTAAGCCATAAATATATATATATATATATATATATATATATATATATTCCCATCTTAATTTTGCTGAATCGTATATAAACCCATCTTATGCTATATATGCAACCAATTTCTTGCATGTTCAAAAGTTTATCTCTGTGTTCAGTTTATTTATGTTATAATTCGCTAAAACATTTTGTTTTTGTTTTTTTAACCTGTAACAGACTCGTATTGTTCTATTGCCCACTACCTGATCTAAATATATGAAAAAGCTATCTGGGTTTCTCTTGTTAATATCCAAGTCTTTTGGGCTCAATCCTATTCATTTTCCTCATGGGCTGGGCTGGCGAGGAGTGCAACTTAATTCAACCAAATATATAGTCTCTATATATGACCCATAAACTAACTGATACGTACTACCAGTGATGCTGATGAATGAACAAAAGTTGTGAAAATGTCATGTTGCCATGCTGATGCTGGTAATACTTATTGAATTGGTGTTGAATTTCAAATATTCATCAGTATCTCTTTATTCCTTTTCCGAATCCAAAATTACTACAATAACTAACACCGAGGAATGACAGATGGATGACATTCTTTGATTCCAAATCTTTCTCTGAAAATTTGTTTTGTAAAAAACGAGGGGCTGACTATTAAAGTAATGCACGTGGAGATTCGTCACTATAACGCTAACGATGATATCACTCACAATATTATTCAGTCAGACTCAGTCTAATGAGTCAGTTTAATCTCAGTGAATGAAGACTGAATTGAAGAAGAAGAAGAAGAAGAAGAAGAGGACTGTTTATTATTATTAGTTCTTTATTTATTTATGTAAAAATAAGCAACAAAACCCAAACCTCGTGTGCTTCTCGATCTCTAAGTGACTGACTCTGACACCTTATTGAACAAGCAAAAGCAGAGGCTTAATTAAGAAGAAGAATTGAGTAATTGTGACATCACCCTGTACATAAATAAATTAAAGGCTTAATATGCTACTCTGTCAAAGCAACAAACAGATCGAGAGGGTTCAGATCACCAATGTAGTTGTATACAAACGAAAAATGAATGCTAAATATTGCTACCCCTAGCCTGTACACATTTAATGCAAAAACCAAGATCCTTAGCTGATACCATTATTATGTTTCTTTTGTACCATCCCTATCTTCAAGATATTGGTCCTTATTTTTTTGAGTGCATTGATAGCCAAGCTGGGACCTTTGCTATTTGCATGTTTAGTACTTTTTTAACTTCTTTCACTACCTCCCTAGTGAATTACTGTAGGAACAATTTCTAGCCTGCACAGGAGGTAAGAGGTGTCATACTTCATGGGAGTTTTTCCACGTGCCTTTCCAGTGGATTTTTTTTTTTTCATTTTCTATCTGCTTTTAGCATTACATATCATGTAATTTATGAAAAGACAATTCTGTGATGGCCTGAAAGTCTAAAGCTCTAATAATAGAGCATAACTCTTTTCATAATTGTTTATATAGTTTCTTGCGATTCCAAGTATCTTTTCCTCTGAGTGACATAACTTTTATCATACACCAATTACATTAGGATATGCTATCAAATATAATTGTTGTGTCCTAAGATTTTGAGCAAAAAGTGTTGAAATTAATATTGGGTCTTTTTATTGATTGCCCTAAAGACACGAGCTAAAAAATAATAAATACTCAATTATGTACTGTAATGCAATTTTATGAAATCAAAAATACACTTGTCAATAGTTTATTAGTTTGCATTCACTCGTTGTAACTGTGAATACTTTTACAATTGTTGTGAACTTGATGATAACAAAAATTGTGTTAAATAATATTCCTCCAATCTCTTTCTTTTTATTATTAAAAAAAGGGCATCGGTAATTGCATCTGTTGTTGCTCAAACTCTAAAGAAGTAATCAAACTTGTCTTCTCATTTCTTTTTTTATCTGATGACGATGTGGGATCATTAGGGAGTCGGGAATGAGGGATTCAAAATTGCAGAGCTTTTTAACACCGCCCAAAGCCAAAAGACTTTGATAATAGCCTCCTGTTATTTTCAAGCGTGCGGCAATGTCAGAACTCAGAACACTGTAATTTGTGTGTGTGAACCTATAGAAAAAAGAATCACCAGTCCCCATGGCTTCTTATATTTAAGGGGACCAACCAAACTTTAGCCACTTAGGTCAACAATGCCGGGTGAAAATTTTTTGTCACCACACCAGTCACACTCTTGCTTTATACATGCAATGCAAGTACTTTTTAGTTTTTACCCACCTAGCAATGCTTTCAAACCTGAATGTGAAGCAGAAACATAATAATTACTATGGCCACTCAATTGCAACCCGAACTTTGTCATTCAGTCTATAAATTATAAGGGGCTATGTGAACTGATGCGGACAATTGTTAATAAATTATAATAGAAAAGTTTTGATATAATTTTTATAAAAAATATCAATAAAATTTATTATTTTATCAGTCTCTCAATAAAATATCTCAAAAAATAACTCTAAAACATTTCCCAATTATAAAAGCTCTAAAGCCATTTAATATTACCTTCCAAAAGTGTTCCTCAAAATATATAAATATATATATATATATATATTTATATATATCCACTTCAATTATTGTTTATAACTTATAACTTCCAAGAATTAATAAGGTGTATCTTCAATTCATTCAATGCTTGACTTGTCACTTGCCCCATAACGGTTGGGCATGTAAATTTCTTTCTGTGCTAAGGCACATGCTTGCTTCATCTATGGCTACTATAGGGTAAGGATTGGAGTTGAAAATTGACTCACCTAGGACTAGGAAGCTAGGACACTATATGGATCTAGACCAGAATTTCATGGACCTCCAAGCCCATTCAAAAAGTAATCATTTTTCCAATTCCTATGGTTTCCATGATAAGGATGAAAAATATCAACAATTTTCTCTTCCACCTCTTATATATAATGAAAAATCTCATAGAATGTGATGAGTTTACTCTTTCTATCCATATCCACTAGGCCTGTACATGGTGCAGTATGGCCAGTTATGAGAGTGATTTTTGTACCACACCTATAGAGTGCGGTTTTCCCTCGTGCTTGACCGCACCTCACCAATGGGGGGGGGGGGGGGGGGGTAGAACCAGTTTACAAAAGTTGCAGTATATGATACCGGTTCAGTGCAGTTAGTTCATCCTCAATTTTCTCATGATCCAAACAATGTAGTTAACACTCCCAAACCACAACATAATCATTAAATAAGCCAAATATTCCACACACAGGAAAAAAAAAAAAAAAAACAAACAAACAAACAAACACCACAGAAAACAAACAAAAAATATTTAATTTCAAATAAAATAAAATAAACTAAACCTAAGTCATAAAAGATGAAAATAAAAACTGTAGGGGTAAAAGGCCCAATTCCAAATAGTGGGCCACGGGCCTGTCCGAGGAGACCTGTCCGTCCGAAGACAGTAAGTTATGAGGAAAGTACCTGGTTTAACTCCTCTCTGAAATATAACTTGTATGAAGGAGGAGAAGAGTGGTCTAAGGAGCATTGCTTGGTCGGATGATCAGAGGGACGATCTAGATGAATGCCCCAGCATTGATCCCATCATTGCTAGAGAACCTCCTGGTTTATGTTGGCAAAGAGGACAGGTGACAACAGAGAGATATTATTTGAAAGGCTACTACCACCGCATTTATAACCCTGCAACTAACCTTCTGACCGCATTAATGGGGAAAAGACATCTGAACAGTAACCTTCGCCTTTTATAGCTGTCGTGTGGAAATTTCAAGTGAAGGTTGATGGGACAAGTGTCAAAGGAGAATCACCTAACTGAAATGTGAGGCAAATTGGCCTATAAATAGAGCAGGAAACAAAGAGAGAAGGTATCGAACAATCAGGAGAAAAAGAGAAGTAACTAAAGAAGAGAGCAAGAAAGAGAAAGATACAAGTACTCAGAATGGTTGCCTAAACTCACTCCTCGGACCAAGCCGAGAAGAGCCCTGTGCCATTTCAACACTTCATTTATGTTAATCTGGTCATAACTATACTTGGGTCATCAACTTACTCGTTTTCAACCAAGTTTACTCAGCCCACTCTCTACAAATTCATTCCAAGGATACTGTGGGCCCCAGTTTCTTTTACTTGTAGGCCTGTCTCGTGATTTGTGTCCTTACAAAAACTATCAAATATATATATATATATATATATATATACACATAAACAAACTTGTAGAAAGCATTGCAATGGGGATCATTAAAAGTCAAAACCTTCTCTAAATAGCCATGACAAAAAGGGGGAGGGGGCGTAGAGAGAGGGGGTGAAACTCCAAGAACAATGGCATCAAGCAGTAGACTATGGTGACAACAATTGATAGAGGCTAAGGAGAGAGAGAGAGAGAGAGAGAGAGAGAGAGAGAGAGAGAGAGAGAGAGAGAGAGAGAGAGAGAGAGAGAGAGAGAGAGAGAGAGAGAGAGAATTGAACTCAACTGAGGATCTCATCTAATATATTTAGGGTTTATAATTGAAATGACGTTGTTTCAGTTTTTTTTTTTTTTTTTTTTTTGGTTAACTATTTGATACCAAAACTACGTTGTTTTGGTATTTTAGAGTTAAAACTTAAAATATTAAAACCCTACATTTCCTATATCTCGTTCTCTCGCACCGTTTTGTACCCTTCTTCCTTCCTTGCCTCTTTCAAACTCTCACATTCACACTTTCCCTTTACTGAAACTTAGAGTAACTTTATATATAAATTATGCGATATTTTAAATTATAGCATATAGATATATATACACCTTGGCGCGGTGTGGTTTCTCGTTGGAGTGCAAAATGGCCGTCGATCACCGTATTGACTACCTTTGGTATACCTAGATCGCTGTCGATCACTTCTCCAAGCACCTACGATGGAGCTTTGAAACAGTAAGATCAGTTCGTCACAGGCCGGTGTTATCGATATCGGTCAAAACTTGAACAGGCCTAATATCCACGATACATAATTTCAGTTTGATATTTTCATTTGAATCAAACATTCAAACATGTAAAAAAGCGTTTTTAATTTAAAATAATATTCTATGCCAAAACAAACTGAAGCTAAGGTCAAATATCTAATATCATTCAATAAACATTACTAGTCTTAATACTTATATCCGATAAAACTATTTAGAGATGGACTTATTAAAGACAGTTAAATTTTAATAGCATATTAATACTTTCTCAGTTCCCACCCAAGTTCTTCTTCTTCCTTCCTTCCTTCCTTCTAGTTCATACACACACATTTATGAGTCTATTCTCACCTGCTCATCACGTGTTAGAATGAACCCTGCCACGTTAAAAACCACTCATCACAAATGCCTTTGGGTTCTCTGAGGCTGACGAGAACAAATTACCAATTAAAATTTGACATCTAGTGTAATGCCAAGAGTGAGAATGCCACCTGTTGGCTGTTGGGTATTATGTCCAGCCAAGCTAAAGATGTTTTCCTGCATTATTGCATAATAAAGTTCCTAATTACTATATTATATTTGCTAACAAACAAAAACACACTCGCACACAATATATCCCTCCTACTAAGGGAAAAAGTAAGAAAAAGACAAATAATGAATTTATAATAATTGGAGGTTCAATATATATATATATATATATATATATATATATATATATATATATTGCTCTTTTTATAAGCATATAATTTTGTGAGGTCATGTGGATGATAGTTGCTCTCAATTACTGAGTATTGGTCTCCCAAGAAAACTGAAGTCTGTAACATACTAACATTAATTGGATGCGAGATTTAAAAATAATTGATAAATAAATAAAATAGAGTAATACAAAAAATTTATTAATTATTTTTACAATGATTAAGTTAGTATATTTTAATTAATATATATATATATATATATTAAAAAAATGTACTATCCTAAAGGTACAAGTTAAAGATTAATAAATATTCAATTATGAATTGTAACATACATTTTTTGCAGAAAAAAACACACTTATTAATGATTTTTATTTGCTTACAATCTTACACCCACAAAATCATTGCAGTTGTGTTTCATATCTGTGTGCAATTTGACTTTATTTTTGAAAAATATATAAAAATATTATTTTATAAAACATTAAATGCATTTTAACCATTACCATTAGAGTATTGTAATGGGTGTGATGAGCTTTTTGTACAACGTTGAGTTGGATTGCTCCTTCCTGCCATGCTAAGCCCAAAATATTCTAGATTAGAGAGTTGGGACCGGTCCAATTGCAACTCACCTTGGTCCGGCTTGTGCGCAAGCCATGCCCTGTTCAGTTGCAGTTTATATTATGTGACCATGGCAAGTAGGCCTTCTTAAGATGATTACAGCAGGCAGATATAACATAAATATCAAAGAAGTTTGCTTACTAAACTTAAACGATGAGACATTGCAAAGAATACATATTCCAATGAAATAGCAATAAAGATGAATATTAACAGGAAAGTAAATGAGAAAGGAAAAAGAGGAAATAACGGCAAACTTATAAAACTATTGGTTTGTCGCGATATGTTATAAGAGTGCAAGCCAAGAAGGAGGCAACATTCCTTCAATACGAATAATTTCTCTAGATGAGAGATTAATGGCTCTGAAGGGACGGTCTTAAATGACTCATGTCCAAGTTAGTAACAATAGAGAGCATGGGTTTGAGAGGGAGAGAGGAAAAAGCAACTCATTTTGGTGCATGCCCGCCATCTTTCTTCTCTCATTTTTTTCTTATCTTATCTTTCTTTCTTTTCTCAATCTTTCTCCTTTCTCGTTTTTCTTAGTTAGTATTAGCCTTTCTTCAGTTCTCCTTACTCTTACTCTGTTTTTCTTCCCTCCTCCTTCTTGTGCACAGTTAATGCTCTTATATAGTGCCTGTCGTGGTTTGGCTTTTACCTTTTTACCCTCTAACTGCCTTTGTCTAGTGTGTGTCCTTGCCGGTCATTACTGATTAGTCAGGCGCTCAGCCAGCGCCACTTACCTGCGCTGGCCGCGCCATACCACATCACTAGGCGAGGACAAGAAAAATTTGTCTATTTGCTTGCCATGGCATTCTTACTTGCCACAGTAAGGTGCTCTCTCTCTCTTCCCTCATGGCATGCACCGAACAGTTTCAACTCAGCTTTGCTATTTTCGGGTGGCATGTCATCCCAGTAAGACACTTACCCGAAAGTAGCCTGAGCAGGATCCTTGAAATAGGTTCTTCCCTCTCCCCTCCGCCAGACCACGCCCCCCTTACCTCTGACCCATAGCCCACCTCTTCTCGTATTGGCTGGGTACAGGCTGGTGAAACCTGAGTTTTGCGTGTGTTCTGTTTTCACGTCTGTCCAAAATCTGCCTGCTGTTTATGCGTTTGCCGCGGCCTAGGCGTCTGTCTGTTCATCCTACCGTTCACCTCTAACTTCTTGTGGCGTGGGCTATTTCTTTATTGACTTGCCGTTTGGGGTCTGGGCTTTTGCTCAATTCTGAGCTTTTGCTCACTTGCATCCTCTCGTGTTTTGATCTTCGCAGTCTTGCTATTGCTTCCTACCGCACCGTTTTGACATTTATGTTATAGCGATATAATTTAGTACCATTGGGCCTCTTTGGGTCTGTTGTCTGTTTTCCTTTCTAAGAGCTTAATAAGCCCACTGGGCCCTCTTGCCATATCTGCCTGCGGGCTCCCGTGTCCCATTTACTTTCTTTTAGGCGTCCTTGGCCTTTTCTAATTCCGTGCTTTTCATGGGCCTTTACTAATTCGTTGGGCTTCTTTGGCCCAACTACTCCATACTTCATCCTTAGAGCTCATAAGTTTTCCTATGGCTTTATACTTACTTTACTTTGGGCCTGCCGTAACAAGCGTGGTCCATTCTCACTTTTCTACATCTGTGGCCCATGGTTCGCCATTTCTCTCTTTCCGGGTCTTTTTAGGCCCATTTACTTCTTCAAGATTCATTTATTTGCTTTACGGACCTACAATCCATTATTCTTGCAGCTTAGGCTTAATAGACTTTCTATTCACTTTCTAATTATTTTCTTCTGATGTTGCTGGGCTTCTTCTTCTTACTGGGCTCCCAAAAATAAGCCTCAACAAGTATTAGTTAACAAAAGCATAAGAAAAGTTGTGTGGGTTCTAATTATTAGAACTCATAAAATCGCCTATTGTATATTACACAAGTTTTTTTTTTTTTTTTTTTTTGAGGAAAATATAGCACAAGTTTTGTTCAAATATCAGATTGAGACCAAAAAATAAAACCAAATTTGTTGTAACCCTGATCCACATTAGTTACAATTTTGTACTATTATATAAAGAATTTTCATTATCAAAAAAAAAAAAAAAAAAACCTGTGAATTTGGATGATGTATTCAATCTTGATTTAGCCTAATAAAGTTCACTTACTTGTTCCTCAAAAAAAAAAAATATATATATATATATATATATATAAAGAATTTTTCATTATAAAAAAAAATTTTCGAATTCCAACGTCTAAGAGGTCAACACAAGGCAGTCAATCAAAACAATTAAATTAAAGATTTTTTTCATTCGAAATTCTATTTGTATTAGCTTTTCATCAGTTATGAATTTCTATGAAATTGATATTACTCCACAGTCCAAACATTTTTTTTTTCTTTTTAGAAAGTCCTCCAAAGTCCAAACATAACTACATGTCACCCTTTACGCGTTGCAGGAAAAATTATATCTATGACATTGCTATTAAAAAAAGGAAGATCTGATTATTCATGGAAAAAAAAATAGCCATGTATTTCAAACTTCTTGTTTTTTAATGAAAGAGACTTGATTGAACTAATATGATAAGTTAAGAAGGTTATTAGTTTATTATATAGCATTTGGGCATGTGGTCCAATAGTTTTTGATCCATGTTAGGATGATTCTGTGTTGCAGGATTCCTTTTTTCTTTTCAAAGGGAAAAAAAATCATAGTATATATGGGTGGCACGATTGAAGATAAATTACAAAAAGAAAAATAAGGAAACAAAGAAAAGGGTAAAAATTATTATTATTCTTATTTTGTGTGTGTGTGTGTGTGTTTTTTTTTTTTTTTTTTTTTCTTTGTCTAAAGAGATATCAAGAATGTCTAATTTGTTGTGCTATGCTATCCCTTAATTAAGTTCTAGCCAAAGTTTTAAAGTTTTCCTTTTTGGGCGGTTAAACCATTAAAGTGTAAAATGTATTCTCCGACCTAGGCCTAAATGTAAACCTAAATCTAGCATCATGGATGCTTGTGATGCTTTAGATTGATAAGATAAGATATCTCATGAGCTAAAAGGGTTCAAGCTTTTTCCATCCGCCAGAAGATAAGATCAAAGGGATGGTTTCCTTATTTTTATCTCACTATATATGCCACCCCAAATCACAAGTAATATTTGCTGAGTCAAGGTGGTGAAAAGAATAATGGAAAGAATTGATTTGAAGTCTTTATTACAAAATTTACAATATCAATAGGGATTGATTATATTCCAAAATTATAGATAGATCTTCTTCACTTTGAGAAAGTTATTCAAGCAAAGCAATAGTGTATCGTTGTATCATATCATATCTAATATTTCAATCTAGTTTTAGAAACTAAATATAAGATATGGCAAAGCAAGGCTTAGAATTATCTAATCCACTGGCTTGCAAGGTCAATCAACGCACACTTTTGGGAAGTGTGCCAAAGCCTAAACTCCTAGTGATCGGGGTATCTCATAGCCTTTATGGCAAGGATGTTTTGGCCAAGAATGAGACACACTTTTGGCATGCTATAATCTCCTCTTTTAATTTTAGGATTTTACTTTTATTTTAAGCATGATATAAAAATGTTAACATCACATCCTTGAGGGCAATTGATAGCAAAATCAAGTCTTGATTGATCAAGTTTCACATCATGTTATTTAGAATCAAGCATTTGATGAAATCATTTTGCAAGCTTACAAGTATTAAGGTAATCATATAGAGAGTAGAGACACCAATTATGTGTGGATTATAAGAAATAAGAAATAAAATTTCAATGATAAAATAGTCCTCTTTATTTCATTTAAAGGAGATGACTCTGCCGTCAAAAAACAGAAAAAAAGAAAAAGAGAAAATCTTATTCCAACAAGCTTGGTATACTCTACTTGGATGAAGAAAATATCCAATTATTGTAGATCCTTGTCATCTAAATCGTAGAAGACATTTGAAACCAATTATAAATTGCCACATCCACAAGTATGTGTATAATTATGTATATCTCATCAAAATTGATCAAGCTCGACCAAATAAACCCAAAAGGAATTGTTTTAAGAGCAAAGTACAAATCACCACATGTATTCATGATGAATGACAACAACCCAAGACCAAGAAGTTAATATCATGTATAATATGTGTTAATTGAATGGAAAAATTACTAAATACTACTCCAATTAAATTAGGAAACGTGTCACACCCATAATGCCCCCAAGTAAAAGAAGGAAAAGAATAGACCATGGTCAAATAATTTGGTAGGTCACTCATCACTACAAATTTTAGAAAGGCGGGCCAAACCTTCTTCATTTCTTTTTAAGCTTCTTCTCATATCTGCTTAGAATGCTGTTTTGTTTTGTTTGATTATGTCCTTAAAAGCATATTTTTTGCTTCAGAAAACAGAAACCATGGTACCACCCCCCCATCCCCACTTGGATTTTCTGTCTCCTTCTTTACTGTTTCCTTAACCAAGGCTAAAGACTTTAAAGTCTATATATATGCACCCCCAACCAAATAATAATAATAATAATAATGTGATAGTGGAAACCATGCATGCATGATAAAATTATATTAAGGTCAGCCTCCTGGCAGAGAGTTCAGTCATATTTTGGGCAATAATGAAACTTTTCAAACTGTTCCCAAAATTTGTAAAGCAAATGTGTGGATTGTTTAGTAAGAACTTGATTAATTTTTCCAACTTTAGTTCATGGGTGGCATAAAACTTTTTTATTTTATTTTATTTTATAGATACAATAGCATTTTAAATTATGTTGTCCTGGACATCAATTGATTTTTAGTCTCGGTGAGGGATTCAACTCCAAATATACTATACGAAAACAAAAAGCTTTACTAGTTTAACGAATTAGAACCCAAGAGTGAAGATCATTATGCTTTTCTGGTCATACTTAAATGGTAAAAGAATCATGATTTCATGTGCATTAAAAGTCTTTCACATAGCTGATTAGAACACACCCCCCGATGTATAGTTGATTTATGTATGTAAATTCTTATTTGCTTATTTTTTGTTATAGTCTAAATTATTTTCACAAGTATATGATTTATGTACGCAAGTTCTCATTTGCTTATTTTTTTAATGGGTTCGTTTAATATATGTCTTTAGGACATAAATAAATCATCAATTTTAGAAAATATTTTGAAAATTTAAAAAAACTATTAAAAAGTAAATTACCTTTTTATTTTTCAATGAAAGTCTCTCAAAATTGTTTACTAATATATGCCTTCAGGGCATAAGTTAGTATAACCTTAGTGTCTAAATTATTTTGATGAGCATAGCACACTCTAAATTTCACTGTTTTTATCTCATTGGACACGTTATCCTAATAATTAATGTGCGGCTAAGGAATAAGTTTTTTTTTTTTTGGAAGGAATGGAATAAGAATTTTCTATGTACATGATGGATTCAATGTCCTAATTAAAGCTGTTCCGTTGACATTCTCAGACTATAAGCCTAACCCAATGTTGAAATTTAATCATTATAAAATTATTGCCTTCAGTAAAATGCCATTAACATCAATCATATATAATGTGAAAGTTGAGACATTGCCACTTGACAATACCCTAAAAAGCTAGTTCAAACAGGCAACTAAATCTAAAATCTTTTGATGGATCCTTTTTCCTTCAATATAAAAAACAATATTCTTCCCATCAAAAAAAAAAAAAAACAATATTCTTGACTATGAATTAAATTATTCTACCTTAATTTATAACTTATTTATTACATAGTCTATAAAAGCAGAGTATATGAATTGTACACACAAAACCAAAAAAGGGGGGACTGGGATGGCAAAGCAATCAAATCTGGTCGGTGACAGTGAGTGCCAAATAGGAGAGGAAATTCCAAATTCCAATTGTCAATTAAAACTTTAAAACTAAAACTAAACAATTGTTAAAAAATGTGAACCCCATTAAAAGCTTTTCAAACAAAGAAAACTATTTCTTGCTGGAATTCAAGGAACAAGAGGAAATTAAAAAAAAAAAAAAAAAAAAAAAAAGGTAGAGAGGAGTATGGGAATTCCCGGGTCCCTATGCAAAAAAATAGTGTTTGCCAAATGTCATCTCTGCCTAAGTCCAGGCTTTGTAGGATTCTCTTCAACCTGTAAACGTCCAAACATGTCATTTTCAATTTTTCACACACATGGTTGTTGATTATAAAGCCCTCCACTCCCACTGCTTTCCTTTTTCTTTTTCTTTTTTTTTCTTTTTTTTTTTTTTTGCTGAATTAAAAAAGGGGTCTTCGGAGTGGGGTTTTCGGTGTGAACTCATCGACCCCGCGCCACGTGACGGCAATAGGTAATACCACGTGTATCACACGGGCCTTGCTAGGGCTATTGCTCAAACCGCTTATCTATGGGTGTAGAATGAGGACTCCTATCGTCAAGCCACACCTCCGTGTGGTCATTGCTTTCCTTTTGTGCAGCCTATGCATGTACATCTTTGATGTTACTATTCCTTAAGATTTGTGCAACAAAACTTTTCATATTAAATTCTATGGATATATTGGCTGGCTAGGCTTCAAATCCAGTTACACTTTAATCCAGCCAAAAATTGAAAATGAAAAACTTAGCAACATTTTGTGTTTAATTAAAGACTTGGTCCCATAAGTCATCCTTCTTCTGTTTTATGATACAACATTGTTAGGAATGAATATATGTCACCTACATTATCCACCGCAAGAGGGTCACCAAGTAATAATTATTAACCTTAAGTTTTATTAATTAATTATACTTCAAAGTTCAAAGTTTAGAGAAAGGGTGGGTTTTCATTTTAAAAATCAGATGGAGCTTTCAAAACCCATATTTTAGGTTGAAGCTTTGAATAAGCCTTTTTCCAGCTGGGTTACAAAACTTTCTCGTTGTCAGTTACCTTGATTCTGATTTTTTGAGAAGTAATGGCTAGATCGTTTTATACGAAAGTGTTTTTTTTTTTTAATAAACTTATGGTCATTGCTTAAAAGTTTATGTTGCTGTTAAGGTCCACTTAGACAAATATCACACAAGATCTTCTTTTATCTATAAAAGTCACATTTAGTGCACCGAATTTGGTTTTATACGAATTGGTTGATAGACAATCTTATCCCAAAATTTGAGGAAACTTGATTCTCGAACTCAAATTAACAAGTTTCATTTGCAATTTCATACTCTCTCTCTCATTATCAATATATATTCTTTCTATTTAAGTAGGGGAACATGTTTAGTCATATAAATAGCTTGTAGTGGTTGACATTATATTCTTTCTACTAACTTTAAAGCAGAACATATATGTTAAATAATTCTCATAACTTATCTTAAGTAAACAACTAAACATAAATCAGGGATGCTTCATGGTTGGACCATTAATGATCATCGCAAGCCCCAATGGAAGAAGGTGTTGTCAAAGTTGAAAGAAAAATTGGGGTTGATGAAATTGGCAACAAGGACCTCATGATGTGATGGGCAACGTGCAAGGTGATGAAAGCCAGGAATTTGAAATGCCAATGAAGACAGTGACAAGATCTTTGCCAGGTCAATGAAATGGGAGAAATGAAGCCGAAATGTATAGGACTTTAGGTGAAAGCCTTCATTCTTAGCCCAAAGTAAAAAGCTTCACATCAATAAGAAAATGAAAGATCAAGATCCGTTTTCATAGTACCTTTTTCCCTTGATGAATGTCGTTCTATAACCATAGGTTGTTCTCGGGTTTCAAACAACAAAATCAATCAATAAATAAGGATTAAATTTTAATATTTGTTTCAAATTTCTTCAATTACTTTAAAATGTTTCATTTAGTGTGTGTTTAGATACCATTTATTTTGCTGAAAACTGAAAATAATAATAAAATTACTGTTCACTTTAAAATTACTATGTATTTGCCTGTTTGCACTATTCATGTCCCATGAACAGTGCCAAAAAAAAATAAAAAAAAAAAAACTGAAATGCAAACTCACCTGACGCAAACGCAAACCAAACAGACTTGTTTTTATAATTTCAAAATTGTTAAAACATGTCTTTATTTTTATTTTAACTAAATGAAATTCATATACACATCATAGGTTCCATGTCATTAACCTAGCCTAGATTTTCATGAAGTTCATTTGTTATGTTAGCATTTTTCATCTATCATATAAATGCATATGAAATTTTTTAAAATATTAGAGTATAACAAAAGTTTAAAGTTTAAACACAAAATATTCAATTTAATTATAATCATGTTTATTGGGGCTTAAGATGGAAATAAGTCCATCACTGCAACTTCTTTCTTAACAAGCAAGGTGTGTTTTATAATCTTTACATGTTCACGTATTAGAATAGAAAAATTATAGAACCATAATAAAATTTATAATTTTTGTTACAATTTGTCATGTAACGAGTTGTGAGTGATGGAAAAAAAAAAGTGGTGAAAACATGTGAATTCACACTTCCACCACTTATAACTCACAGTTATGACAAAAATTGAGAGTTTTGTTATGATTGAACATTGTTCCTTAGAATAAGATAATGACACATTTTAAACCTATACTCTTGTACTGTGTCTATGAGTCTTTACCATCTAATAGGTTTCTCTTTTCAGTCATTACGGGAAGAGATCAAAGGGTTCTTCAATGCTACTTCCAATGTGCCTTTGGAAAAATACCTTGGTTTACCTCCTATAATTGGTAGAGGAAAGAAGCAAGCTTTTGCAGATATCAGGAGTAAAGTTCAATCTAAACTTGGTGGTTGGAAGGGTAAACTATTGTCACAGGCCGGCAGGGAGGTTCTTATAAAATTTGTGGCTCAAGCTATCCCAGTTTATGCTATGAACTGTTTCCTTCTCCCCTCTGGGCTGTGTGATGACATCAATTCCATGATGGGGCAGTTTTGGTGGGGGCAGAAAAACGAGGAAATAAAAATACGTTGGCTGAGTTGGAAGCACATGTGTCTAGCAAAGAAGGATGGAGGTTTGGGGTTCCGGGATCTTAAATGTTTCAATTTAGCTTTAATAGCTAAACAATGATGGTGGCTTCTTCACAACCAAGATTCTTTGCTCTACAAGATTTACAAAGCCAAGTATTTTCCCAATAATTCCTTTCTTGAAGCTACTGTTCCGAGTCATTCTTCCTATGCTTGGAGAAGTATTACTCATGGGCGTGAACTTATTAAACAAGGGAGTCGGTGGAGGTTTGGTAATGGTTCTTTGATCTACATCTGGGCTGATAAGTGGCTGCCATCTGAAGCCAATCATAGTGTCCTCTCTCCTCGTACAATTTTACCATTTGATGCAAGAGTTGCAGATCTCATGGAGTTTTCATCATTTCAACCTAGATGGAAAACCATGCTCATTGATACTATATTTTACCCTTTTGAAGCCTCAATCATAAAAGCCATCCCTTTGAGCCCACGTAGACCCGAAGATTCTCTAATTTGGACGAGGAATAAATTCGGGGTGTTCTCTGTCAGAAGTGCATACTTTTTACAAATTGAGATTGAAAGAAAGTCCACAGGTAATGAAGCTTCTTCATCCAATCCAGCTCAACTTCATTCATTTTGGAATGGCATTTGGTCAGCTCAGGTTCCACCAAAAATCAAAACATTCATCTGGAGAGCATGTAATGACAGCTTACCAACTCGTACAAAGCTGTTTGAAAAGAAGGTGCTGAATTCTTTCTCCTGTGTACTATGTAATGAGGAAGCGGAAACTTGTGATCATCTCTTCTTGGAGTGTTCTTTTGCTCAAGCCGTTTGGCTGCAAACTTCTCTATTGAATGATTATAGGTTTTATTTGAAGATGAAATTCACTGATGCAATGAATGTGGCCCTCAAGAAATTATCTGCTTCTGTCTTTGATACATTGTGCATAGCTTGTTGGATGATTTGGAAATGTAGGAACAGAGCTATTTTTAATAACATTGCTCCTTCTTATCATGAACTATGGGCTCGGGCAGATCTATACAGATGTGAGTTTGTTGAAATACAGCAAGGAAACTTGCAGAAAAGCAATTTGAAGATAGTAAGGTGGTGTCCTCCGCAATCTGAAGGTATATACAAACTCAATGTGGCTTTTTCCCAAACAAAAAAGTCATCTTCAGTTGGTATTGGAATCATTATCCGAAACAATGATGTAGAAGTGTTAGCCGCTACTTGTGATAAAATTGTGACGGAGCTGAATCCACTGTGTACAGCGGCATGTGTGTTGAGAAAAGCTCTGTTGTTCTGTCAAAGTATCAGCTTTTCCTATGTGCAGGTGGAGAGTAATTTTGCAGAATTAGTGGACTTGCTGAATTCTGACCGAATATGCTCTTTAGAGGTGGCTTGGATTTTGGAAGATATTGCTATTATTAAGGATAGTTTTAATTTTATTTTATTTTCTAGTATTCCTTTACGATGTAATCGTGCTGCACTAGCCTTTAGTTAATGCTGCAAAAGAGAAAGAGGAGGTCATTGTTTGGTTAGAAGAATGCCCCTCTTTTCTCTTCCCCATTGTATAAAGTGATATACATCAATAAAGTCTACTATCGTTTCTACTCAAAAAAAAAAAAAAAAAAAAAGGTTTCTCTTTTAGCCAAAGAAAAAAACCCTATTAGGTTTCTTTCTTCAAGTAATCGCTTCTTTCTTTATTAGAAACACATGTGGTCCACGTTATTCCTTGAAAAGAAAATATTAACCCAAGCAAATTGAGGCCTTTATATATATATATATATATATATATATATATATATATATATATGTGGGAGGGTTTTTTGTTTCTGACCTCAATTAGAAGGAATTGTCCTTTTGCCTTTATATATATATATATATATATATATATATGTGGGAGGGTTTTTCGTCTCTGACCTCAATTAGAAGGAATTGTTCTTTTTGAAAAATTTGCTCAATTCCACATCAGGAAGAGATGCCTTCCACATATGCCTTATAAGCTTGAGCTCATAGACACGTGTACCACTGCTCATAAACACGTGTACCACTACTGCACATGTGCAGCAGTGGTACACGTGTCTATGAGCTCAAGCTTATAAGGCATATGTGGGAGGCGTCTCTTCCCGATGTGGGATTGAGCAAATCCTTGAGGACAGGTTCAAAGCCATTTCCAAAAAGACAATTCTTTCTAATTGGGGTAATGGACGAAAAACCCTCCCACAATATATATATATATATACACACACACACACACACACGATAAATTGATTTGTTTGGAGGGATTCTTTCCTTTTTGTTTCTTTCATTCCCTTTTAATGAGACCCAATTACAATTTCTTTTTAGTAATTAGAGTGATGCATGGGTACATATGCATGCAGACCAAGCTCACGAATTGGCTCTCTGCCCAATTACAAGCCCAGACTGAACCATGCAACCTTTCTCCCGTTATATTAAAATGTTCGGCAAAATATGATTGATGAATAAATCTTAATGGTGACACTTCATTTTCTTTTTGGGATACTCAGCGCATTTCCTAAAGGGCTAAAACCAAAATTATAGGCAAATTGGGGGAGAAGCCTTGAAAAGTTGAACTAACAGTATTTGCAAACTATACAACTATAAAAGACTTTACCGATTGAACTAACTGGAACCCACTATATTAACTTAATGATTGTAAACAATTTTATGTTCTTACTCTTATTGATTATGTAGAACTTCCATTTTTAGATTCTCTTTTATTGTTTAACATTCCATTTATGATCTATCACCTATTACATAAGGTATACAAATACGTGCGTATATACATTACTCAGAGGACTGATGTTTGGTAAAGTGTTTTGAGTAACAGTTTTCAGTATTTAAACAATATTACACGTATTTTCACATACTCTTTTACTCACACATATTTCTAAAAATTATAAACAACATTATTAGAACAACATTATCAAAAGGACCGAGATAGGAGGCTATATCAGCAAGTACAATAGGGCCCAGAGGTGCCCTGGAAATTCCACTTCCTTTTGCCAGATGGTGAAGAAAATGACAAGAGAAGAGAAAGCCCATTGACTAATTTCCTATGAGGGAAAAAAGAAAAGAAGCCCAAATTGACACCTTAAATAAAAACGATAATGAAAACTGAGTAGAAGATAGAGGAAAGAGTCTGGGGGTCGCTTAACAGGGGCTTTTAAAGCTGAAAAAAAGCAAAAGAAACAGAAAGAAATTCCAATTCCCACCACCAAGAGAGAAGAAGATACTTTGCCCCAAGTACAAATTAAAGATCATCCTTTGACTGCCTCGTTAATCTATCTTATATCTATCACATCCAAGCTAATTATTTGAACAATGACAGTTTTGGAAAAAGTCATATAGCATCATATCAATTTTACTTCTTAATACTTGGTTTCTTTAATTTCATATTAATCATTTGCAATTGCTAAAATAATAGTAGTTAAATGATCAAATCATCATTTTCCTGCTAGCTTCAGTTTTTTTTTTGGATAAGTGAGGGTTTATCATGGAATTCAAGTTAGCATGTGCTTGAACACTAGCCTACCTATCTATACTACTACTCTTATTTGAAAAGTTATAATTTTCATGTATTGCGCTTCTCTTCTTATGAGGGATTCTAAATCTACAAGTCATACACAATTAGAATAGTCAAAATAATGGTTAAATGAATAAATTCAACATTTTATATTATGTTAAAATAAGTAGTAATTTATCAATAAAAAATTGTTTATAATTCTGTTTCTTTGGTGTCAAATGTAGTGCATGTCCATTCAAGCAAATAGCTGTTTTTTTTTTTTTTTTATATATATATATATATATATAATAATTTTAATACTGAGTCCAAAATTTATTGAAAAATTTAAACAAAGTAAAAGAGCATATAATGTGGGATGGACCATTTCAACAGCTTCCAAAAAGATTTTTGGCAACCAAAAAAATCAAGGGTCTGTTAAGATCATGTATTTGGGCTTTGATTTCACGTTTGGTTGAGCTTAGTGAATAGAAACACAAATTTTAGCACCAAATTACGTACTATTTTGACTTGACCAAAAGAAACATAGATACATCCATGACCATAAATATGTATCAGAAGACAAACTGAAATTCACTCAAAACATTTATGATTTATGTCACCTTCCTCTAACTTGTATTGTGGATCCAGAATTTATGAAAAGTGGACCTACAACACCAACTAATCAGAGAGTATTGGTTTGCCACACATAAGGAAAGGAAGCAAGAGATTCTGTGTAGCTCACTGTTGAAATTGTATGTTGCAACTATAACTGGTTATGCAGGATCTGTTTTCAGCAATAACTGAACAATCTCACAGCTACATTGCAAAGTCCATGTGAGACATAAACAAGAGGATAAGGTACACAAGTCATGCATGCATGAAAAAAGATTGGGGGAATCATAAATTCATAATTCCATTATTGAATCCAATAAGTCTAAGTTGTGTCCTCTCTTGTAAGACTCCATTTTCATGACAGTGGTGTGTATCAATTATCAAACAGCTTCTGACTAGGAAAGTGAAAGATTTCTTGTTGTAGGGAAATCCCTTCTTACCCTTTAGATAGACATTTTACCAATTGGACCCATGAGTCTTAATTTGATTCAAATCTTTCTGTTTTAGTTTACATCAGTCGTACAATTATAAGCAATGCCAAAGGATGCTGGAGCTGTCAAATTCTATGGTCCTACATTCATTAAAAAGTGCATCTTATAGTGTTTACTCGAAGAAAATCATATTGGGGTAGTTTATACAATCATACCTTTATTTCTTTATTTAGTAAGACATGGTGAGCATTAGCATTTGTCTCTTCAAAACATTTTTTTTTCAGTCAAATTGAAGAGTATTGTAGCCAAGAATCACCAAAACAAAAAGAGCTCTCCAACATTGTTCAAATTTTTACAAAATGCTATAGCACTCAACAAATTTGGAGAGTTTTATTTTTATAGCATTTTGTAAAACTTTTCTTCTCTCTCTCTCTCTCTCTCTCTCTCTCTCTCTATATATATATATATATAAAATTATATATAGAGTATGTATTCTCTAATTATTTTTTCTTGACAGAAAATATGATGAAAAGTTTAATTAGATGTATAAGAAAAATGAAAATTGGAATATAAGGTGTATTTGAAAAGTTGATAGCTTAAATACAAAAAAAAAAAAAAAAAAAAAAAAAAAAAAAAAAAAAAAAAAAGAAAAAGAAAAAAAGAAGCCTTGTTTTTTTAAAATTTGGCTAAAGTTTGTAAAAACAGGATGTGAATTCTTATTAGAAGGCCATAGTTTTTCTCAGTCATATATACTTTTTTTTGGCCATATATTCTCGGTCATAACATTATTGCTTTAAAGTTTGTCGTCATATAAAATAAAATGTCTCAATAGGAAGAGGCAAACTAGAAACTTAGTTTTTTTTTTTAGTTCATATAAAAAAAATAGTGGCATCACCAACTGCCTAATCAAGCTCAACAAATCATCTAATGTTTGATTAGATTGCCTTATGATAATGGAAGCCCACAATCAAAAACTATATCTTCGTCATAATGGGGGTGCCACGTAAACATTAAAGCAGAGAGCTTTTTCATTGGGCAACTATGAGTTAGACAAGTCTTTGACAACCTAGAATTGGGACCAAATGGCTAATATAGTAGTGGAAGCTTCACTAGGGTGTAGTGGGGTCTGTATGGGTTTGGTTAGGGATTCCTCTTTGGAAGATGAAGAATAGGGTTCTTTGGAGTGTTTTGCCGTCAACTCCATTTATTTAATTCTTGAACATATAAACTAATGGGCTACTTGATTGCAAAGAACCTAGAATTATGAAAAATTAAGACCAAGCTAAGGGAACCAGACACAGTCTCCCACATGCAGCATGTGTAATAAGATTAGTCAATTAAGAAATCTGGTTTGGAGAGCTTAAACCAAGAAATTACTTTGTTGTAGCTAGGCAAATCAAAAAAAGGATTAAAGATAGTTACACTAAACCCAAGGAGATCGCGTGGAATTGGGTGTTGAACTAGGATTAGGGTACCTAAATGGCCTAACAAGATCCTACATTCATGTAAACAACTATTTTTCCATTGAGGGCTCTCCCAAAGCATAAAATTCACTTTAATGTAACACGAAAACAAGCTTATAAGAATTGAAAATTTTCATAATAAAAACCCCCCAAAAATTGGGACAATTGCTTTGGTTCTCTTGGACACAAGTCTAAATTGAGTCAAAAGAGCCTCAAGTTTGCGTAGCAGAGAGCAGACTAACATATTGTTTTGCTTAAAAAAAAAAAAAGAGAAAAAAAAAAAAGAGAGGATTTTGAGGAGATGCATTGCTTCTTGAGTTAAAACACAAAAATGCTCCAAATGTCTCAAACCCCAATATTGTACATGCATAGGAGACACCAACCCTTCTCCATACGAAAATTCCTTCAATCAAACCCTACAAACATATAGATATCTAAAAAGCCCAAAAACCCACATTGGAGGAACAGTCTTGACCCATTAAAAATAAAAAAATCCTTCAAACATTCCTCCCCTCAATTGTGCAAACAATACTACACAGTAGACACCCCCAAGAAGTCAAGTCAGCTGAACCTAATCAGTTGTGCAAACAACACTTATACACAGTAAAAGAATAATTTTTTAGAATCAAATAACAAATATTTTTTGGGTTCAAATTTTGAATTAACTCAATTAATAAAGTTTCTTAATGTCAAATAATAGACCTAGGTTTGAATCAAACTTGCACCAAATTTTTTAGACTAATGATAAATAGGAATAATTATGGGATAGATATCATAAGTTCAAATTTTGCAATATCTATTTCTTTAAAAAAAAAATTGTTGTATCTGAAAAAATTTAAGTATTATAAGTTTTTGTTTAATATCTGAACATTTCTCCCATTTAATAAAGGAGAAAGAAAGGGGAACAAATTATCCATCAACATTCCCTTTATCTTTTTACTTCTTTAATTGCTTTGTTTCCCTTCATAGAAGACCAAATAGAAAAATAAAAATGGTAAGTACTAGTAGCACTGGCACAGCTTGGACTATAGATCAAACCTAACTTTGCTGACCGTGGGCAGAGAAGTTGGAGAGAGAAAGACACAGTTGTAGAGAGAGAAAGAAGGGGGTCCGGGCAGTGTGGCTCTGGTGGGTGACCAATATATCCAAAAGCCTCTATCCCCAACCCAAGTCCCTATAAGTCCTCTCCAAAGCTTTTGTTTTTTGGGTTGGCCCTTGGATTTGGGGTAAAAAGCCTTGAGTGAGAGAGAGTGAGAGAGCCAACCAAGCTAATCTGCCTCTCCTCCAAACTCTCCACTTTATTCTCTCTTCAAATTCGATACTTTGCTCTGTACCCAAAACGAGGTTTTGTTTTGTTTTGTTTTTTTTTTTTTTTTGGTTGAGTTTCATGGGTTTGAGCTAAAAAAAAAAACTCTCTCTCACTCTCTCTCTCTCTCTCTTTTATGTCTCCTGCTGCCTGCATTGTCTTGTTCTATCATCAGAATCTCATGGTTCTACTTCTACTCATTTAGGCACTCTCTCTCTCTCTCTCTCTGGTTCCCTTTCAAAAATCCTCTGTTTTCTCTAGAGTCAAAACACTGAAAATAAGAAGTGAAACGCAGCAATACCACAATTGCTCATCTGGGTTTTGTTGGGTTTTATAGTTGTGTGTGGAAACCCAGGAAATAAAATGTCAAGACACTGGGATTTTCCCTGTTCCCTTAATTTTTTTCTTCTCTTCATTACTTAAAGAAACAGAGTGCTCTGTTATATTCTATTGAAAATCAGTGAGTTTTCTCCCATTGTTTTGAGCACTAACTTGGGGGTTTGCTTTCATTTCTTGGTTGATTCTAGAGAGAAAATACAAACTCGGTTTCTGGATATTTCATTTTGGTTCCTGAGAGTTTGATTTTGCTATATAGTCTTAGTTTTCATTTTTTTTTTTTTTTTTGGCCCACATTCAAATTCCCTTTCCAAGTAATAGTTGAAATTAGGTTCTGTAAATCTGGATAGCTATATGAAGTTAGTGCAACAATGAGAGATGGGAATTCGAAGAAAAGCAAGGTTTATGAAATGCCATCACTTCTCTTTAATCTGTATGCTATTTTTTTTTTTTTTTAATTTATTTTGGAGGGTGCTGAGATTGTTAACTCTGTGTACTTGGTGAAGCTTTCATGGCCCAAGACATTAGTCAAGAAATGGTTAAACATCAAGAGCAAAGCTGAGGACTTTCACGCAGATGATGTCGTTGATGGAGGTCTGACTCTGATAATGGCCTATCATTTTTTGTCAATTTCTGCATGATTTGGATGCAATTTTAGGGCTATGGGATTGAGAATCTTTTAACTTTTATATTAACAACAAAAAAAATGTGATTTCCTCTGAAATAACTGACTTACTTCAAGATTCTTCTATACCCTGAAATCATTGTTCTACTTCTGCATCACTGTATGGTACTACAATAATTTTTTGGTTTATAATGGAGGGTCTGAAACTTCTATTTGCAGCTCAAAGATCTGTTCTTTGTTTTCTTCTTCTTTCTGAAATCCAATTATTTTTTGTTTGCAACTGAAAATGTCTTTGTTTTTTATGATGTTTGAATACATATGACGTTGATACATTCAGAGGAAAAGAGCACAACTTTAACAACTTTATGGTTTTTCTTTTTCAGGTGGTGATGAAGAGTGGAGGAATAACTATTCAGAGAGGGAAGCATGCACAACCAAGAAAAGCAAAACAGGTTCAGTATCAGACACCTCAGAATTGCTTTGGACCACACCAATCTTCAAACCCCCAGATAAAATTAAGCTAAAACAAAATTAAAAGATGCAATTTTGCTTAGAGTCTGATTATCTGTAGTTACCCTATTATTTTCACTAACCCCTCTAAAACCTCCACCTAAAAATGCACAGGGAGAATGAACAAAAGGAACTCTGATCGAGTCCGGCGTGGTAAGATTGACCTTGATGCTTCCCAAGTAACAGATTTGAATAATTATAGGTATGTTCTATTGCTTCTCATTGTTTTGTATTGTTTAATTTCTTTTGTTAAAGTTTGGGTTTTATTGTGTTCCTCTTTCCATTTGGGTTATAGGCTTTTTATAGCTACATGGAATGTGGCTGGAAAATCTCCTCCTAGTTGTTTGAGTCTTGAAGATTGGCTTCACACCTCTCCTCCTGCTGACATTTATGTTCTTGGGTATGTCCTATTTATAAGATGTTGTTCTTTCTCTTTTATTTAAGTTAAGCAATTTTCTGATATTAACTGAAGTCTTCTTTTGATCCGTTTGGCTTTCAGGTTTCAAGAAATTGTCCCTTTGAATGCTGGCAATGTCTTAGGCACAGAAGATAATGGCCCGGCCAGAAAATGGCTAGCTCTTATTAGGAAGACCTTGAACAGTCTTCCGGGCACTAGTGGTGGATGCCACACACCTTCACCAATCCCTGATCCAATAGTGGAATTAGATGCTGACTTTGAAGGATCAACAAGGCAGAAGGCTTCGTCTTTTTTCCATCGTCGATCTTTCCAATCCTTGAGCCGGAGCATGAGATTGGACAATGACATGGCAATGCCACAACCCCGACTTGATCGGCGATTTAGTGTTTGTGACCGGGTCTTTTTGGGGCACAGGCCAAGTGACTGTGACCTGAATTTCAGATATGGCTCCTCTGATGATGAGAATGGGCCAGGGGATTCACCAGTGGCAATGCATTATTCACCAGTATCCTACAGTGGTTCTTTTTCCATGGAGGAAAGAGATAGGCAGCCAGGCCATTCTAGGTACTGTTTGGTTGCCAGTAAGCAAATGGTTGGGATATTTCTAACAGTTTGGGTGAAGAGTGATCTCAGGGATGATGTTCGGAACATGAAAGTGTCTTGTGTGGGGAGGGGACTAATGGGTTATCTTGGTAACAAGGTACATTTTTGCCTATGGAATTTTCCTGAATTTAAGAGTGAATTTATCATGAAAATTAGCATTCTCATTTGCTTGGTTTTCCAGGGTTCAATTTCAATTAGCATGTCTGTGCACCAAACAAGCTTTTGCTTCGTGTGTAGCCATTTGACCTCTGGCCAGAAGGAGGGTGATGAGCTAAGGAGAAACTCTGATGTCATGGAGATCCTTAGGAAGACAAGGTTTCCCAGGGTTCATGGCATGGGGGATTCAGGTTCCCCTCAAACAATTCTAGAACACGAGTAAGGCTAAGTCCCTTATTCAATGACTTTCCAATTGCTTCTTGTTTTCCTTACCTTCTCTTTAATGTTTTGAAATAGGAAATCTGAAAGAAACTCTTGGCTTATGATGCTGAATTGTGATTTTCTGGATGCAGTCGAATAATCTGGCTAGGGGATTTGAATTATCGCATTGCACTATCTTACCGTTCTGCAAAGGCTCTTGTTGAGATGCGCAATTGGAGAGCACTGTTAGAAAATGATCAGGCATGTTACACATCCTGTCAGATATAGTATTGATATCATTTACTTTTTATTAGGGGTTTGCTTTCTAATGAATGAAAGCTTTGATTTTTGTCAACCAATACCAAGAATTTCTCATTCAGAATATCTCTTGATGCTTTCAGCTGCGAATAGAGCAGAGGCGAGGGCGTGTTTTTGAAGGATGGAATGAAGGAAGAATATACTTCCCTCCCACATACAAGTATTCAAACAACTCTGATAGATATGCAGGGGATGATAGGCACCCCAAGGAGAAGCGAAGAACTCCAGCATGGTACTATCTTTTTTCCTGATAAAGTAGGAATGAAACTTATGCACCAATGATAAGGAAGATGTCACTAGGCAACACATATTTAACATATAAGTGGAAATATTTTTGATAACTGGAAATATATAAGTGAAAATTTGATATACAGAATAATGGAAATCTAATCTGGCTATTTTTATGTGAAGGTGTGATCGAATATTATGGTATGGCAGAGGCTTCCATCAATTATCATATGTTCGTGGGGAGTCAAAATTCTCGGATCATAGACCAGTTTATAGTGTGTTCTTGGCAGAGGTTGAGTCTTTAAACCGTAGTAGGATCAGAAAAAGCATGAGTTGTTCCAATGCCAGGATCGAGGTTGAAGAGCTGTTGCCATACCCACATGGATACACTGATGTCAATTTCTTTTGAGGGATGGATAACTTAATGCTTCATGTTTGAGTATTCTCAACTTGCAACAATTAAAAAAGGACTAGAAACTCTTTGAGGTAGTTTAGTTTACCAAAACATGATTCTAATAATCCCATATGTTGCTTGTACGTTATTGTGACTTTGCATTAGAATTGACTCAAGTTTGCGCAGACTATAAACAGGATTTCCTCCATATACAAAATCCAATGATCAAAATACATTTCTCAGATTTTCCAACCCAAGTATGTCTCATCAATCAGTCAGGTAATTGCTCACCTTATTTAGTTCTTTAGATCAATCTTACTTTATGTTTACAAAAATTAGAGGTCAGTTTTGTTGCATTGATAATAATCACCTAGCAAGGGATAGTGTACAGTCTACCTAATGTAAGATTCTTACTGTTTGTTATGGACTAAGTGGCTTTCTCACCTTTTGGCCAAAAAAATGAGAGCTAGTTGACTGGAACTCCTACATAGAGTAGGATATGTACCTAGCATATTTCCTGAGAGGTTGTTGCAAATTCTGTCTTCTTTCCCACTAAAGTTTTTGGTTGAGATCTTGTGCTTATTCTTATTTGCATAGTCTCCATTTTGCAGCTCTCAGCTCTGTATGCTGCCAAGAACTCAACCTCAATGGTGATAGAGACATCTCTTGCCCCCACAATCCGAAAGAAGGTTGATCAATCCTTTCTTTCCTGTTCTTGGTTTGGCAGTAATTCTTCTTCCATATACCTTTTGTCTAACTGTCCCACACTCAACCTTGTCACAACAGGTACCAGAATTTGTGATTTTGTCAAATGACTACCAACTCCACAAGTTCATGGCTCACAATTCCTTTCATTACAAAGTTCTAATTGACAAGCTCAATGACTCCTTGAATGTAACCAGTACATACAATCTTGTTGATAATGTAAGTTAATTGCTACTGCATAATGCTTTTCTTATTGTAATAGCTTTTACTGAAGCCTTACACAGTTGATGCTGCTAGGGCTTTTTATAAGTCAACAGAAATGGTCCACCGGCTATTTTTATTTTTTTAATTTTAAATAAATTAAAAAAAAAATGTAGTGCAATGTTATATTATGTACTTTCTATACAAGCTATTGGATTTTATAGCATACTATTTTCTATCCAAAAACCTTTTAAAAGAACTCAAACCGAGCAGCATAATTAACTATATTTTGTGTTTTTGCAGGATGAACTCACCCAGTTTAAATTCCAGAAGCACCAACTTTTTTTGGTGTCTAATTAACTTGTAACTCTTTATGTTGATGAGGAAAGAAATAATCTCAGGGAGATATTTACGCCAAAGGAAAATGAAAGGAGGAAAATAATCATTTTGTCATTTTCTTTTTGTTTCTTTCTATGCTGAGAAGATAGAAGAATTAGAGATGTGATGGTTACTCGTTACAAGAGAAAAAAGAGAAGTTGAAGCTGCGATTGATATGAAGCTTTTTTTCTGTTGCTGCTAATGATTTTACTGATAAATATAAAAGTTGACATGGTTAGTGGTTGATTGTTTCTATTTTATATTTTTCTCTAAATACAAAAAGCACACAGCAGCCTACACTTTTTTAATAGATGTGTCAGGTAGTTACCAGTAAGTCATTATATACTACTATACTCTTTTACATATTCCTTTCCCTGCCATTTCTTTAAATTCATGGGCTTCAAAACTTTTGTGAACACAATGTTGCTACTTTCAGCTCATCTGCCACTTTAATGCAATTTGCAAATCGAGGACCCTCTTGCTTTGAAAACTTACACGCCAGGGGGTGTTTTGGTACATGTTTTTGAGTAACAATTTTCAGTTTTTAAACATTATATGTATTTTCATTAACTTTTTCATTTACAAGTATTTTTACACAATTTGTTTTTAATATTCTTGGTTTTGTTTTTGTATAGTTGGGTGCATGTAAGGGACCAACAACCCACTCTTCCTTGGGAACTATAGCCAATAAAGAAATTTATTAACTGCTATGTGTTTATTTTCTCTCCCTAAACATCAATTTCTGACACCTGTTCTTCATTAATAAGTTGGAAAAGTAGGGTGCAATTACTGTCTTAATTGCCCCCATTGTCAAATTTCTTCCAAGTTCGTTGCTTTTATAGCATTTGGTTTGGAAAATCTAATATGCTCTCTGAAATTTAGGCCAGTTTGGTACACGTATTTAAATATATATTTTCAGTTTTTAAATAACATTACACATGTTTTTACACTTTCTTATCACATATATTTTCAAAAAATACAAACAACGTTCTTAGAACAACATTACTAGAACAACATTAATAATGAATAAGAAACTTAGTGAGTTTGATATTTCCTTTAAAAAATGATTTTTGTTTTTACTATTTAGCTTATTTTTGTTACTATTCGTGAGTTTTATTTTACTTTTTGGTATTATTTATGAGTTTTACTATATTATTTAAGTTACTTTTTAGCTTTATCTATAGTATTTTCAGCAAAAAAATTTTAGTTTTAACTAAATAAGCTGTTCATAAACGGACTCTTAGAGGATTGAAATTTTAACTGTGGCCACATTTAATTGTAGCTCAATGATGGTCTTCTTTACGGGGGAACCTAAGTTGAAATTCCTATTTTCTCATTGTAACAACTGAAATATACATATTAAAATACTAAAGAAAATTCATGACATAGTACCTAGTTTTGGTTCATTCATAAGAATCTTTTAAGACTTATATGTTCAGTTCAAAATATCTTTAGGTTTATAAATATGATGTCAAACTTATTATCAATTTTGAAAAGGGCTTTTCAACAAAAGTAAGATTTCTGATTTGGTAGAAACGCAGATTCCAGAGCATCTAGAGCTCCTCTTCAGTATTTGGGCAATTAAAATATCAGAAAAGTATTTTCTGGAATCTTTAAAAAACGACCTCAAACCAAACTACTAATAGTGTACATTTAAATTTTACGTTTACTAAGTTGCTCTAATTTGGGATTCATGTTTTTAGCATCATCTTATTGAGTTATTTAACTAAAAAATTGCATTTGAATTGGACCCAATAATTATTATCTTTAAAGTAAATGATAATGATATGTATTGCTCCATTGATTGTAAAGCACTTATTATATCATTATTATTATTTTTTTTTTTTTTTGTTTCTCTTTTTCTTTTTTCTTTTTTTTGGTTTCTCATAGTGTATTCTCAAAATTTTTAACTAGAGACTAATCATTGTTCGTGACAGGTGAGCCCTAGTGGGGTAAATCGCCGGTTCAGGAAGTTTTTTCAAAGTACAAGTTCTTGGTCTCGAACTAGAGAGCACATCTAGTCGAACTTAGGCAAGAACTTTGAGACCGAGTGCTCAACCACTTGGCCAATTCACCTCGGTTTGTTTTTAGTTTCTCAACTTTAATAAAATGACACTAAACTTAATATGGCCCTGATGTCAAACAGGTTTTATTTTATTTTTTACTTTATATAAGATAAAAATTTTATTCTAGTATAATTTAAGTATATATGTATGTAAAACTTTCTCTTAAAGACTTAAATAATGATATTATTATTATTTTTTTTTTTTTTTAAGGATAGGAATAATGATGGGTTTTAACAGTGAAATAATGGAGCTAAAAAATGTCCCAACGAGGACAACAATCTAGAAATAGTGAAATAGCTTTTGATGTGGCACACTGATTGGTCAGATCAGTCTTAGATACAAACTCCAAGGAAAGGTTACTACTAGTTGTAACATCAAGCTTTTACGCGTTGAAAAAATTAATCGTACCTTTTTTTTTTTTTCACCTAATCAGATTAAAAAGGTTAAAATTTATCTGAAACTGAAAAAAAAAAAAAAAAAAAAAAAAAGAGCCCGCGGGAATGGCTTTTGTTCCCAAGACATGTCACCTTCGTCTCCTCTCACTCACTAACAGCGCTTGCCTCTTGTTGCTGGATTTCTGTGCCTACTCCTGCCTTTTCGTATCTCATTTGTGCTCTTTCCACGTGCATTACACTCTCCTATCGTACAATATATATGATTACATGCAATTATGTTCTCTAAGAATAATGGTGGAAATACAAATTTCATCAATTGCACACTTGGATTTGTTCTTGTCCATTTATGTACACTTAGGGGTGAGTTTGGATACTGCTGAAACTGAAAACTAAAAAACGCTATAGCAAAATAATTTTTAAATATGTAAATAGTATAATAACGAAAAAGTTGTTAAAAAGTGGTATTTGTGAGTCCTGTAAACAGTAAAAATGAGTTGAAAAAGTCAAAAGTTACTGCTAATGTTCATGAACAGTGCATAAACAGTAGCTACACAGTACATTCTGCGGCCTGAAACATGTGCAGCAGGGGAAAAAAAAAAACCAAAACTCAAACGTAAACGCGCAATAATTCACATCCAAACGCAGACTAAAATGATGTTAATTAAAATGAGAGTCTATTTGTTATTGTTGAAACAACACTTTTCAGTATTTAAACAATATTACATGTATTTTCACACACTTTTTTTACTCATACATATTTCCGAAAAATATAAACAACATTACTAGAAATCTCTTACCAAACAAGTCCTGAAAATAATGTTACTCTAAATACAATATATTGTGCAACAATAATGATTTTTTGAAAAAAAATTAATAGCGTATAAATTATATAAATAAAATCTTGTAGTTGAAGGTAACTTTTTTATAGATTATCAAAATATGTAGTAATATTTATTTTATTGAGTAAGTTTATAAGTTTAGGTAGGCTACAACCAATTTTGTAGCTAAACTTTATCCAATTAAAAAATTATCAACAAAAATTTTAATATCTTACAAACATATTACATGAATTAAAAAAGAAGATAATATTGTTAATATTTTTAAATTTAAGATAAATTTCGTTATTTATTTTATATTATTTTAATAGTATATTGTTGAGGTCCAAAAAATCACAATATTGTACCAAGACCCAAAAAAAAAAAAAAAAAAAAAAAAAAAAAACACAAAGGATCAAAATCTAAGAAAGTAAAAGAACATTTAGGCTTTCAATAAAAGAAAAGGAGGAGAGGCCCGAACCCGTTAAGGGTCCATGGGGAGGAACCTAAATCCATGAATAGGCAAGCTTCGGACTTCATGAAACAATAGAAAGAAAAAGCCCAGCATAGCCTTCAAAGGTCAGAAAAAAAAAAAAAAAAATTCTTCGAGAAGCCCAGGAAAAGAACTGGGCCAGGATACCTGGGGATTCCCAAGAGCCTGGAATTCTCGAGACGTACTGCAAAACTAGGATGGGATTAAGACAGGTCAATGGGGCATGCCAAGAAATACAAAGAACAAGAACATATATGTCCTTATCAGCCACCCAAGGATGCAGAAAAGGGATCAGAAGGCTTGGAACCAACAACTCATGAGCAAGGGCCTGGTACCTCGGGGAACCCAAGAAGAAGAACCATGAAGGAAGGTGGTTGAGGATTTTTCAGTCTGGCAGGAAGGAATCAGCCCACTTAGGAAAAATGATAAGGGGGAAAGCAGCCAAAAGATGGGTCTGAAAAGTGGAGTCTAAAAACCTTGGAAAAAGAAAGACCAAAGGTCAGCCCTTTAGGACCCCCTAGAACGGGGAAGTCAGCTGGGGTCTTTTAAAGAGAAAATCTCAAAAGAGGAAAATAATGAAGAATGAGAAAGAAATCAGCTACCAATGTTGCTGACACAAACATTGGTTCTGGTACCTAGAGAAACAAATAGAGGGAATCAATGGTACCCCAAAAACCCTAGGATAACACTATAAAAAGGGAAAGTAGCAAACAATGGAGGGCATTCAACCACAGTCAATTGAAGTAAAAATATTTAAGAAAACTCTGTCAAAATTCAAAAAGAGAGAAAAGGGAGGGAAAACACCGTTCGGGGTCCTCAGAACAGCCACTAGAGAACCCATACTTGGATTTAAAGGGATTCAAATTTTGCAAGTCTTAAAGGCCTGATGAGCCATCTAAGTTTGTGATTTTTGAACTTATTTGGACCTCATAACATGTCATAGTGAGCATAATGTATTGCATAATTAAGAAAACAATGAAGCATTTTAAGGATCTTTAACATCCTATTGTATATCATTCTTCTCATTATTTTGTTCCTTGTTGTTCCCTGTTGTTCAATACATATATTCTCTGTATGTTAGTATGTATGCGTTGTAGGATTCATGCCCTGTGCACCACTTGGTTCAAAATCAGTCTCATTTAGCTGCAGTGAACCAAGCCCAGTCCCTTAAGATATAAAGCATTAGGCCTATGATCCTCACTTCCTTACTTGGGCCTGTGTGTTGCTTTTTTCTTTAAGAAAAAAAAAAAAAAAAAGAACCCACACATATATCATAAGAATTTTTTTAGTAATCAAAGTTGGCAATACAAGTCATACTTGCATCATGTGTCTTGAGTTGTATAGCATAATTTTTCCATTACTTTTTTTTTTCTTTTGAAAATTCATATGACTCGTTATAAATAGATTAAAATTGGTAATATAGTTTAAATTTTTGGAAATTAATATTTTATTTAAAGAGTAAAAATTTAAAAAAAAAACATATTTTTTAATATGTATTAATTTACGTTCATTATAATTTGGGATAACTAGATTTTTCAATCACAAAAAACAACTTGGGGTATGATGAGTGTTATGCTTTTGTCGGTGAAATAATGTTTTTATCACACCCCTAAGTATTTTTGTGGTTGAAAAATGTATTAATTTCAAATTATAATGGATATAAAATATTAACATTTACCAAAAAAAAAGAAAAAAAGAAAAAAGAAAAGTCTCCGAGCACGTGCATAAGCGCATGCTCAAAGGCTAGTATTTGGTAATTATCACGTGCTTCTCAGAGGCTTTCTATTTTTTTTAAGAGATTACTACATTTTCTAATCATAAAATACATATGATGAGTTTTATGTGTTTGTGGGTGAATAAAATTTTTTTTTTTTTATCACATCTCTAAGCATTTTTACAGTGCTATTCTCAAGTATTGTATGGTTGGGGTTATTAATACTTGTCGCACGCGTACTCAGAGGCCCTTCTTCTTCTTCTTTTTTCCTAAAGACTAATGATTTACATTCATTATAATTTGGAATTTCTACAATTTCCAATCACAAAAATAACTAGAGTGTGATGAGAATTATGCGAAAAAATTATTTAACCCACAAATGCCTAAATCTCATCACACCCTGGGTATTTTTGTAATTGGAAAATGTAGAAATTCCGAATTATGATGATTGTAAATCAATAACCTTCAAGAAAAAAAAAATCAGTTTCAATTTGGTAATATAATTATTTCAAATTAGACAAAATTAAACAATCCAAAGGAAGAAGCAAAACTCCTTATTGCTCTCATCCAATTGAAAAGTGACCTCAAGAAAAATAATTTCATTTTAAGCAGTTGGACTTCAATTCCCTTAAAAATATGCTAGAGTAATAAATACTTTACATGGAACCCAAGTCCAAAAAAATAACACATATAACCCTTGAATAAATGATTTTATTTTCCATATGTTTTGAACATTTTGCGCAACAATCTACTGGTTGGTTCTCAAGTGGAAGAACCCTTGCTCTTTGGTTCGTTCTCGCTTATCTTTTTTTAAAAATAAAATGAAACCATGAAGAAACTAACAGAACCGAAAATAAGGAATTAACAAAACCATTGGCGGCTTCAAGAATTTTGTTTAGAAGGGTCATTAAAAAAGAAGGGTCATTAAAAAACTTAAATGAAAGTGGAAGAACCCTCGCTCTTTGGTTCGTTCTCGCTTATCTTTTTTTAAAAATAAAATGAAACCATGAAGAAACAAACAGAACCGAAAATAAGGAATTAACAAAACCATTGGCGGCTTCAAGAATTTTGTTTAGAAGGGTCATTAAAAAACTTAAATGAAAATTTTTTTAATAAAAAGAGAATTTGAATATATCGAGTTATCAACCCAAAAAAAAAAAAAAAACAGTTTTACAATTTCCTTTTACAAGTTTTCAAATTTAGGTAACTATGACTATTTTATTTTGTTAAGTTTGTCTGACATTTTTATTTTTATGCAGTTATTATTATCTATTTGACTTTGTATTAATTATTAACGTACATAACCATACTCATTCATACATAAATAATACACTGCATGTCTACTTAACCAATCAAATACTTAAACAATCACTAACTTTACAACTTTTTTTCTTGAATTTTTCTAACTTTATAACAAAAAGTTATTATAACAGAATAACAATACACACACATGCAACAAACCCTCTCTATTCCCTACTAAATTATATAAAGTTATATTATATTTATGGTCATGTTAACAAATGCTCTTAGGGTAATTATTATATTTCCCATAAAAGTGGTATTAAAACATTTCCCTTATATATATACTGTGCACACAAACTTCCACACACATCATTATTTACACAAATAACATTATAACAAAAAGCAATGCACATAATTAATATTAGACACACTCATACACATATAATATAAATTTATAATAGAGTGATGTTAACGGGTGCTGTACAGCACCTGTTAATGTGATAAAATTTAAAATAAACTATTCACATTTTTTTAGAGATATAGGAAAAACTGAATATGTATTAAATATGTGTCAGTTTAAATAGAGTATTGAAGAAACCAAAGTACACCTTTGCCCATTTTCAATGCAGGTGGGATTTGTGATAGGTCATAAATGAACCACAGCAGGTTCATTAACAGGTACTGGCCGACACCTGTTAACAGAGTCCTTTATAATAAAGAGTGACACTACAATTCACAAACACTTATTCTTACTCTTAGAGTTGAAAATACTTGTAATAAGGGTGTATAAAATTTAAGTCCGGATGTGCAAATCTAATATTTTTAAGAATAATTAAAGTATTAATTAAACTAACAAAAAAATATTATATATAATAGAAAAAAAAAAAAATTGAAGTCAGGGTGTTCATTTAAACCCCCTAAATGAACCCCCTAAACAAAGTGTAGCACTGCCCTGAACAAAACCAAAATAACAATTGAATTTCGCAATCCAAGTGACGAAATTGATGAGAATTTCTGTCAGTTTCTCTCTCCTATTTTTTCTTGAATTTTAACAATATCAATACCGAAATATCAAAATTAGGTCAGACTTATCAGTTTCTCTCTCTTTTTTTACTTGTATTTCAGCAATACCAGTATCGAAATTTGCATCTCTTCTCATTTAGCTAAAAAACTTTGCACAGCACACATAAAGCCAATAAACTCTAATTTTTACAAGAGTAATGTTACAAATACAAACTATTTTACAACATTTTTACAAATTGCTGATATGATTTTAGTATTTTCCAAATAGTTATTACAAGTAAAAATGTGATGTTAGTGATGGATCCATATTAAAACTAGTAAGAATTTGTCACATTAACAGTTTGTAAAAATGTTGTAAAATAGTTTGTATCTGTAGCATTACTCTTTTTACAATATTTAGCCAAAAGACTCCAATAAATGGTCTTTCATAATGCAGGATGAAAAATTTTAATCAAAAGAAAAGAACAATTAATTCATATCAATTTTGACAATTACTTGTAACATAATATTTGGGTCTTGATGTTCACTGCAGGTAGTCATGATTGTGGTGATGAGTAGGAGAACTGGAATAGTAAATGGGTGCTTTTATTTCAAACAGACCCAACCGTGCATTATAACATGGTTTTGGGATCTTTGTATTAAAGTCCTAATCATGCATAATTTCAGATCATGAATGAAATTCTGATTATATGTGGTACTGAATCTCAATGCAGGCTCTTTTTGTCCATGTGCTAATGGGACCATGCTAATCCCTACATGTAGACACAGTGAACTGTAAAAACTTTACTAGACAATGGATTGATTTTGATGTGAAGGCTATAATATATGTGTGTACCTTTACTCCATGAATGAAATCAGTGTCTGTTTGGCTAACTTATTTTTTGCCTACTTATTTTACTATTCAATTTATTTTTGCTACTATTCATGGGTCTTACTGCACATTTTGGTACTATTTATGGGTCACACTGTACTATTTTAATTAACATTTACCTTTATCTATAGTATTTTCAGCAAAAAAATTTCAATTTTAACAAAATAAACAGATCCCAAACAAACTCTCAAGAATATCCTTGTAATAGCTGACCGGACGGAATTTGTTGTGTCAAGTATCATCTTAAAGTTGAAAGGACAATTTCAGTCTTATACAGTTATTGATGGAGCTAGCTAATTTTTACAATTATGGGAGAGGATGAGCAAAAATTAATGCAGAATCATTATGTTTTCGAATTTTTCCATATAACAGTTCAACAAAGTTCCTTTATTTCGGGAATTTTGGTGGGTATTAGCCGCCAAGAGTCTGTTGCAATTTGTAGGTCAAATCCATGTAAAGGGGCTCAGTTGTAAGTGTTATGTGATCTGAAATAATATTGCTTTCCCTCTGCAACAAATAGGAGAAAATTGGCCTGTCCCTTTCGCGTAAACTTTTCAGCAAAATGCCTCTGTTTAGAAATTATTTAGAAAAATGCTCATATTTTAAAAATCGAGTTTTTAAAACTTGAGTTCTAATGAAAAACTCGATTTACCCAAAATTGAGTTGAAAAAATTTACATGGAACTCGAGTTTCATGTAAATTTTTTCAAGTTTTTGCTTATAACTCGATTTTGGGCGAATTGAGTTATTTATTGGAACTCGAGTTTTAAAAACTCGATTTTTAAATAGGAGCATTTCTATAAATAGTTTCAGAACAAGGGCATTTTGTTGAAAAGTTTGCGCGAAAGAGAAATTTTGCCATTTTGGCCACAACAAATAGAATGTAAGATTAGCTAATGGAATTAGCGTAATATAATATTTTTTTTTTTGCCTTGATTAGTCATGTGACAGTATTATTAGACATTACTGTCAATAGGCAAATATCTTGCACTTGGTTGTTTTACGCATTTATCCATGATAATTGATGACTATTTATAACGAGAAGGTATCTCATGTATCAGACAAATACATTATCCTTCTCATAATTGATATTACGTGAAAATTGCGTGATTAAAATATATTGAGAATGATATATATATATATATATATATATATATATATATATCTGATGCATAAAAATAATAATTATTTTATAACAAGCTCTTTCTTTCACTCCAATGGTTCGGGTTAGAGTAAAACCATCATATCTCTCTCTCTCTCTCTGCATGTAGGACAAGTTGGCCATTTGTATCATTTAAATATTACTCAAAGTTTCTCAAAATAAACACATTCAATTTATCTATAAAAAAAATAGAAACACATCTCCAAATTTCTCTCAAATCTCAACCATCATCCTGGTAGGGACCTGTCAAAGCGCTAATGTGGATACCACGTCTAAGAAATCCAGAGACACTAATGCTAATATAATAAATAATTTCAACTATGAGTTGAAATTCATGTTAGCACTGCCCAAGATAGAGATTCATACTAATGATCATAATTCCTAGCTAAATTTTATAGGATTCTGCTTAAAACCCAACAATATTCTAAAGGTTGGAATGGTAAAAAATCATCAATAGGCTCATTAAGACTCGTAAGCAAGGCTTACAAATGAAACCCAATTGGAAGATTTTAAGAACTAATTCTTTGAACAACTACACGTGTAACTCAAACTTTTCATGTTAAAATCAAATTAAAAAATAAACCCATTTCACCAAATTCAATAACACATTGATTGATCCATTTAAACCCAACAAATCAAATGAGCAACCACCACTTTTACATCAATTTCACCAATATAATATTTCAGAAAAAATTTATCTAACTCAATCAAAATAAGCGTGTATCAGCCTCATCTCTACATGTAGTGAGCTTTTATCCTCGCTACATTAAATTTCAATGTTGATAAAGTATTGAGGCTAATATATGTGTATGAAAATAATAGATAGCTAAAATAGCAAAAGAAGAGTACTTTAGATTAGTTTAGCTAAATATTTGAAAGGACTGATGTGAACGCTCTAACATTATAACACTTGCCTGCCAAACTCATACATTCCAACCAATGCAATGTCTCCACAATGGAGTCCCTCTCCACCACCACATCCGACACCGTGATCTACACTGCGCCACAGTAACTCGTGATCTTCCCACGGTAACTTGTGGTCCTCTCACGTACTCTTGCCACTACACCAAGCCTAATCTCTACCATGAAATGACCCGCCCTTTGGGCAATTAGTCGAGCACTTGGCGGGCTGTAGCAGGAGAAGTAAGGCGACACAAGGTGGTTGAGCCAGAGGACCCAAAAAATGCAGTTAGAGCCATCATCAATAGTGAATTTGAGGAATTTGTTGGGTTTGAGTTTGCGGGAGGTGATGGTGCCAACGGTCTCGACACGAAAAAAAAAAAAAAAAAAGGTGCCTTTGCGAGAAAAGGAAATGGGGTCTGAGGGAGAGAATGAGAAGGGGTTTGGGTGAGAAAAAGGATGTCAAAAGCCAAAAGCTTTAGATGGGTATTGTAGAGTCGATGATGCTGTTCCATAAGAGGGAAGCTTTTTTGTTTCTGTATTATGCTTTTGAGGTGTAGATAACTTTGAATTAAAGTTGTGTAAATGCGTGGGAATAAATAATTATTTTGTAACATTATTAATTATTTTTTTTTAAATTTTTTGAAGATAATTTTTTTTCTAAAAATTAAAAAATTTTTATTCAGTCCAATTAAGTCTAATTCAATCCAATTCGGTCCATTTGGTCAATTTCAGGCCCCCCCCTTGTTTTTATTTTAGACTAATTGGGGCTTAAATTGATTTTTATGTAAGTTTTCTCTTCAAGTTTAGCTCAAAATTTTTTTTTCTTCTTCATTTTTGGGTTGAAAAGTATGAAATTTTATTATATTTAGACTAAACTCTTTAGTTTTGAGTTACAAAATACAAAGAAAAATGCTAAAATAGACCTTAGAAGTTAGAAATATGAGCTATAAAAATGCAATAAAAATGGTAATATTCAAAAGTCTTATTTAATCCACATTGGTTCTATTCAGTCCAATCAGTCATCTTCGGTCCAATTTAGTGATATTCAGTCTAATTCGGTCCATTCAGTCCACATTGGCTTTATTTGGTCTACATTTGTCATTTTCTGTCCACTTTGGTCTTATTCGGTCCATTCTGTCCACTTTGATCCACTTCACTCCTCTTCTGTCCAATTTAGTCAAATTCGGTCCTATTTAGTCCATTCTATCCACTAAAGTTCTATTCGGTCCAATTCAGCCTATTTGGCCTAATTCAGTCCATTCAGTCCACATTGGTCCTATTCGGTTCATATTGGTCTTATTCAATCTACTTCAGTCTAATTCGGTCAATTCAGTCCACATTGGTTCTATTGGTCCACATTAGTCATATTCTGTCCACTTTGGTCTTATTCGGTCCATTCTATCCACTTTGATCCACTTCAATCCTATTTGGGCCATTCGGTCGACTTTAGTCCATTTTCTCCACTTTGGTTCTATTTGGCCCATTCCGTCTACTTCAGTCCTATTCAGTCCACATTGCTCCTATTCAGTCCACTTCAGTCCAGTTTGTCCACTGCGATCCTATTCGGTCCAATTTGGTCCTTTTTGATCCATTTTGTCTACTTCGGTCTATTCGTTCTTATTCGGTCCACCTTGTTCCTATTCGGGTCCTATTCTCTCCATTTGGTCCACCTTTTTCTATATGATCCAATTTGGTCCACTTCAGTCCAGTTTGTCCACTGCGATCCTATTCGGTCCAATTTGGTCCTTTTTGATCCATTTTGTCTACTTCGGTCTATTCGTTCTTATTCGGTCCACCTTGTTCCTATTCGGGTCCTATTCTCTCCATTTGGTCCATCTTTTTCTATATGATCCAATTTGGTCCATTCATATTACTTTTGTTCATATTGGTTCACTTCGATCTATCTTGGTGCACTTACATAACGAGAAAAGACACGTTTGAGTTGAAAGCACTTAATCTAAATCTAAATTTATTAAAAAATAAATAAATCTCAAACTCGTAATATCTAAATCTTAAACATAACATTTATTGTTACTACGCTTTTGTGAAGTCATATTAATATAACATTTCAGTCCACTTCGTTACGGCTAAAGTTGAATGAAATTCTTTTAGATATAAAGGCTGTGAATATACAAATGTAATCTTTAGGAAAGTTATTCATTTGTTTTAATGTCATAACTTTTAAACGAATTGAATGAGGTTGATTATAAATTTAAGTAAAATAAATAAATATCTACATAGTATGTATAATTTTTATTTCAATAATTTAGCAAAAAAAAATTTATTAAAAAAATTATTCAAATATTCATTTTTTTTAAAAGAAATTATATTGGTAATTAAAATTCATATCAAACTTATAGTGAATATGTATATTTATTCTCTAAATTTTATTGTAGAGAGAGGGAGAGATTACTTGTGATGGGGAACTATAAAATACAACAACAAAATGTATGAACCCAAAATAGAGTTTTAAAAATCACTTGTGATAATGATTTTTATGTTACATCATTGTGATTTATAAAATCACACAAGGTTCATCATTCTTAATGCCCTTTTACTCTTACTTTTTTTTTTTTTCTTTTTACAAACGATGATTTGCCAGAAATACTCATTCTTACTCTTCTTTATAGGTAAACACAGTTTTAGGAGAACCAATCAAAGACTAATCATTTGAATGCAAAGTCCAAATATACCAACATGCATTGCAAGTGAGTGTTTCTGTAAATAAATCACAGCAGCCATTTATAAAACAAACTTCATGCAAACTAAAAAACCAGGAAATAGAAAATAAAGAGAAAAATGAAATTTTATATGATGTTTGGATTGGAGCAGGTAGTGAAAATCTAGCCCAAAATCAAAGTACAAAATTGAATTTCATGCTCAATAGAATAAGAATACACAAGTCAACCTCAGGGCCTCAAATTTCATATGTCAAACCCTAGTAAGCTCATGGCCTCACCACCTAGCCACCACTACAAAACAATAAGGTCCTATAACCGCATTTTTTTAAGCTGCATTTTCAATCGTGACCTAAAACCCATAACTATAGGTTTGAGGGGTCTAAAAATACTGCTATAACTCTTTTTTTTTTTTTTTTTGAATTTGGCTATAGCCGCGGCCATAGGATTTTTTTTTTGGATAAATTCCACAAATCACCCCTGAGGTTTCTGATAATACCAACTAAATCCAAAACACTTTAAAACCTACCAATTTCATCCTAAAAAGACAATATTGTCCCTTAACTTAAAAAAAAAAAAACCATTACGTACTTTTTTTATTTTCTCTCCCCCTCTCTTCTCTGAGTTCTCTATCTCAGAACTCTCTCTCTCTAATGGAACCTTAGCCACGGCGAAGCCCATGACTTAGTCACCGGCATTAACAACACTACCAATAAAAATCTCTTCCAAAACTAAAAAAGAAAAAAAAAAAAAAGAAAGCAAAAATCCAAGCCAAACAACACACATAAATCCCTTTAAAAATTCCAAATGAAATCTCCTAAAAATCTCAATAGAAAATTTGAAAAGTGTCTGAAACAAAAGCTGACCTGTGGAAATAAGAAGGTTAACGGTTTTTTCGTTGGGATTTTCGCTAGTGATGATAAAGTATCGGCGCTGTACGGTCTCCCGATACTCCGATAAGATCTGTCGCCGGAGATTATTGAAACTCTCCATCGAATCCTTCGGCTTCTTCCTCAGCCTGTTCACCACGGAGGTCCTGGTTCGGTCCAAAGACGAACTGGGTCCATAGCGCCTTAAGCTTGACTTTTTGATCAGCTTGGCCTTCTTGAGAGCAAGGGACACGTCAGCGTCCATGCAAGATTGGAGGTCCTCACAACCTTGGCGTTGTGGAAGGAGAGAGTTCTGAAATGGAGAAACTCAGAGAAGAGAGGGGGAGAGGAAATTAAAAAAAAAAAAGTAATGGCGTTTTGTTTTTTTTAAGTTGAGGGACAAAATTGTCTTTTTAGGATGAAATTGGTAGGTTTTAAAATGTTTTAGATTTAGTTGATATTATCTCAAACCTCAGGGATAGTTTGTGGAATTTACACTTTTATTTTTTTTTTCCCAGGCCGATGGCAAATGCATTGGATATATATATATATGTGTGTGTGTGTGTGTGTGTGTGTGTGTTTATGCATTGGATATCACAGCAGCCTGGAAATGCTCATAAGTTTTTCCAAGCTCAACCACAACCTTGGCTGAGAAGAATACAAAAGTTCAAATGTCAATATTTTTCTCAAGCAATAAAATTCTATATTATCTAAAATGTTAGAAATTTAGAATTGATAATGAAACTACAAAAAATCTTCCCTAACAAGCAATGGTTTTCTCAAGAGGGTGCTAGTTCGGAAATGAAGAGTTAATCAGAAAACTCACCACCCCAGCTGAAGCCTGCAGCCCCAACTGCAAAAAATCGTTTACTTTTTAAAGCTTCAATTACTGGCTTTGCTTCCTCAGTTCCCTTGTCCTATGGAAATAATTATAGAGCTTCAGACAGCATTAGTGCATACTGAAAATTGCATAGCAATTAGCGGAAGGCACAGCAATATCAGGGTCGCCAATTTCAGTCAAGGTCACAAAAGGGGAAGGTAGATCAATATTTTATGTAGTATGAACCATATATATTTTTCATAAATAACAATAAAGAAGTTACACAGCTGAATCCAAACAAATATTCAGACAAAATATGCAAGATACCAAACTTACAATGAGGCCCTAATAAGTAAATTAAAATTATAAGCAATTTCCAGTGAAGTATAAAAATATAAAACCAACCGTTCAATGATCCTTCCACCAAACTTGTAGGGGCCTATTAGGATCGTTGAGCACAAAGGGTTCTCCATGTAAGAAGTCAGGAACTACAGCATAAAATCCAGAAGCTGCAACCTTGTCCGCAAGCTTCCTTTAAAATAGAAAACAATTAACACTAGTTTCCAGAATCAAAAAGTAAGCACAAGCTGACAATGTTTAGTGTGTGTTTGAACAAGCATGTGTAGATTACTTTATATATATATATATATATATATATATTTTTTTTTTTTGTTTATAAACAACATTTGTAGATTACAACTCCACTTTTTAATGGAAAGATCTTTATAGTCGCACTTCTTATTCAAAATAAGATAATATAGCTTCAAATTGACAATTACAATTATCTATTGTAACCTGCTTCCGGAATGAAAGAAAAATAAAAAGTATTTCAAATATTAAGTCAGCTAAATTTCGGAATGATGGCTCTGAATTTTAAAGAAATATATATTTGGCACCTAAACCAAAAAGTCATAAGGTAAAAGGAGTTCTTTATTAATATAGAGAAAATCTAGGGAGTCTATGTTTTAGTGAAAAAAAAGTGGCGAGTGCATGTTCAAGTAAAAATCACCACTTACAATCAACTATTTCAGTAAATTTTGCCAAAAGTGTTACTAACAAAACCCATAAAAAAAGAAAAAAGAAAAAGAAAAAGAAAAAAAAGAGAGATATGAGATATAGCCATACCTCAAGAGTGGAGCCTCATATCCTGCCAGAAAAACTCAAACATGTTAAAGATGGAACATGATAGTAATAATAAATTAACATAGCCAATGATTTAATGGCAGGTACAGACAAACAAATATATATATATATATATATATATATATTATTTATTTATTTATTTATTTACATAAATGACTAGTACAAACACCAATCATCAAGATAAGTACCCAATTTTCAAAGCAACATCAGAGAGTTACTGAACATAGAATGTCAACCTTAGATGCTAGATCAAAATCCTTTTTTCTTTTTTTCCTCCTTTTGATTCTCTAATGCCCTACGTTTTCCGGTTTTCACAGATGCATATGTATCTAACTCAGAGTAACTACCAAAAAGAACTAAAATCAAGTGATCTTGGTGAGAGTGAGAGTGAGAGTGATCTGCCAAAAAAACTGGCCTAACTTAAGAATATCATTTGTCAAGATCAAGAAAAGAAAAACAAGACAAAATGGGAGGAGGAGAATGGAAAACTTAAGAAAGTTTATTGAAAATTTTTGGGTTGGTGGGATTAGAGATTTTCGTATTGTTTAGCTTTAAAAAAGTTATTAAAAAATGGCAGCTTAATTATAAACCAATTTAATTATTAAAAAAATGACACTGTTTCAATTTCATTCATAAACTTTTGATTGTTTCAATTTTGTTCATCAACTTCTGCTACATGTTTAATTTCATATGGTCTTTCTACTTACTCCCATCAATTAGTGAACTGCCGTCAAAAGTTCATTACTTTCTAGCTCTTTTGGAACCAAATTGTAGTATGTGTGAATCGTTCAGAATCATTACCCAAAAGTTAAGAAAAGAAAAAGTTTTTGGTTTCCCATGCAGCATCGGGTCGCAGAATAGGCCTACCTTCTAAATATCTTGCATATTCATGTTTTTTTTATTATAAAATATTTGACTTTCTTTTGTGGTTGTATGTGTGTGTGGAAGAGTGGGGTGGGGAGAAAGGGAGAGGAACTAATATTTAGGCGAGCTTGGCCTAGTGAATATTGTATCCATACCTAACATGGCTTGAGCTAAGGTTGGTTTAAGTTAATGAGGTTTATTATTGGACCTAAAGTAATAACAACCTTAATCGAATGTTTAAATTGGAATAGAAATCAAATCAATTTAGCTTGACTCAACATGACCTTAAGCTTGCATTTGCAACATGATCACCAGTCTTATGATTAAGAAATTTTTACGGGTCCTTGTTACAACTAACATATAGCAAACAAAATACAACATACAATAAAGTGACCCGTCAACAATTTGATGAAAAAAAAAAAAAAAATATAACAATCACTCAAACAGTACAAAATTAAAGCAGTACAAAAATTCATTCAAATATCACTCAAACACAGTAACTTTCAACCAAAAAAAAAAAAAAAAAACTACATTCAAATGCTACTAGTGTGTTTGACTACACTTATTTGCTATTAACTTATTTACTTGAAGATGAGATGAGATTAAAAGTAACTTTAAACAAATAAGATAACTTTCTTAATATAATAAGAATAAGAGTAATGTGATGAAATTGGGTTGTCCAAGCAAAGCCAAAGAAAAAGATTGTTTGATAATCTATATATGTGAAACAAAAATAACAATTATTTATGCTTTAAACTTAGTAGTGTTTGTCTAAACTTATTCGCTGTTAACTTATTTGCTTATATATGATAGGCCGTAGATAACGTTGGGCTTAATTGTTTAAAACGTTGGGCTGATTTGTAGTAGGCAGCTACGTTGGGCCTGGGATTCTGACAAACCAATTAAGATACGATGGGCCTAAGATAAGAGCCCGGACTCCAACATAGAACAACTTAGATTATGTACTTTTTTTTAGTATCACCCAGACAAAAAAAAAAAAAAAAAAAAATGATAATAATAATAAAGGGGAAAATGTTTCATGCTCTCCTGTACACAACATTTATAATTTCTGGCAACATGTTCAAATTTTGTAATAATAGCTACATTTATAATGTGAAATAATGAATGATGATTATATGATATGTACACTAATAGAGTGTGTGAGAATCAATTCAAATAATAATAATAATAATCATAATAAACGTTGGTTGCTATATGGCTATGCCTATACCTATATGCCTCAAACAATTAATATTTTTTTTTGAAAAATAATAAAAAATCTAATATAAATGATAAAAAAAATGAAAAGTACAAGAAGTTTATGATGATGAACAACAAGAAGTAAAAGAAACAATCAGCATGGCTAAGGGAAGGCATAAACTCAAAGAGAGAAGAACAATCAGTAAAACCCTAACAACAAGACCACTCTAAAAGACTACATTGGCATAAAACCTTTAACTCATTCAACGTCTTCTTCTTGTCCTCAAAGGAATGACGATTTCGTTCTAACCACACAATCTACAATAAGCACCCTAAAACCAAATTCCAAATGTTCAAATTATGCTTCCCAAGCCACTGATGCCAATGAGATAACAAACTTGCCACTGATCCTGACATAACCCAATGAATACCAAAAGCCTAAATCATAAAAGTCTATAAAGAATGAGTAACAAGACAATGAAGAAGAAGGTGGTCTACAGACTCTCCATCACAACAACACATACAACACCAATTAGCCAAAGGACGACCCTTAAGCATTAGATTATCCAAAGTGAGGATTTGACCATGTGTAGCTGTCCACCAAAAAAATGCCACGCGCTTAGGAATCTTTGGTTTCCAAACACCCTTCCAAGGAAACAAAGAATTCGAAGCACCCCGAATCGCATGGTAGTAAGACTAGGTGTTAAACTTACCATCACCTTTTAGCCACCAGCAAAGAGTATCTCTCCTATCACTCTAAGGAATACGAGTTTGGATAAGTTGAAATAGAAAAAAAAAAAAAAAAAAAAAAAGATGCAGTCAACTCCCAATATTCAAAAGCTCTATAAAAACCTTAAATTTCACACTCTAACAGTACTCTCTTCTGGAGTCCACAAAACCTCAAAGATACAAGCATCCTTGATCGCTGAATACACATAGAGCTCAGGATAGATATCTTTTAGAGTATTATCACCAATCCACCTATCATGCCAAAAGTGGATATGAGTGCCTTCACCCACTACAAAGGACAGATGCTTAGAAAAGCTCTCCCACCCTTCATTAATGCTTCTACATAGGCCACACCCATGAGTTCTCCTACAACCATTAGTTCTCCACCCTCCTTGACCCTCACCATATTTTGTGGAGATAACTCACCGCCAGAGATGGGTAACTTCATGACCATATCTCCACAGCCATTTCCCTAATAAAGCTTGATTAAATGGCACCACGCTTCTTATCCCCAAACCACTCATCTTAACGGGCAAGCACACATTTTCCCAAGCCACCAAAGGATATTTGAAACTCCCCTCAGAAAACCCCCAAAGAAAATTCCTCTGAATACTTTCCAATCTAGCAGCCACAGCTTTAGGAATAGTAAAAAGAGATAAAAAGTACGTTGGGAGACTTGAGAGAGTACTTTTAAGAAACATAAGCCTACCACCCTTAGATAAATAGAGACACTTCCACCCAGATAGTTTCTTCTCCATTTTCTTCACAATAAGATTCCAAATCGAAGCTGTCTTAAAAGAAGTTCCCAATGGCATCCCCAAGTATTTCATAGGCAAACTGCCCACTCTACATTGAAGAATATTAGCCAGTGCATCTAGATTATTCACCTCCCCAATAGGGACAATCTCACTTTTCCTGACATTGACCTTCAAACCCGTAAAAACCTGAAAACAAGACAACACCAACCTTATGGACAGTAGCTGATCCCTAGAGGTATCACAAAATAAGATAGTGTCATCAGTAAATAGCAGTTGGGAAATGTGCACACCAACGGAGTTCACAACTTCCACATGAAAACCCCGAATAAGATTACACTCCTCTGTCTTCTTCAAGAGTCTACTTAAAACCTCCATTATCAAGAGAAACAAAAGTGGGGATAGTGGGTCCCCTTGTCTCAACCCACGAGAGCTTCCAAAAAAACCTTCAGAGGATCCATTTACCAGGATTGAAAAACGGACAGACGTAACACAAGCCTTAATCCACCCCCTCCATTTCAACCCAAAACCCATCCGGCCCAACAAATAAAACAAGGCCTCCCAGTTCAAGTGGTCATAAGCTTTTTCAATATCAAGCTTGCAAACCACACCCGGTATTCTGCTCTTCAACCTACTATCCAGGCATTTATTTGCAATAAGTACTGAATCCAAAATCTGCCTTCCGCCAACAAACAAATTTTGAGTCTCAGAGATGAGATTATCCAAAACCACCCTCAACTTATTAGTCAACACCTTGGACAGCAGTTTGTATACACTACCCACCAAATTGATGGGGCGAAAGTCCATAATGTTTACGGCATTTCACTTCTTAGGAATTAAAGTAAGGAACGAAGCATTCATAGACTGTTTAAACACAAAGTGCCAATGAAAGTAATCAAAAAAATCCATGACATCCTTTTTCACAACACTCCAACATTTGTGAAAAAAAGCCATGGTGAAACTATCAGGACCAGGGGCTTTATCACCCTCCATCTCCCTTAATACTTGGATGACTTCCTCCTTCATGAACTCCTTCTCAAAGGATACCCGCTCCCTCTTCAATACAAGCAAAATCTAACCCATTCATAGTAGGACACCCCACCTTAGTTTCCTTATACAGCCCTTGATAAAAGAGAACTAACTAAGAGCGAACTTCAGACTCATCCACATAAAGCACACCATCCACCTCAATCCTTTTAATTTGATTAGCATTTCTATGAGAGTTTGCTAATTTATGAAAGAACCGAGTATTATTATCGCCCTCCTTTACATACAAGGCCCGAGACTTTTGTCTCCAGGAAGTCTCCTCAAGAGAAGCCAACTGTTCTATGTCTCCTTTTAGTTGAAGATGATGAATCTATTCCTCATTTGAAAGACCCACCAACTCCTCTCTCGCATCTAAACCCATCAGCTCAGTCAGTATGTTCTTCTTCCTAAAAGCCAAATCACCAAACTCCTCCCTGTTCCACTTTTTTAAATTTGCTTTTAGAGCCTTCAATTTTTTTGCTAAGATAAAACATGGAGAGCCCGCAAAACTGTATCCATCTCACCGTTGCTTAACTTTATCAACAAAGCCCTTTACTTTCAACCATATGTTTTCAAATTTAAAGGCACTTTGACCACGTCGAACAACACCAGCTTCCAACAAAAGGGGGCAATGGTTTGAAAGAACACGAGGAAGCATCCGTTGGGATACATTCTCAAAGTGCTCCTCCCAATCAAGAGATACCAAAGTCCAATCAATTCTTGACATAGAAGGAAGACCAAAATCTCTAAACAAAGTGAAGGAGGCCCCCTCTAAAGGTAAATCCACTAAAGAATTGTTCTCGATAAAATCCGAGAATGCGAACATAGCAGGGCTAAAAGACTCACAACCAAGCCTTTCACTTGGTTACTTGATAATATTGAAATCCCCTACTAGACACTATGGCATGGGCCACCTAGCACGCACCTGTGATAACTCCTCCCACAAAGTAAACCGCTGTCCATTGTAGGGGTGTTCAAACCAACCCGCCAACCAACCCACCTGGCCAACCCGGCCGATTCGATCTAAGAATCGGCCGACTCAACGCAGGTGAAGGGTCAGTGGCGGGTCACCACCCCCAGAACCCGAGACCGGCTGGTCAGTTGACTGGTCTGATCATTAAAAATCGAAAAAATCCGACTTGACCGTATTATCACCGAAAAAGTCATCGTTTTCTGTCGATGGGAGTGTTTCGCCGGTGGTTTTAGTCTGATCAGTCAAGAAATGGCCTAATATCTGCGAGATCCGCCGAGATCTCGTCGAGTCCGGCTTGATCTCTTTGAGATCCGGTGAGATCTCATCGAAATCCGACCAAATCTCAGCATATACGGCCTGATTTGGTACAAATCCGGTGGATTTCAGTAGAATCCAGTGTAGTTTTGCAAATTTCAACCCCGACTGAGAACCGACCGGTCTTCGGCGAGGTCCGACTATCCGAACTGACCCCTTTTACCGGTCAGTGGTAGGTCCAGAAATGGTAGATCCGAAGTAATCGGGTCGGTTCCGGGTTGGGCACAAACTTGACCTGGACCGACCCGTGGATAGGCCTAGTCCATTGTCATTAGGGCCATACACACCTGTACAAGCCCAAACAAAGTCATCCACCACTCCTCTCAATAATACACTAACAGAAAACTATCCTACAATTGCATCCAACTTCTCAAAGACCCTCTTATCCCAAATCAGCAAGACCCCTCCCGAAGTCTGCATAGCATCCAAAACAGACCAATCAATGAAAGGGCTACCCCATAAACTCCGAACAAAAGCAACATCAATAGAAGATACTTTCGTTTCTTGAAAACATACAATATCACACTTCCACTCTTTTAGAAGATTCTTACAAACCTCTTTCTTCCGGGGATTGTTAAGCCCCTTTACATTCCAAGAAAGTAGTCGTAGAGTCATTTAAAACTACCAACAACCCCCAAAGCAATCGAAGAAGCTCTGCTCCTACTCCTAGAAGAGACACTATCATAATTAACAAAAGAAATAAGCCCCTTAAGCTCCCTGAGACCTCGTGTCCCTGAGTTTGTAGGTCGCTTAGACACCCCATCGTCATTCACCTTGAGACATTCCTATTCCAAAATGCGAAATATAGCCAAACATTGAGCTTCATGTTTCACAATAGGGAAACCCACCATTTTACAGAATTTTTTCACCAACTGGGACACCCAATCCGAGGTTGGCCCAGAGTCAGACACCTATGATCCCTCTACAGGATACTGAACCAATAAACCCTCACAAAGATCATTAGGTTCCCACGAAGACAGAGGTTCACATTCCAACACACAATTATCTTTCTCTCCACTGCCACTACCATTGTCATCCACCCCATTGGTTTCCCACGGAAGAATGTGAAGCCCAGAATTTGTCTGAACTTCCCCAACAAAATCCACATAACTATTTCTTTTAATAATCTTACTAGATTCTGAATTTGGCTAGAGGATCTTCCCTCTTGCACCTAGGGCCTAGGCAGGTCACAACTAATATAAACAGGGCCTCAAAAAATTAATATATAAAGTAACAAAAAAATATGACAAAAAAGAGGGCCATATAGTTGTGTACGATTCCCCTTATTGGCATTATTATCATTATTATACTTTGATTTATGGATATAGCTGAGCCTATGACTCTAAACAATATATTTAAATACACACCCAATTTGTTTATGGTATAAAACCCTACTTTATAATTGTATTTTTATTGAACTTATTTTTAAAAAAATATATTTAAATACACACCCAATTCAATATTATGTTATAGTTGAATTCCGTTAATATTTTGCTCACCATTTTTTATATGGACCTAATGTTTTTTCTTTATCATTTACAGTTGAATAGTTCAACAAGTTGTAAATTGAGAATGAAAATAAGTGTTTTATAATATTGTTGTTGTTGTTGTTGTTTTTTTTTTTTTTTTTTAAATTTTAAATCAAATGAATATCTCAAACCAACTGTGTGTGTCAGTGTGTGAACGAGAAGAATAAACATGTTCTTTAGTGGCTGCTAATGCATAAAAAGAAACAAAAATCTCATGTCTTCATTTTAGGTTTCATGAATGGTGAATATTGTGCAGTTGTTTCCAACATTAAACATAGCCTTCTTTGACCAATCAAGTGCACACATGCATGCAAGAGAGAGAGATAGAAAGAGTTACTGTTGACAGCAAGCCACTCATTCAAGTCCTCCCCAGTAGGAAGTTTTACAGCCTCCCTTAGGTTTCCACTTCCTAGAGTGGCATCAATGTGCTTTCTAAGTTGTGCCCCCTGCATTAGAACAGGACAAGTATTGGTGCTTTCAGTATTAATTTACTTCAGCCATTCAGTTGCACAAGAGTATTACTTAATTTCAAATTTTCAACATAAAGAACCTTCCAAATCAAGGTCTGAACCTTATCTCTCTTTGCAGTCAGTTATTTACATTGTGTGCTATATAAAAGAAGCTAAATCTTCAGAAGGCAGCCCAAGACTATTATCTTGATTTCTACTTTGGATTCTTAAATTTTAAAAGAAAGCCAATGTACCATCAACACACTAAGAGAGTAATTAATCATTTTTAAGTGTCATGTTAAAAGAGTCTCATACAGACAAAAAAAGAATGATCATGAACAAAGAGACATAATTATCGCTTCTTCCTTAAAAAGTTATCCCTCATCACTCTTTATATCACTATGACCTCAACTTCTTGTAGTTATGCATCAAGATCCTTTCAACACACCACGTTTGAGAAGTCATACCAACTCAAATGATTGGATATTTTGACTGCCCATTGAGTTAAACCAGGGCAAAAAGACTAGCTAGATGACTATATGAGAAGTCATACCAACTCGATAACTATTAAGTTGTGTAAAGTAAACAAACTTGACAACAAATTTAATCATGTCTGAGCCAAGAAGAAATACCCCAATCAATAAAATTGTTTTTTAATAATTCACAAGTATCAAGCTCGATGTTCTTCAACCTTAATGTTAGACATACTCTTTATTGGCACATAATTAAACCAAATGGCTCCAATCATTTTATTTCTTTGCATGTGCAAATATCTCATAGAGGATTTTGTAGCCAACCTTGTAACTTTAAACTAAACAGTATCAAAAGAGTAAAACAAATATGCTATTCAAAATTAAATCATAATATAGAAGGAACATCTATATAATGAACAAGGCAATAGATAGCAATAAGTTATCCATCGTCCATCACATAATTAATAGCCCAAGCAATTAGTATGATGCTTAAAATTGGCTTCAAAAGATTAGATTAACATAGTACGTTTGCAGTCTATATGAAATACAAAATTACAATATTCAATTTTAAATTTTTAAATCATTAGTATTTTGTGATTTTATTTCTTCTTTTTTAGAGGCTGGACCTTGGAATGCCGGCAAGTGCCCTACACACAAGCAATCTGTCAAGGGTGAGATAAGGAATAAATCTCTCCAACCTATTCTTTTGTGATTTATTTTTTATATGTGTCGACAACAAGAAGTTAACAACCAACAAATGGTACCTTAATTTTTCATTCACTCTGTTTGTTTCACTGGAAAACTATCTATATAGATAGTTTTCCACATTTTTTATAAATAGTTTTCCACATTTTCCAGTGTTTGGTAGCACAAAAAAAAAAAATTAGTTAACGGAAAACTATCTTTAGTCAATGGAAAACCCTAATAAAAATAAGGCTTATTTTCTATGGGATGTTTTCCAAATTTTTTTTTGGAAAACAATCTCTCTCTTTCACGCATCACATCTCCTATATATATATCATCTTTTTCTTTACCCTCTATAGCCGCGGGAAACAGCTTATTTTGGCGCCTGCTCTGTCTCACAGTCTCACGGTAAGCTCTCAGTTTTCTCCCTTCTTTTTGCTTTTTCTCTCCTCTCATATTCTCACTGTCTCTCCCCCTCTGGTCTCTCCTCTTTTCAGTTTTCACAGATCTCTCTCTATCTGTCTCTCACGGTCAACAACTCACTGGTAATATTTCATTCTTCTCTACAAAAACCCCAATTTTATAATTTCATTCTTCTGTGTCGCTGACAATATATGTTGTAATTTCATGTTTGTTCTTGATTTCAATTACAGTATTCCCATGTTCGGCGTTTTTTAATATTAAATTTTATAATCTTTGGCATTTGTTGTGGGGCGGTGGGTAGTTTGATGATTTTGACAGTCAAGCATGTGGGCATGCTTGTGTTTGATGAATTTGCACGCAATGATGCTAACATGAAAAAGAGATAAGAGATTGCAGATACAGAGCAAACATCAATCATGCAATCTACACACATGACTCTACACCATGCCTAGTCAATCAAATAAGACAAAAAAGTCCTAATATCATATAGTATATTATAAGCCAACTAGTCATTGTGTAATATCAGAATATACAAGAGATATTTAATAGTGAACGTATTCTACACAGTACCAAAGAAACACAATCAAAATTCAATAGTCAAAAGAAAAGGATTTTGCACTAAAAACAAACCTACACCAGTGGGCTTTTTTTTTTTTTTTTTTTGGTTAAATTATTATTTTTTACATTAACTAACTTGAATGGGGGATAAAAGGTGGTTTCATGATAATTGAATCTTTTACTCAAATATTGACCCTGTTATCAGCACATTGGTTTACGTTTACAACCAAGGAAACTTGTCCAAAAAAAAAAAAAAAGGTTCACAATCAAGGAAGCACTCATTTTTATTTTATAGAGATATTATGCTACAGAAGTACATTATATGTGAAGAAGCGGTTCCAATTACTGCTTTTCATGTGTTGGGCATCTCATTGTATTATTAGTATCATATGTGTCTAATATATCATGTGTCATACTCATCATTTTTTTTTTTTTGGAAATATAGATAGATAACCCATCACTTCTTGCTGCCATAATGGGGGCAGCTACATCTGTTATTGCTTTGGGTGTTGTTCTTTTGAAAGGACTAAGATCTAGAAGAGTTATGCCTAGAGAACCTCATGTCAATCGAGAGTATGAAAGAGAGACATATATGAATGATATTCTTTGTAGAGGTGATATGCGTTGTCTCCATCATATAAGGATGAGACCCATTGCTTTTTATGCGCTATGTAAAATTTTGAGCGAGAATAATCTACTTCAAGAGACCATTCATATGTCCATTAAAGAACAAGTGTTAATTTTTTTACATACTATGGGCATGATGTGAGGTTTCGAGTTGTTGGTGGGAGGTTTTATAGATCAGTTGAGACAGTGCACCGATACTTTAGGCATGTCCTTAGAGCTGTTTTGCAATTATACAAACACGTGATTAGAGAGCCTGACAAAGACACACCCTTGGAGATAAGAAATAGCAGCAGGTTTAACTCCTATTTTAAGGTAAATTCCAAACGCTTTCATTTTCCTTTTTTTTTTTTTTTTTCTTATATACATATAAAGATATAAGATAAATGTAACTTATATTGGCCGTAATTAGGATTGTGTGGGAGCTATTGATGGAACTCATGTTCGTGCATCTGTTCCAATTCAAATACAAGGAAGGTTTCGCGGCCGAAAGGATGGAACAACACAAAATGTCCTCGCTGCTGCTACCTTTGACTTAAAATTCACTTATGTATTAGCTGGTTGGGAAGGAAGTGCACATGATTCACGTGTCTTAAATGACGCACTCTCTAGGCCAAGGGGATTAAAAATTCCTGAAGGTATTATAGGAATAGAAAGTGATTTTATTATGGATAATAGCTTTGGAGTGATTTCTTTTCCTTTTGACTATGAACGTGTAGGAAAATATTATATTGGTGATGCTGGTTATGGAGTTCGGAAAGGAATTATATCCCCTTATCGTGGTGTTCGTTACCATTTGAAAGAGTTTAGTGATAACCCGCCAAGAAATGACAATTCAATCTTCGCCATTCTTCTTTACGCACTAGCATTGAGCGTTGTTTTGGGGTTTTGAAGAAACGTTTCCGTGTGTTAGATGCAGAACCTTTTTGGTCATTCCCAACACAAGTGGATGTAGTCTTAGCTTGTTGCATAATTCACAATCATATAATGGGAGTTGACCCTTTAGACTCAATTATGAGCAATGGGTTTCATGGTAGTCCACTTGCAAATGACAGTACAAGTAGAAGAGGACAACAATCACAAAGGGAAGTCCAAGAAGAACATAAAGAATGGGTTCAAAAACGGGATGATATTTGTCGTAAAATGTGGGAGGATTATAATGTTATGGAGTGATTTCATACTCTTTATATTAGTTGGTTGCGTAGTGGATTTTTTTTTTTTTTGTTTCATATCATCAAGACTTTTATGTTACAATTATTTTTGTTTGGCATGGACACCCCTAGTTCATATTTTGTATTGAATGTTATTTATATTCTTCTTTCATTTTGTCTCATTTTTCTTGTAAATATCATTGTAATAGAATTGCAATGGGAAATAAAAAGGATACTCAGAAGGTCAAGGACACCGAGACCAACTTCAGGTGGTCACAACCAATGCAGAATTTATTACTTGAGATACTTGCAGATGAGACTCTTCATGGAAATAAGCAATCCAACACATTTAAACATGTATCATATGCTAAAGTAGCTGAAGCAATTACTGAGAAATTTATGACTGAATGTACTCCAAAGCATTTGGAACATCGCTTTAAAACACTCAAAACCAATTGGAATACAATTGCATTACTTCGTAATAAGAAAAGCAGGTTTGGATGGAATGATGATTTGAAAATGATCACCTGTGATAGGACAGTGTATGATGAAGAAGTCAAGGTAGGAAACTTTATTATTTTTATTTTATAGGTAGAAACTTTTTGGTTTGTATCATTGTAAAGTTTAAATTTTTTCATTATTCTTATTGCTCTCATATTAGTTTTTGACTCTTTTCCTATCTTATTTTTTAATTGTTTCTTTTCCTTTCTTTACACAGGCACATCCAAATCATGCACAATTTTTAAACAAGAAAATTGAGATGTTTGATGAGATGGCTTTGGTTGTGGGTAAGGATATGGCTACAAGAGGTTTTTCCAAGGGAGTAGGTGATATAGGTGTAGAGTAATTGGATGACTCACCTCTGCTTGTTGATGCTGATGTTGATGACATATCCAAAAAGAAGCAAGTTGATCCCTCACATGTGGCCGCAAATGAAACAAGGTCTCACAGGAAACGAAGTCATGCTACTATGATTGAAGATGCTGTGTACCAAGATTTGTCCATACAACTTGGTAAGGTTGTTTTTGCAATAGAAAAGATTTCTGAAAATCAGCTAAATTTTGGTAGTCTTTATGAAGAAGTTATGAAGATGGATGGGTTTGAAGAAAATATGCTTGCGTCTGCATTTGACCATTTGAATGGGGATGAAAAACAAGCAAGGTCATTCATGTTGAAAAATGACAAGCTCCGTAGACAATGGCTGCAGAACTTCTTTGACAACTATTTAAGCCAATTTTGATTATGTAGGGGCATTTTTGTTAGAATTTATGCTTTTCTATTTAAACAATTTGGCATTTTGGTATTTATCAAACTATTCGGCGTCTAGTTTGTAGGTTTTGAGATCATTTTAATGGGTATTGGTTTGCAACTTTTAGTCCTTTTGTTTCACGGGCATGTGGATCTGGAAGCAACTTTTAGTCTTTTTGTTGGCTAAAAATTATTTTAACATGGAATGATTGGTTTACCATTGTTACTAGTGGATATTGATTGCATAATTTTGGTGGTTAATAGTGTAAGTGCCATGCTCAATCATGACAAGAAGCTGAGAAAGCTATCTGCTACAAAGGTGTGGGATGGTAAAAAAATAAGATAGTTTTCCAAAAAAATGTTTGTACATACCAAACACTGGAAAACATTCTCAAGCCCATTTTCAAGGTTGTTACCAAACACTGGAAAATGAGATAGTTTTCCAAAAAATGTTCTTTGAAAAATGACCTATTTTCCAAAAACATTAATGCTGAAACAAATAGAGCGGTGAGTTGAAAGGGTTCTTGATTACAATAGGAAAGGTGTCAAGGCCTTAGACCTTTGCATCCATTATGGAAGAACAAAAGCTTTGCATGAAGAGACTTCCCTAAAAATATAATGGTATACTTTGTTAGGGCTATATTTTTATGTAATTCGCATATCCTTTGACAAAACGTACTTTACTTGTATTTGGGTAAGTCTAAGTAGGTTCAAGATGATCATTAGAAGTAGTTAAATTGAAGACATGAAGATTACTCAAGAACTACTCAAGAAAAGTGCAATCTACAAGTCTTGATACCTCCACGACAAAAGCTCGATCTGTCGAGATTCATTAAAGTTCGACACATGTCTCTATCTATCGAGCTTACGAAATTCAGAATATAGCCAGCAACGTTTTTACTCTGAAAGGCTATTTGTTTATGGGTTTGTATAATCCTTATTGGACTAGGAAAGCCCAAGGTTTATGTAAACCTATTTGGAATAGGAGAGCCCATTAAGCTTTTATTTAAAAAGGAGGTGGAAAAAGAAAAACCTAACCCTAGAGAGCTTCATAAGGTTTTCTTTTTGAAACCCTAACCTCCTCATACAGAAGAAAGAGTTCTTGATACGTTTCTTGTATGCCTTTGGGTTCTGTAACCAAGCAAAGTCTCTTACACCGACATTGAAGATCTTATTGGTGTTTCTATGTGAAGCTACTGCAAATCAACTACAACAATCAAAGGGTTGCTATAGAGTTAGTCACGTACTTGGATTCGTGCAAAGGAGTAAACCGTGTACTGGGATCCGCACAATTGGTTAGTCACGTATTGGGAGCCGTGCAATAAAAGGAGAGATTGTTACTACAGAATAAGTCCAATTGGGTATTGGGGTAAGGGTTTAACTGTAGGTTGGTATAAGGTACTGGGATTCCTTTACTTATAATCGCTTGTTTTGATAATAATAGATTTTCGAGAGTGGTGACCTTAGAATCATCCGGTGAGGTTTTACTTCAGTAGTTTTCCCCATTCGTAAACAAATCACCCGTGTCAAATTTAATTTCCATTACATTTAGTTATTTGGTAATTTGTTTGTGCTACCACGCGTTTGCATGTTAATTTGATTAATTAATAAACTTGGCTAATTAATCAATTAATTCATCACAAGGGGTCAATATGTTTTTGGCCTATCATACTTGGCTGCATCACTTTGTCAAGTCCAAGTCCAAGTCCAGGTTAGGAGGTTATTCTAGATGAAGGCTAGTAGATGCAGTAACTTCAATCACACAAAAAGATATCTTGACATTTTGAGGGACACTTTGTCCTCTCCATTGTTTACAGAAATATATGTAAAGCAATTAACTAAGCTTTCTCAAGCTTTACTGATTGGTTACAGATCTTCACCAAAATTTGCATTTATAACCCTATATTTCCAATAAAAATCTAAATCAAGTCCTTCGCCTTCTAAGGGAGTGAATATAGAATGAGCACAGGGCAAGAATTCCATATTTCAGTTTCATGATACTTAAGTCAGATAGCATTGCTAAGAAATCAATCAATTTTAGAACTAGGAAGGAAGTTCCTAATGAAAAGGGAGTGGGAGTGGTTTGCCGCAGTAACATGGGACAATGACCATAGTTGAGACTGCAGGTTAGTAGAAAACATAGTAGAGTACAGGGTACGTAACTTCCTATGACCAAGTAATTAAGAAGAAGGAAATTTTTTCTATATTTCACCATAACTCTTAGAAATAAGATCATTCTATAAAAACCTCAAACAAAAACATCCCACATTGTAAACATATTGGAGACCCACGTTGTAAACCAAATGCAACGCAAATCCCATAATGACTCAACCTGAGTTTCAATTTCAAGAACGAAATAGTAAAAACTGTTCCATGTCAAATTTTAATATTAACATAAAAAATCCAAATAAATGAATAAGCCTGTTTAACTGCATAGTTGCTTACTTAAACCTACAAAATCAATTAAGCAAGCATATCAAGCAATACAGCAAAACTCAAAACACCCAAGCTGCCAGATTTGTCTTCTATTTTTAGCTTAATCCACACACATTCATCATTCAAGCAAGAGTTCGTACTTCTTTTCTTTTATTAACATAACTATAGCTTAAATTGAAGAAAGATTTGAGAAAGCAACAGTTATTGATTATTTCCTTGATCCGTTGATGAGAATCAACAAGCATAGGATCCATTGCATGTTCTAGTTGGGCCTATTACAAGAGCAAGATCCAAGAAGATCAAAGAAGCACTTAATGGGCTGATTCAAGAGATATGGGCTGATTCTAACGTAGGACATTCCAAGCTGGGCCTAAAGAAAGATAAAGGTATAATAAGTTTAATCCAAGCTATTGAGGGCTGATCTGGCTTAATTGGGCATTATTTATGGAGTGGATTAATGACTGATTGACTTTCCAGCTCCATATCAGTTAATAGATTTTTTTCATAATCTGGATCTTCTAATTTTGGACCATATCTACCTTAATTTTAGGCTTTTATTATTTAGAACGTTTTTTTAGCTTTTTTTTTTTTCCTATTTTGGATATGTTATTTTTAGACCAAATCAACTTTTAATTAGGGTTTTATTATTTAATACGTTTTTTATATTTTCAACTTTCAGTCATGCCTTATAAATAGCATGCACTCATTGTAATAGAGGGATTATTGAATAAAAATCTGAAAAAAGGTGAGGCTTTGCTCTTCTCTTTGGTTCTTCAAGAACTGTGAACTTATCAGGGATTCTTCTTTGTGGCGTTCAAATTTATACCTTTGGTTCATGATTCAATTATAATCATTGGGTCAAGGTCTGTTGCTTATACCTTTGGTTCGCGTTTCACTTATAAACGTTGGGTCAGGGTTTCTATCAAAATCTGAATTTTAGCTTTCTTGGGCAATATTCCAATATTGTGTGTTGGGTCTCAAAGCGAGTCGATTAAGGTTCGCATCATCCGTATTTTCCAAAAAATTTGAAACCAAAAATCCATAAACAAAACAAACCTAGATCAATAGAATCCCCAATTTTGTTAATACTACAATAATAACAAAATTATACAAGTCCCAGGTTGCTAACCAAAACAAAACAGCATAAACACAAAAGAGTCTACCCTTTGAAAATTTAATAAAACAATCACACAAAATCCATTTTCACACAATATTAACAATAAATAAAAAAAAATAAAAAAAGCAAAGAACAGAATTACATATGGCCTATTGGGTGGCTAGTTTGATAGAGGATAAGAATAGATGACAAATACATTCAAAACAAAAACACAATGACCCGAAAAAGCAACAGGCTAAACATTACTGCCACTGCTCTATCCACCAAACTTGGAATGGAAATGCAAAAATCTCTAAGAATCCAACACCCCCCCACAAAAAACTCACACAAACCGCGCGTTAAATTTTCATCATCCCTTTGTATCTGTTTCACAAACAAACTACAAACCTCACTCACTCAATAATAGCAAATTCAATTTAAACAATGTGAAACCCTTGTTCATACATTTAACAATAAAACCCTAATCTAGAGAAAAACTAAGAGAGAGAGAGAGAGAGAGAGAGAGAGAGAGAGAGAGAGATAAACTTACGGTGATTTTGAGGAGTGGAAGGAGCTCGGCGGCGCGGATCGGAGCTCGGTGACGTAAATCAGAGAGCGGAGAATTTGGAGAGCGGAGATTGAGAGTGAGAGATCGGAGGGCGGAGGGCGAGGGAGAGAGATCGGAGGGCGAGGGTGAGAGCTAGGAGGGCTGGAGATTCTATTTATATCAACCCTATAGCCGCGTTTAGAAAATGCGGCCATAGGCAAGCTAAAGCCACAACACTAGGGCCTAACCAGAAAATGCAACTATAAACGCTGTAGTGGTATCCTATAGCCACGTTTTTTTTTAGCTACGTTTATAAAAACGTGGCTATAGAGGAACACTAAAGGTCAGTACTAACTCAGACGCCCGTAATGCTAACCATAAATTTTGGAAATTTCACATATATGAAGCCACAAAATATCTCACACACACAAATCACGAACTCACAAGCCAATTTCAAAAGCAAATCATAAAATCAAATTCCGTTATCTTTATGCATTACATTGTATATCTATTACACAAATTTTAAGAAGATAATCTATGAGGATATCTGATCTGGGTTAAGTCCAATTTTATGGAATCTATTCGAGATTTATATATATATATATATATATATATATATATATTTATATGTTTTTTATAAGTAAGATAAAACTTTATTGCTCAAAACTCAGTATACAACCAAAGTAGAGAACAACAATCTGTATATATAACGTCCCATAGCCAAAGCCCCATACAACCTAGGCCAATTAACTGGCCAAAAACACTAAAAATTCACTAATACAATCTTCCTGATCACTGCATTACAATAACAAGTTCTGAAGCAAACCACCTAAATTACGTGCAGAGTGCCTTAGTACATATATCCTTCAAGACAAAATATGAAATCCCTCAAGATCAGCATATCAATCTATTATGAACCAGCCTATTTGAAATTCTTTGTTCTAGGTTATATACTTATATGGACAAAATTTAGCTACAAAATTGGTAGGTTACAACTTTATTTAATATCTTTTTATTGAAAATGAATTTTGACAAATCCATTATTGGATTACATCTTCTTTTTATATTCTCTATCCTTACAAAATTTTTTAGAAAATTAAAGATCAATAACTATGTCATCAATAAATTGTTTAAATTGCAAATTTTTGTAATTTAAAATTGTTCATAAAATATGAGCTTATAGATCATATAGTAAATAATATCCAATTGACACAAAATTGATGTGTATTAAAAAGGTAAAGAACATACAATTCAACGGTTAGATTTCCAAAATATGTAGTAATATTTATTTTATTGAGTAAGGTTGTAATCTTATAAAATAACCAATTTTATAGCTAAATTTTGTCCTACTTATATTCCTATTGTAATCATAAGGTTATAATATGCTTGTTGAGAATTGTCGTAGATTATTGAATAGGTTATCTGGGTTAATAATCCTCAGATACTATCAAACCAGTTATATTCATAAGATTATCTCATATTGTTATTACATAAGATTGTTGTGTTCTTTTATTTCATAAGGTAGGACATCTTATGGACTTGACCTTAGACTTAACCATTTTGATAACAATATGAATATATTCTTCAAGGTTATGGTTCCACGATTTAATAACCTTATACTATACGTGATTACATGCCATTTGTTTTTAGACAAACTTACTGTGTGCCTCATGAAATAACTAAACCTCTTACAACGCACCTTAATTTCACAGAAATTATATTCCGAACAATTTGTAAGCAAAATTCATAAACATTGGCATACATAGGAACCAAAAATCATAAAATGATCTTACGACTATCATTACTGATTATTGTAGAGAGAACAAGCATTTTGACCCAGGAAAAAAGAAGAAAGTTCTTTGTGATGAGAGGCTACGTACAATCTCTTAGGAAGAAAGTCGGTGATTACAAATATATAGTATACATAACCTCCTGACAGCTCACTTTGCTGTGAATTTGAGCAATCCGAGGAATATGAGTTTGGGTATAGTTCAGAAAAAAGGGATGAGGGTGTTTTTTTTCCTCTCTACAAGGCAGAGAAAGTTGAGCTCAAATGGAAAATTTCTGAAGGAATCAACTCCAGTTGTAACTATTTAAGCCCACGCTTCTATGCAAAAGCCTCGTGTGCTCGGCCAGCCCTTAGGGTCTGTTCGGTTGGAGGAGTGGAAAAGTGGAAGGATGTAAAATATTTAGTTTTCGCTCTTGTGTGTTCGGTTAGAGGGGTGGAAAAGTGGGAGTATGGAAAACTCTTTTGTTCGGTTGGAGAGAAAAAGTGAAGGATGGAAAATGTAATTTATATAAATTGACTATTATACCCTTGTTACATAATATGTAAAAAATAAATTTATTTGTACTCATTAAAAATTAGATCAGGTTACGTTGAAAAAAAAAAAAGAAGAAGAGAACTTTCAGGTCAAGTTGGAAAAAAAAAAAAATAACAACAACAACAATGTCTAGGTCACATTGAAAAGAAAAAAAAAAAGAAAAAAAAAGAACAAAAGAACAACGTTGAAAAAAAAAAAAGAAAGAAAGAGAAGAAAGAAAGAAGAACAACGTTCAGGTAACATGTAAAAAAAAAAAAAAAAGGAACAACGTTCAGGTAACGTGGAAAAGAAAAAAAAAATAGAGAGAGAAAAGAGAACTTGAAAAAAAAAAAAGGTAGGAAAATGACATTTTTGTAAAAGTGCTACTGTAACACTTTTCTCTCCAGATTTTCCTTCCGATTTGGAAGGAAAAAAAATGTGGGCCTAGAGAGAAAATTTTCTTCCGAGTTTTCCCTCCTCTCTGTTTTCCTTTCTCAAATGAATAGTGGAAAACAGTATTTTCCACCCTATTTTCCTCCCTCTATTTTCTATCCTTCCTGTTTTCCCTCCAAACGAACGGAGCCTTAGGCAAGGCCACTAAAGCTATTGTCTAGGGCCCCCAATAGAAAATAGGCCCACAAAGTTTAAATTGATAATTAGTTTTTTTTTTTTTTTTGAATTTAGAAAAAGAAAAAAATTTTGGTGACTTCTCTCACTTCAAGGTCTCAAAATTGTGTAATCATAGAAATCCATCTTATTTAAAAATGGAAAATGTTAACCAATAGACATTGTTTTATGAGCTATTTTTAAAAACATTTTGTTAGGAGAATGATAAAACAATAAATGTCGTTGACAGCTTTTTATATTTTTTATGAAAGTGGTGTCAAAATTTTCCTATTATAGTTTATTAACAATTGTCTTAAGAGGCATTCGCTAACATGACCCAAAAAAATTATATGAATGTATCAAATTATCATTAATGATTAATTTCCTATAACTACTTGAAATTTTAATTTATTTTTTGTCTGTTTCCCACACAATAAATTTAATATTGGTCATCCAATATCTCACATGACCACCTAACAAATACTCTCTCTCTCTCCTATAATTTTTTTTGCTGGAATAAAATGCATTTCAAAACAAGAACCAATTACATCATATCCTCATGGCTAACAAGACACCGCCAGGGAGGCAAACGATTGTACAAAGCCAAAGTGCAACATTCTCACTTGCTCATTTTGCAAGACAGTGGGCGACATCATTCTTATTAATTTCTACACCCATACAAAATTACCTTATGCTTGGTTTTATATTTATCAAATCTTTGACATTTTCTAAAATTTGCATAAATTTCCACTTAACTTTGCCTAGTTTCAAGATTAATATTCTCAAAAACATATTTTGCATCCCTTTCAAATACTACCTGGTTAACATTTACGCAAGGTTGTCAAAGAAAAAATTATTAAAGTGCACTTACTGGGATTAGAACTTGGGCTGAATTGGGTTAGCTGCTTTAGAGCATTCACAGCAGTAGTGCTAAATAGTTATATTGTTAAAAATATAGCTATTTAACATAAAAGGAGAGCCGCAGCAGTGGAGGTATTTGCTAAAATTATAGCTAAAGTGCTACAGTGCACATCTATCTATAGATGTGCACTGTAGCACTCATCTATAATTAAAAAATTATATTTTATTCACTCCCGTTTATTTTTCTCCTTTCTTTTATTCTTTCCACTTGCTCTTCACATAGATCACTCTCTCAAGCTCAGACAAATCTCTCTGTCTCTCAAGCTCTCCTCTCAGGCTCTCATCTCTCAACGCTGCTCTCACATCTCCTCTCAGCCGTGCTCACCTCTCCACCGCCGTCCAGCCCCCCCTGTTTACCGCCACCGGACCTACCCACAGCAGTCCCAAGCCACCGCACTTCTCTTCCACCGATCAGCATCTCTCCACCGCCGTCCCACCAGCCTCCCCTGTTTACCGCCACCGGACCTACCCACAGCAGTCCCAAGCCGCCGCACTTCTCTTCCACCGATCAGTATCTCTCCACCGTCGTCCCACCAGCCGCCCCTGTTTACCGCCACCGGACCTACCCACAGCAGTTCCAAGCCGCCAATCATCCCCCACTTCTCTTCCACCGATCAGCCCCAGCCATCCCACTCCTCTGTCGGCCCACCGTTCTTCGCCGTATCACAACCACCAAACCCCCTTAAGTATGTACCTCACTCTCTTTTCTATTCTGCTAAAACAACTAGAGTAAATAATTTTTTGATTTGGGTGAATCTATTTGTTTGGGAAGAATGGGTATTGAGAATGATTTGGGAATTTTCTGAGAACGGGTATTGAGAATGATTTGGGAATTTTTAGATACAATGATTTGGGAATTTTCTGTTTGCAGGAATGTATTGAGAATTTTCTGTTTGCAATAATTTTAGAATGTATTGGGAATTTTCTGTTTGCAGGTTCTGTGTGGTTTTCTAGTTTTTTGTTCAGTTGCACAATACCATAAACAGAAGCACATTGTTATAATTTTGTTCTGTTGCACAAGACCATAAACAGAAGCACATTGTTATAATTTTATTCTGTTGCACAAGGCCATAATTTCTTTTTTTTTGTTTGCAATAATTTTGTTCTGTCAAATTCAGTATTTATGCATAATCATGGACTATTGTTATAATTCTAAGTATTTTAAGTTTTGATATAAATGTTAGTTTGGGACTTTTCTGTGTGCAGGGAAAATTTTTTTTTTCCTAATTTTATGGCGGTAGTGGCGGTGGCGGTGAAAGAGTCGGAGTCGGAGGCGGAGGCGGCGGCAGTGGCAGTGGCGGTGGCGACGGCAGCGACAGTGGCGATATAAGAGTCGGCGGCAATGGTGGTGGTGACAGCGGTGGCGGCAGTGGCGGTGGCAGTGGCGGCGACTGCGGTAGCGGTGGTGGTTGCAGGTGGTTGTGGTTGTTGTTTATTGTAATGAAGATATTATTTTATTGTAGTGGATATATTATTTTATTGTGATGTTTATATTATTTTATTGTGTTGAAAGCTAAAATAGATTCACTGCTGCAGCATGTGTGTAGCTAAAATAGAGAAAGTAACTTTTGGTGGAGCTAAATTGCTAAAAATTTAGTTCCACTGCTGTGGATGCTCTAAGTCTTACCATTAGGCTATATTGGAGAGTTGGTGCACTAAGGGAAAACTAAATATACTTAATATAAACTTAACAAATTTCATACCAATAAATTAAATAAACTTTCATTACTACTTTTATTTTATGTCATAACTAATATTCATAATATTTTATTTTATTATATATTTTAATTAGCCATCTCTAAAAGGGAGTATATAAATATATTCATACTTTTATACTTCAAAAATTCATTATAACTTTTAAAGTATTTATTCATGTTTTATTGTTTTACTTTTATTAAATTTCTTTAAAATATGCTTCAAAATTATTTAATTTTACAAAACGTAATAAAAACCCACTAAAAATTTTTAAAAATAAAATAAAATGAGAGACAAAGATGGGTTTTGATGGGTTGTCAAATGGAGAGAAGGTCATTGGAAGGTCATGGTTTTGTCAACCGTGTCATGTCGGCAATGAGTTTGTCATCATCGCCAGTCCTAATCTAAGAGAGAGACTCTCAGGTGTCGATTTTGTCCTAGGTGGGTCACAACAACTCGTAGTGTGTCTCAATAGGTTGACTAGGTCATAGTGATGAAGGGTTTGTTGTGAGGCATAAACTGTTTTATGCCTTCGAGAAGGTTATTTATCAATCAATCTGAACATATTTTTCAATTTAACCACTTCAAACCAATCATCTAAAAATGGAGAAAATATCTTCCAAAAAATATTTTCAGTATATGTGTATTTTGTCTAACACAGAAATTCCTAAATTTGTTGCACCTTGATTTGTTCCGTTAATTTTTTTTTTTTTTTTTTTTTTTATACAAGATAGAAATTTTACTCTAGCCTAATCTAAGTGTACATGTGTGTGAAACTCCTTCCTAGAGACTTGAATCCCGGCCATTGCCTCTCACACCCCACACCCCACAAGCACTTATACTTATGGAGTGATCATCGCACTAATGGTGTGTTGTGGTATTTTTTCCGTTATTGAAACTAGCATGCAGTCCGTGCTTACGCACGGAAATATTAACAATTGTGATGATCAAATGTTCATCTTGGTAGATTCAGTTTTCACATTGAGCTTGGAATCTTCTTGGAGGCGGTAATGAAACGGTAATGTATGAGAGTGTGAAGCAAAGAAGAGTGGGATTGAACATTGTATTTGAACCTGAACTTGCTCTTAGAAATCCAAAAGAAGGAGGAGAGGATAGTATGTGGATCTAGTTGGTAGAGGTTGAGAGAGAAGGAGAAGATATGGGATGATGATATGGTATTAGGAGGAGATGATGTTTTATTTTTATAGTCTTTTTCGTTGAACTCCTTGGTTTTAGTAGTGGACAGGTGAGATGTTCACCCATAAAAGTGTGCATGTGAGATGTTCATCCATAAAAGTGTGCATGTGAGATGTTCTTGCTTAGGCCAATGAATATTATCATTGTGATTTTCTTGGCTTCTGTGTTAAATGTTAATGCATCATTTATTTGGGCACAAAAATTAGAAAATTTAGATAAGATACGTGACACAAAATTGAAGTCCAATTTATAATCTAATTAGATTTTTTTTTTTTTTTTAGTATTGGTTAAGACAAGTGGTGCAAAATTGAGAATCCAAATCTAGACACATGGCACAAAATTGAAACTCTAATTTGGAATTCTATTTAAGTTTCTCTCTGCTTCACCTATTATTATATATATAGATTGCATTAATATGATTATTGTGTAATTAATTCTCTGATTCTGTGATGGCCTCATTATGTAGAATTAATACTAATCTTCTTCACAATTACATTATATAAGGCTTTTGTTAAATGACCACTTCTCATGCCAATTGTAGATAATTAATCTCAAATTTTGAGACCATTTCTCAAAATAAGAAATTTATGCATGCTTTATATCATATCATGCTAGGCAATGGTATTTGCTACATTCCAAGCTTCTTAATAGTTTGACGATACTCACAATTGTTTGTGGTTTATTAATGACTTGAAAACTACATTTTCTCTATGGTTGGAACTTGAAACTCATTCAAAGGTAGCCATAAGTGATATAATTGGATGCTGAGAAGAGATTAAGTAGACAAACCTTTTTAATATATGGAAGAAGAGTTGATCACTCACAAATGCACGGGAACCAACGATCCCAACAGAGCATACATATCATTCAAAAGAATCAACAGTTAACTTATCACCTATGAAGCACGGGTGCGGGTGCAGGTGCGAGTGCGGGACTTGGTAATTTTAGAAAAAGTTGGGTGCGGGGTGCAACGATTAAAAAATTATTAAAAATTTTTTTATTTATATTTTCTGTATATTTTTACTATTAAAATATTCTTAAAAAACACATTACTATGCCTCGATTCACAAAACAAAGAAAGAAGAAGGCAAGAAACACAAAACAAAAAAGAAAACACTAAAGAAGCAACAAATATTCAGAATAAAATTAAAGGACATATTTAGGATGTTTGGGCCTCAATCAAAGCTGATTTCGGCTGTTCCAGGATGATTCAAGGTCGATTTTGGCCTGTTTCGACCATTTCTGTCCGTTTCGGCCGTTTCGGTCGCTGGCCAATACGACTCGATTCGACCGATATGGCTTGATTCTGGCCGAATCTGCCCGGTTCGGTGCGAATCCGTGAAAAAAAAAAAAAAGCTCAGACGCCGCACCGAAGCCTGGGCAACTGTGTTGGACGTCGCACCCCGCGTTGGGCCGCGTCAGACTCTGGTGCGGCACCCTCCCAGCCACGTCTGTGCTTCATAGCTTATCGCCATAAATGAGGTTCTAATTGACATCCACTTTTTCATTTACAATATACTTGAGTTTGTCTTAGAAATGTGCTCACTTACATTTGCTAATCAATTAGGTTAGCAAATGAAACCAAGACCATTCTAGCTTTCTGAGCAATGCATCTCAGTAAATTATGGTGGTTGAAGTGTGAATTTCTCTCCAATAAAAAAGGGAATTAATAATCTAAGGGTGCACTTTGAATGTAGTTTAACGCTGTGATTGGCTTTGTGGACGGTGAAGCTTAGATTCATTCCATTAGGAAATGGGGTCTGAGGAAGAATGAGAAGCGGTTTGGGTGAGAAAGAGGAGGTAAAAAGCCAAAAGCTTTACATGGGTATTGTAGAGTCGGTGATGCTGTTTTATAAGAGAGAAGCTTTTTTGTTTCTATATCCTGCTTTTGGGTTTTAGATAGCTTTGATATAATTCTATAAAGCTTAATTAATTGTAGACATACATAATGCGTGGAAATAAATAATTATTTTTTATTGTAATATAATGTATAATTTTTTCTCTAAAATTTATCTTGGGTATCTATCTAGTATCTTGTAATGGTGGATGGGTTCTCACGATGAGGCCTACTTTGCGATTTGGGAGTAGCTGATTTGATGATATGAGAGAGAGAGAGAGAGAGAGAGTACTTGACTAACAGAGCAACGGTGGTGACAGACACTGAGGGAGACGGTGTGGTGCCATGGCTATGAGTTAGAGAGATGGAGGGAGAGGGTGACACTTTGAGAGAGAGACCAAACACTGAGACAGAGACGACTTAGTGAGAGTCACAAAACAAAGCGTTTATATTTTTACACAATACTTTACTTTTGTAATATCAAATACTGTGTAATATTTTGTTTTCCAAAAAAAAAAAAAAAAAAATTTTGAGTGCTTTAAAAAAAATCAATAGGTTAGGGAGGGGATTTGGTATTAGAGTTCTTTTTGTTAATTGTAAAATATTTTGTTCTCGCACGTTGGATTATTTCAATCATATTAGATTGCTTTTTTTTTTTTTTTTGTGTTTCATTTGTTTCAACATAAAATATTAAAAATCATTTTACATTGTTTGGTATTACATTTGAAATTTAATGTAATTGGTTGGTGATGAATACACTTTAAAACACAAAATTGGAAGGTCATTGGAAGGTCATGGTTTTGTCAACCGTGTCATAGCCGCAATGGGTTTGTCATCATCACCAGTCCCAATTTGAGAGAGAGAGAGAGAGACTCTCAGGTACTGATTTTGTCCTAAGTTGGTCACAACAGCTCGCAGTGTGTCTCAGTGGGTTGACTAGATCATAGTGATGAGGGGTTTGTTGTGAGGCATAAATTTTTTACGCCTCCGAGGTTATGTATCGATCAATCTAAACATAATTTTCAAGTTAACCACTTCAAGCCAAACACCCAAAAATGAAGAAAATATCTTCCAAAAAATATTTTCAGTATAGGTGTATTTTGTCTAGCATAGAAATTCCTAAATTTGTTGTACCTTGATTTTTTCTGTCACTGAAATTGCATTAATATGGTTATTGTGTAATTAATTATCTGTTTCTATGATGTCCTCATTATGTAGAATTAATACTAATCTTCTTCACAATTACATTATATAAGGCTTTTGTTAAATGACCACTTCTCATGCCAATTGTTCATAATTAATCTTAGATTCTAAGACCACTCCTTAAAATTAGAAATTTAAGCCTGCTTTATATCATATCATGCTAGGCAAGGGTATTTGCTACATTCCAAGCATCTTAATTGTTTGACAATACTCACAATTGTTTGTGATTTATTAATGACTTGAAAACTCCTTTTTTTCTCTTTGGATGGGACTTGAAACTCATTCAAAGGTTATCACAAGTGATATAATTGGATGCCAAGAAGAGATTAAGTAGACAAACCTCTTTTTTTCTTGAAGAAGAGTTTATACTTGATCACTCATAAATGCACGGGCACCAGTGATCCCGACAAAGCTTACATAGAGTACTTAACTCTTCACCATAAATGAGGTTCTGATGGATAACCACTTTTTCATTTACAATATGCTTGAGTTTGTCAAAGAAATGTGCTCACTTACATATGCAAATCAATTAGGATAGTAAATGAAACCAAGATCATTCTAGCTTTCTGATCTTGGCATCTCAGTAATTATGGTGGCTAAAGTGTGAATTTCTCTCCAATAACAAAGGGAATTAATAATCTAAGGGTGCACTTGAATATAGTTTGACGTTATGATTGGGTTTATGGACGATGAAGCTTAGTTTCATTCCATTAGGACACACCAATCATGCTATGAAGACCAGTAACATTTCCATAAAAATATAGGTTGTTTCAAAAAATGACCATTTTGGGTGCTTCACTGAAACAACAGCAAAGGCAAGTCATGTTTGATGTTTCATGTTGGAACATGAAGTACTATCACGGAAGAACCATGATAGACTAACTTGGAAGCCATCCTTGACTGTGTCAAGTTGCCAATTAGAAAACAACGACTCATTGAAAATAATAATAATATATAATTACTCTTCGGTCCAGTTAGGTCCATTTTTGTCCAGTCCAGTCCAGTCCAGTCCAGTCTAGACTAAATAGTAAGTTCTGAATATATATTTTTTAAATATAAATAATTACTCTTTGGTCCATTTCAAACTTTTCAGTCCAGTCCAGTTTAGTCTGGACCGAATTGGATCATATAGTAAGTTCTAAATATATAATCACCCTTCGGTCCATTTTGTGGGATTATTTTATTTCGGACAAAGTTTAGCTACAAAATTAGTTGTAACCTAAAACTATAACCTTACTCAATATCCTTTTATTGGAGGTAAATTTTGACAAATTAATCATTGGATTATATTTTTTTCTTATATATCATCCATGTTTGCAAAATTTTTAGAAATGAAAGATATATAGTTATATCATCAATAAATTGTTTAAAATGCAATTTTTGTAATTTAAAATTATGCATAAAATATAAGCTTATAAATCATATAGTAAATAATATCCGATTGATACAAAATTTGAAACGTGTATTAAGAGCGTAAAAAATATGCAATTCAATGATTAGATTTTCAAAATATATAGTAATTTTTATTTTATTGAGTAAGGTTGTAGCCTTTAGCTACAACCAATTTTGTAACTATATTCATTTCATAATCTATCGCAATGACAAAACTTAGTAATTATTTATTACAATGAATATATCATTGTAATAATTTAATCCGATTTATTTTGGTTAACTATTTGCAATCTATTGCAATATGTTTCGTGAAGTAAAGTAATTCGCCAACAAAGTGGAGCTGAAAGATGATCTATCTGCCAGAAGTTTATCTTGTTCTTGATCATTTAACTTGATCGTAGTAGAAAGAGTGAAAGGTTTCAAAGATGGTGTACGTATATTTGATATTTTATTTTTATCGAACAGGGTTTCTCAGCTTTTGAGTTTTAAGGATTTGGGTTGCCTTGGGATTAATTTTGGAAGTTAGAGTGTTTGGTTCAAAGAGTATGGCAAGAATGAATAGAAGAAAGAAGGAAGAGATTACAGAAGATTACTGCGTCATTTGCAAAGATGGAGGGTTGCTCATGGTCTGTGAGTACAAGTGAGTTCTCAAAATAACTAGAACTTTTTTTTTTTTTATTTGGGCAGGCTAATGATTTATTTAAGAAAATTCAAAAGTTCGTCCTCTTAATATTTGCTAGAAGGGTAGTTTTGTCATATACAATGTTATGGAAGAGAGAGTTAGATAAAATAAAATAATGGGATGTCCAAATCAATAATCTATCAAACATTTTGTTTGTTTGTTTGTTGGATTGTGCTGCACGTGCCATGCATGTGATTAAGTGAGGCAATGTAAGGCACTTGTGGTTGCTGTATATAGATGTATAAAAAATAAAATGTTAAGATATAACAGAATTCTTCCAAGGATGTAATTCTGTTGGGTGCAAAGGAAGATAGCACATCTTTCATCTCCACTACAATCAAGTTAAATGATCAAGAACAAGATAAACTCATGGAAGATAGATCATTTTTCAGCTCCACTTCGTTGGCAAATTACTTCATGAAACTTATTGCGATTGATTGCAAATAATTGACCAAAATCAGTCGGATTAAATTATTACAATGATATATTCATTATAATAGATATTACTTCATTTTGTCATTACGATAGATTATGAAATAATTGATACCAAGTTATTGCAATGATGTATTTGTTGTTGTTTCGTGTTTGTCATTGTAATAGATTGTGAAAGAATTAATATCAAATTATTGCAATGATAATTTCGTTGCAATACGCTATTAGTTCGAAATTTTCGTTGCAATAGATTGCAAAAATAATTAGTATCAATTTATTGCAATGATTTCTTCATTTTAAGTTATTGCAAAAATTTTTCCTAACATATTAAAGCTTCTATTGCAACTGAAAATTATAAGTTATTGCAACTTATTATTGTTGATGCAATAATTTAACACTTTTAAGTTATCATTGCAACAATTTTAATTTATAGATGCAATATTTTGTCTAATTCTACTATACATATTTTGTTGTATTAACACTTGATATAATAGAGTTTTTTTTGGTGTAGTGTTCTTTTCAAAAAAACATAGAGAGACAAAATGACTTCTTTACCCCCAAACCCTAACTCTCCTATAAAATGGAATAGGGTCCAAAACCCAAGATATATTATTTTCTAATTTCTACTATCATCTTCTTCATTTCCTTTTATAAGATGGCATTAGCACTTCGCCTCTCTCGTTTTTCTCACTTCTTTGTGAGAAGTGTCTCCTTTGCCATTGTCACCAACACCAAGCCATACTCATACCCATACCCAGCTCTGACCCTAACCTCAACCCCATCACTCACCCCAAACCCAAACCTATTTATGAAACTTTCACTCTTAGTCTACTCTACTACAACCACCCCACCCCCTCCAAACAACAACGACGATGATGCTATCGTCAAAACTTACCTCACCCAACTTGTGATATCCTTCAAGTTCGAGCTAGGTGCGTCTTCCCTAGTTCTATTTTCATCATTCAGAATCTATCTAAAGGCGTGCTTTACTTAACTACCGATCGACTAATCTAGTGGTTCTTCCCTTCCAGCAACTGCAAGAAGGAGAAGGAGGAGGAAGAGAAGTAGAAGAAGAAGAAGAAGAAGAAGAAGGACAAGGACTAGTTCCAATATGGTATCTAAGTTTATTTTTAGTTTTACAACTTTCTAGTTTCTCTCAGTTTAAGGGTTAAGGGTTGAAGATTTTGTTTGCCGTTTAAGATGAGATGAAAAACAGGATGTGTAACCCATTTGTTTGTGGTTAAATGGATTTTGTTTTGGATGATTTTTTGAATTGAGTTATTTTCTATTTGTTCCAAGAAAAAATTAAATGTGTTTTCCAAAATATCTTAGGCACATGGAAAGAGAAAAAAAAATTAGATAAAAAAATTATTACCAAACATGACCTAATTTTTTTTTTTTTATCATCATGGAGCACAAAATGATAATGCAAAAAATTTCGTTGCAATAGTGTTTTGTTGCAATAAATTTGTTGCAAAAAAATATTTTTATTATTATTGAAAATATTTATTGCAACAAAATATACTGTTGCTATAACTTATTGTAACAATTTGTTTGTTGTAATAAATTTGGAGGGAGTTTCTTAGGAAACTTATTGCAACAAATTGTTTTACTATTTTATTACATAACATGACTTGGATAATTTGGTGTTTATTTCTATTTTTTTTTTCTTCTCATATTATTTTCTAAAATTTCTTATTGTTCTCTTTCACATTCTCTCTTGAAAAAAGTGGTTATTCTCTTTCTCTTGATTTTTTTATCCTTTCTTGCAAATCTACTTTATATTGATGAATCATTATGATTTTCAAAACTCTATTTTGGATTCATACATTTTGTAGTTGTATTTTATAGTTCCCCATCACAAGTAGTCTCTCTCTCTCTCTATAATAAAATTTAGAGAATAAATTATCCATATTCTCTATAAGTTTGATATGAGTTTTGCTTATCACGATAATCTCTTTTAAAAAAATGAATAATTTGAATAGTTTATTAAATAAAAATTATACATAAAAAACAAAAAACAAAAAGTATACATACGTTTATAGACATTTATTTATTTTGCTTAAATGTATAATCAACCTCATGCAACTCATTTAAAAGTAATGACGCAAAAAAAAAAAAAATGAATAACTACCCTAAAGATTACATTTATATATTCATAGCCTTTATGTTTACAAAGACTTTCACTTAAATTTAACCATACCGAAATGAACTGAAATACTACATTAATGTGAATCAACAAAAGTGTAGCAATAATAAATGTTATGCTTAAGATTTTAGATATTACGAGTTTGAGATTTATTTATTTATTAATAAATTTGGATTTAGATTAGATGCTTTCAACCCAAACATGTCTAAAATTTCCCATTATGTAAGTGCACAAAAATAGATCGAAGTGGACCAAAATAAACCGAAGTAATTTGAATGGACCAAATTGGACCAAATGGAATAAAATGGACCAAATAGAGAGAATAGGACCAAATAAACCGAATAGGAACAAGGTGGACCGAATAAGAACGAATGAACCGAATAGGACCGAAGTGGATAGAATGAACTGAACCGGAATAAATTGGACCGAATAGAACCAAAGTATTCAAAATGGACAGAATAGGACCAAAGTGGGCTGAAGTGGAACAAGGTGGACAAAATGGACTAAATAGGACCAATGTGGACCGAATAGAACCAAAGTAAACAAAATGGACCGAATAGGACCAAAGAAGACTGAATAGGCAGATTAGGACCGAAGAGGACGGAATAGGACCGATGTGGACTGAATGGACCCAATTAGACTGAAGGGGATTGAATAAGACCAAATGGGCCGAATTGGATCAAATAGAACTTTAGTTGATGGTATGGACTAAATATGACCAAATTTGATCGAAGAGGATAGAATGGACCGAATAGAACTAATGTGGACCGAATAAAACTTTTGAATATTTATCATTTTTATTGCATTTTTAAGGCTCATATTTTTAATTTCTAATATCTATATTAGTATTTTCCTTTGTATTTTTTAACACAAAACTAAAGAGTTTATCCCAAATATAATAAAATTTCATACTTTTCAACCATAAAATGAAGGGGAAAAAAATGAAATTTTGAGCTAAACTTGAAAAAAGAAAACCTACAAAAAGAATCAATTTAAGACCCAATTAGTCTAAAATGGACTGAAGAGGAACCAAAATTGACCGAATTGGACTGAATAAAGATTGTTTAATTTTTAAAAAGAAAAAATTATCCTCAAAAAATTTTAGAAAAAAAATTATACATTATACTAGTCGCTAAACCATGCAATGCACGGGAAAGTTCTTAGAAATACTAAAATTTTCCAATTAAGGAATGGTCAATTCAATGAGAAAATGAATATCACTATTAATGTTTTTGGAGGGTTGAGAGAAATTTAGTTAAGATAAATAGACCTTTTGCTATGGATTTTAAGGAATAAGTCACAAAAATGGTTAATTATGACAATAATATTCAAAGGAATACACATAATTCATTAGAATGTACAAGATTTGAGTTGGTCAGCCAGGGTGTGTGTGTGTGTGTGTAGTGATCTCATCTCATATTTCTTAATCTACCGACAAAATTCTGAAAAATAATATGATGTTTAAACATTAGTTATTGCTTGCACAACAAAAGGGGTAAATTTTCAAATCAAAATATTACATATCACATCTAAAAGAAACACTAACAAAAAGTAAAAATATACGACATGCACTAATAACAAAAATTTATAATATTTGAAGAGTTTTACAAATCGACTCAACAAAATCTTATTAAATTGGTCAGGGGCAGCTTCACTAACTATATTTTATCAATATAAATAACCTTCTTCATAAGATTTTTATTTAAATTATCATACTAAATATGAGAAAACAGGTGCAAACATATTGTTGTTGACTCTACACTGTATCCCAAAGAGTTTCTCTTGGATTGCTTCGTTCTTCTCTCTGGCTTTACAGCTAAAGCTCCCCCATCATAATGTTGTTGGCTCTACACTGTATCCCAAAGAGTTTCTCTTAGATTGCTTTGTTCTTCTCTCTGGCTTTATAGCTAAAGCTCCCCCATCATAACTACATATTTCCAGAATTTTCATTTTCTACTTTTGCAGCCCCCAAAAAATTTGTCCTGATTTTATCAAAAGCTTGCCTGCCATTAGTATTAAAATTCTTAGTATATACACCATTAGCATAGATACAAATTAATTCAAGAGTACGCTTGTTTTTAAAAAGGCCATAAAGCTCAAATATCACCAACAACCAAATAAATGAAATCATTGCTCAGTACTAACAGTAAAATTCTCATTAATCTAGTGCAATATAGAACAAATGTAGATTTTATAAAAATATCCTATAACACATATACAATAGATCTTACTCCCATATTCATGTGCTAAATGGTTTTGCTTTAATATATTACATAATAAGGATTTGTGTCAATACTAATATGCTACAAACCTAATGTAGATTTTGCTCTCATATATTTTGTGCCTTAGCGACAAAATTCACAAAAGTCTCATCCAGTAGTTTAGGCTATTATTTCCATGTTTTGAAAAATAGAACTTGATATTTATTGAAAAAGGAATGAAATAAAAAATAATTAAAAATCACAAAATGAAGAACCAAAAATCAAGAACATAGAGGGAGATTGTTGGAAGCAGAATTAACGAACCTAGCATGAATTATGAAGAGTCAATTGGTAAGATTTTAGACTCGATTAGAAATGAAGCAACTCTAAAAGTTGAAGCTTGCCAAGCTCTCTTGCATTGTTTTTGTACCTCCTGAGGTAGGGATACCAAGGGTTTTATTGGATGAGCAACTAATAGACCAAACAAATCGGCTTGTATTTCAGCCATCAATAACACACCCAAAATGACAAAAATCTAAATAGATTAAAATGGATGATGGCAAAAGAACTTAACAATTTATTTATAACTGCCGAAAATGTTATAGGATTTCCAAAACTCCAAAAGTTTGTCAGAGTTAACAAATTTTATATACCTAATGGAAACCCTTACTTGGTTCTTCATCTCAAACACTTATAAAATTAATCAATCCAGTTTAGACAAAGAAATGTTAATGAACAGCCCACATTGAATTATGTATTTGTGTGATTCTAATTCATAAAGTCTATAACTTATCTAAAATTTTTCAATCTAGTCAAAGAATTAAACAGAGATGTAAAAAATCAGGTAATTGCTCATACTTTTCAAGGGCTTTAGGTAATTCCTCATACTATACTCCTTCATCTCCACCTCTACCCTACTTTCTCCACCACTCTTGCACCTTCTAAAATACCAAAATAACCTAACTCAGATTCTTACTCACTAGGGGCAACAATAGTAGCAGCAAGAGACAATCGAATTGTTAGGTTTTGGTTCAATGTGTAATGCCATCACTGAGCACTATCTTTGTGAAAAATAATAATCATGAATCTGAGTTCAAGGATAATCCAAGAATAGGCTAAATGAACAGTTTTGTGTACCTAAAAACAATAAGCAAGAATATTCAACCATTATTAGAACAATTAAAAACCAAAAAAGACAAATTTCTTTCAAACTAAATAATCAGCCTTCTGGAGCCAAAGAAGTAACAGGAAAAGCCTTCTAGAAACTAATTATAAATCAAAACTTTAATTAAAACCAAATGTATTCCATAAGAAAACAGTAATTAACTAACACCCAGAAATCTATAAATATTTAGAACCTTATTGTTAAGCTTTGACTAAATGAACACAATTTGAAAACCAATGTGCCAAATTGGATCCAAAAACCACAAATTCAAGTTGTAACTTATCTGACCTGAAATTGCAGAGACATTTTGTGCAGTCTAGGCATGTAATTGTTCATTAACAATAGCTGCATCTTGTGCAGTCCAGGCATCATAAAAGTACACAACTCGCATCTTGTGCTGTTTGCAAAGACATGAGAAATGCAAAAGAAGTTGATCAAGAATGCTTAACCCCTAAATATCAAAAGAATGAAAATTAGACAATCTTAAGCTAAACTATGGTCTTTCAATCAAATGAATGCAATAGTAATAATTATATAGAAAGAGAGGTAAACATTGGGTTATTGTTAGAACAAAACCTTGTCTTGTAGGTAAATCTATCAAATGTATATGATAGCAATATACACATGAACTATTCACCTAATATTCCTAATAAATGAAAAATTAATTCTAAACTTAAATTGCCCCTATGACAATTCTTAATTCATGCAATCAAAAAATTTTGTTGGCACCTTAAGTAATCAACAAATTTCTTTTATTCTATTAACATAAACAAATTTTGAGCCTCCATTAAAGCTACATCTTTTCTTCTAAATGAAAATCCAAATCAAAAAGTTTTTATTCCCTAGAATATGAAATTTATTCCTCCATTGAGTCGTTTAATATTCCTCAAAATGGAAAGTCATATTTCTCATATATATTCATAGAAGGAGTTGATAAAAACTCTCTAAACTCAGCTTATTATATAGTCTTTTGTCAACTGGACAGACATATATTCTCCTATAGATCAAGGATATGATGAAAAGGGCAAACTATTATCAAATTTAAGGGAAAAGAAAACGAATTTCATAACCACCTTATGCAAAACTAAAATGAACATTTTTTTTCTTAATGAAAATATAGTGGCATGAGCCTAAGAAGTGGACAGTCATGCATAATTTACATTATAAGCTTTGAAACACTGACTTGTATTGATCATCCACACATCCAAACTTACATAAATTGAATAATTTCCCACAGCCCCATCAAATTTCTCTACTGCTATTCTAATCCACAGCAATAGCAACCCAATAGAGGCCCCTAAAGCTCCAAAGTGACACCAGTCCACAGACTAATAATCAATATGGTAAAAATCATTGTTACAATAGTGCAGCCAAAAAAAAAAAAAAAAACATTTGTACAATACCATCAACTATTATGAAATCTATCTAAATGTTGTTTTCTACAATATAAAGCTATCCCACCATCAATACCAATCCCAAAATCTAACATATGATTCATACTAAATTCAAACCCATACCAATCCCAATATCTAACATATGAATCATAAAAGAATTTCAAATACACAATCTCAAAGAATTAGAATTTATAAAACCTTATAAATTTCGAATTTAAATCCCCAAACTATACAATAAATCAAGTTTTTAAGCGGTAGCCAAAAAAATTGAAGAATTATAAAGAGAGCAATAAAAATTCAGAATTATAAAGCGAGCAAAAAAATTTCAGAAGATAGGAATGAAAAATACAAATTTTCAGCCGTGAGTTGCATGGTAACAAATAATCCCTAAAAAAAAAAAACTATTTATGATATAATATAGGGTTATGGATTCCTAATCAAATTTGGTTAGGGTTATGGATTCCTAATCAAAATATAATGTAGGTTATGAATTCCTAATCAATTTTAACACATAACTGAATATCCCAAATACTTTACAAGAAATAGCTTTATCCGAACACAAAAACTATGATAATTTTTCAATAATGTTATGAAGTACCCTGTTCGGAAAATTAAACATTTACATTTATTGGGAAAATTATAAAATAAAATATGTTAATGGTATAGAAAATTATTTACCAGAAGTGGCGGTGTCTGATTTGATTTTCTCTTCAAGCTCTGCTGCGGTCCCATCGTCACCTTCGTTTCTGGAAAAACTCTCCAACTGTGAAGCCATAGTTGAATGTATCGCCGAAGGACCAAACCATATGGTTGGTGATGCCTTCTTTCTATCTCGGACCTGACAGCGTGGGGATGGCTTCTTTGCAAGATTGATTTTCAGTGTTTGTTTTGGGGAAGGAGAAGGTAGAGAAATAAAGAAGAGAGAGGAACGGTTGGTTTTTATCAGGTTTTAGAATTTTTTTTTTTTTTTTTTTTGTTTGGTTTTAGAAAAGTTTTTTTTTGTTTATGTAAAAAAAAAAAATACTGTACTGACATGAAAAATTGTGAGAGTCTCAAAAGTTTCAGTTGTTTATATATATACTAGTCACTAATCCGTGCTGGATAGTTAAATAAAAATTAAAAGTACTTATTTTACTTAAAGGTATATGACTTAAATTTAAAAAATGTATAACTTGAAAATGAAGGAAAATAACTAATTTTTTCAATATAATAATTTAGAAAATTCTTTTTCTTTTATGTCATTGGTTTCACATAACACATTCTGATGTGAGCTATTCTATAGTGATAACTTCACATAATACTTAACTGCAATTAAATCTACTATCCACTATTAATCTAATTTATGTTATCTTGATAGTAGATCTACAAATTGCATTCTCATATTCTTAAAGCTTGCCACATAATTATTATTATCTATATATAATGTAAAACTGAAAATTTTAACTTTTTGAAAGATTTACTTTAGAATTAGGATTAAATTTTTTTTTTTCAATTAGACCTCACATTAGAATTTTTTTTTTAAGGACTCACTTTAGTTTTTTTTTAAAGACTAACGTGAAAAAAAAATGGATTAAGGAAAAAAGAGAGAGAGAGAGAGAGAGAGAGAGAGAGTCTTATTAGGACTCTTTTACTATTTAGTTTAAAAAATTAAAATTTTTTATAAATTAAAATGATGAGAAAAAAAAAAAGAGACTCCTGTTAGGACTCTCTCACTATTTAGTTTTAAAAATTAAAAAAAATTATAAATTAAAATGATAATATGAAAATTTGTGAGAACTTCAGAGGTTTTAGTTATATATATATATATATATATATTACTGAGGTTTCCTGGCTGGAGGATAACCTTGTTTTCTATCTTTCCTTCAACCCTATCTAACTGTTTTCCTATTACTCCAAGGCACTGATTAGTGTAGTTGTTCTGTTCTATGACCTTTCTGACTATTTTTTCTTCGCCTGAAGGAAACCTAAAAGGTGTAGCAGTAACATCTTGGTTCCTATACTTGAAGGTAATGGCTGCAACTGGTGGATGATTGGATTTGACAACTTCCTTGGTGTCTTCCTTAACCCAATCATTTTTTGTGAGAACACAAGCCTTGTTGTGTCTCGTGTAATAGTTCTCAAAGTATTCAAAGAAAAAGATATGTTCTTGTACCTCTTTCATGAATGCTATCCAAGCATTGAGAACTTTGACCTTTTGCTCTCTGGTATGGTTGGCTTTATAGGCTTCTCTTTTGGCTTTGTTTTTCTCTAAGTTAAATTCATCGCCTAAAAGCTTCATGTCTGGCTTAAACTCTTTTCTTAGAGTTTTGAGCTCATAATTTGGTTCATCCTGATATGGGTACTCTATATCAGGGTTTTCCATATCAGTTCCTGAAGGTGATCCTACCTTTTGACTGTTATTGTCACCGTGATCAATAACCGAGTCATTCTTGGCTGTGTAGCAAGGTGTGCTAACCTGAGATCTATTCTTGACTCCTTGAAAGTCTGCACTTAAGTCTCTTCTAGATCTAGGGAATGGTGCTAGAAGTCTAGAGGAACTAGGTTGGGATGCTGGTTTATCTTTCAAGAGAATAGGTGGATTCTTAGAAGGAAATCGACTAAGATCTATTGGGGACCTAAGTCTATAATCATCTAAGGGTGTTCTAAACCTAGATTTGTCAAAACTAAGCCTAACAGAACCATCTGCTAGTTGTTGGACAAAATCTATTTCTGGATCTTTGTCAACTTCTTGAATTAAGAGAGGGTGATTCTCATTATGAAGTTTCCAATCGTCTGGAAAGGAAATTTCATCCCATCTTAGGGTTCTAGGGACCATGATCTTGGCATCATGTATATTGGTTTGGATGAGAAGGGTTTCTCCAACCTTCTTTCTATCTAAGGCTCCAACATTCATGTTTGTCTTGATACACTTATAATACACCCTGTATATAAGTGCTATTTGACTGGTTCCTTGAGTGGCTAAGGTTCCATGGGTCTTGATATTAAGGGTCAAGGCCTGTAGGACATTCTTGTCATGGATGTGGACTGTAAAGTTCGGGAAACAGTCGAAATGGACTGGTCCGTTACTTAAACTGGCTTGAACTGTTCCTAAGAGACTGTCATCAAACCTTACAAGACGAGTATCTCTAAGGGCTAACAAGACTGAATTATTTAATCCTGACCTAATGAGTGGCTTAACTCCAATCTGGACTAAACCTATGTGGATAAAATTAAAACCTTTGTTTTTGTGTGCCTGAATCTGATCTAGGTTAAACAAGTAGCACGTCTCGTACTCCTTGTTTATTCCATAAACTTGTTCTATGGTTCTAACATGGAAATCTGACTTAAATGAACTTAATTTCCAAGTAGAAGACTTGTAAAATTCCTTAAGGGGTACCTTGGGAAGGTTCCAATCTCCTAACTTGAGGTCTAAATCCTGTACCTCATATTCTTCACTATTGATAATTCCAGACTGTTGTGGAATTTCTGGGAGTGATGTAGATCTACTGGCTAAACTGGAGGTTGAGTTACTTCTAAACAATTTGCTCAACATCTTGACTATCTGTAAAATTTAACACAATTAAATCCTAATTTTTTCTATCTCCAAAACTTGTCAATGAGCAATAGTCTGCCATAGGAGCATGTTTGCGACCTGCCCTCACTGTCTCACTTGGTTACCCCAACAATTGCTACAAAACCACTATCCTGACGACACAACGCCTCAACGCCTCACTCCGGCTAAACGGCTACAGTCTTTCGGATACCGTGGACAAAGTAGATCGGGACAAGCACAGATCAGGACCTACGTTCCAAACACACACGTAACTAGGCTATTGGCGAAATTCAAGTATCTGGAAATACAAAAGATCGGGATAATAACTGGGTTAACTGAAACAGATAAACAGGATATAAAATAAACTGAAGATAAGCAACTGAATCAACAGGTTAAACAGTGGATAAAGATCACAAGATAGAAATACACAATTGGAATATGATGAAGAATAATGCTGTGAAAATAATGATCAGAAAACATATGCATTAACTGAAAATAACTTTGATAACTATGGCGGTATAACCTGCCAACTTGATTAACTTTGAAAATAACTTGTAAATACAACTGGATATGAAGGCGGTATTAACCAGCCAACTGGATAAATGTAACTTACAACTCTTGATCGGCCAAACTTGGCTCTGATACCAAAAGGGGGGTAAGCTACAGGGTAAGCTACAACTGAGCGGAAGACTAGGTTACAAGTGTAAAACGTTCTGGGGTAATACAAATGTAAGCTGAGAAAACTAACTGGGATACAATATTAACAACTGAGGAGAGGGGGGTTCTAAAATTGATTCTTGCAATTTTTGGTCTCTGCCTTCAACTGAACTGAGAGTCTGAATTTATAAGAGGCTGGGAGCCTTGGATGCTTGGACTGATTGCTGAAATCACGGAGAGTGAATTTGCTTTTACCTGAGTGAATTTCTTTTCACAAAAGCAAATAGTAACTCTGAAAGATGCTGTCGGGTACTGTTTATGAATAGTAAAAAGTCACTATTCATGAATAGTATTCTGTCCCTTACTGTAGTGTCGGCTGGGTGCTGGTTACTGTTCATCCGTGTTGACTGGTACTGTGGATGAATAGTAACTTGTCTGGAGAACTGTTCTGAATAGTGATTGGTGCTATCCAGAATCTACCAATTTCCCATCCAATCATCATACCAGCTAAGGTCATCATCTTGAGGTACCCAAGGGGGATCATTATTGCAGGTATGCTCATGGTAGGTGGTGAACTTTTCACAGAGGCCACAATAAATCAATGGTTCATACTCTGGATTCTTGCCAGGAGTTAGGAACTGTCTAGGGTTACATTCTGCATACCATGGAATCTGAGGAATGGACTCATAATATGGTCTGCTGGTGAAGACTGAAATTCTTCCTGTGCTTCCCACAAAATGATAATTCCTCCATAATTCCTGTGCAGCCTTCCTTATCTCATGGCTGAAGAAACTTCTCCAGCAATCTGCTAAGGCTTTGGGTTCCTTGTAAGAAAGGAAAGTATTGCCTTGGAACCAGGGTCCTTGGTAGGAATATCCTCCAATAAGAACTAAATGCTTTGATGGCTGTACTGTTGCCCAATGATTCATTTCCCATTCTGGGAGAGTACTCCAACACCTGATAGTAGTATAAGAGCCTGAAAACTTGTTAACTGTGTCCTTGATGATAGCAGGGAGCTGGCTAACTTGGTGATGATTGTTTAGTTTTATAAACCTTACAAAACCATATTCAAACATCTGGGATAGCCAATGAGGATTCATCTGATTATCTTCTTCCTCATCTTCTGGGAGATCACTGTAATTAATCAATAAGCCTGGAAAGGGGTGCTTTTCCCTTTCATAGATTCGAAGACTGTTGCCAAAATATGCTTCCCATCTAGATACTGTGAGAGCATTTTCTACTGTATAATCTATGCTGGTGGTATGATCGAGATCTGGATCTTCTGGATCATAATACCTAGAGGTAACCAAAACTCTGAAATGTCTGAACCATAGATCAATTGATTCAGACATAACCTTACTTCCTAAAATACGGACTTGTATTTCAGAAGGTAAGTTGGCAAATGCACTTCTTACTAAAGCTTGGGTCTTAAGACTTAGCCTAGCAAAACACGTGCCCATAAGAACAGTCTTATCCTTTGAATGGATTTGCTCTTTGCCAAAGAGAAGACTGGTAAGGTGATCATTTCTTGCCTCAAGGTTTTCTATGTGGTTTTTTGTGGTCTTGAGGGTTCTTTGGAAAAGATCATTATTGTCTAGGATAAAGGCTGAGTGGAGGAGATCCAGGACTGTCTTAGTAGGGTAAGGGAAATTCGAATTTATGCCATAAGAATCTTTGGCCAAATTCTCTTCTATGGTGAATTTTAAGACATCATTTACTGGATTTCCGCTGGAATATATGGTTGTGGGAGTTTCTTGGAGGGTGATGACTGTGGTTCCACTGGAATCTGCCACTGTGGCATATTCCTGAAGGGATACTGCTTCTGGGTTTGAAGAAGCGCCTTCATGCATTTCATAAATGTACTCCTGGATAGGAGCTTTTCCTTTGTCCCTGTTTCCTGCCATTTTCCTCAGACTAGTGGGACGTCTGGTTTTTTTCTGTTTTGGGTTTTCTGGGCAAACAAAATGGTTTTCTGTTACACATTTGTTTGTAAAAACATTTTTTAGAATGCTAGAAATAATTTTATGCAATTTACATGTAAAATAAGAACAGTGAATTGGTTGAGAACTGGAAGCAGGGTTCTTTGCCTGTTTCTTTTTTGAAGGGATAATGGTTAAATACCCGGGACTGGTTCCATGGTATTTAGGATTGATAAGGATTCCTTCTTGGACCTTGGAAATGTCTAAATCTTGTCTAAGGGTTCTGTCCTTAGGTTGAGACCTGGTTTTGTTATACTGGGCAAGCTTCTGGGCTTTGATAACTGGATTCTCAATCTGTTCAATGAGATTAAGAATAGATTCCTTTGTGCTGAGGGTGTTAAGACTCTTGTTTTGACAACAATTATCTTTGCAGGCTAGATTAATCCTGGGTTCACTGGAAGAACTATAGTTCTTGAATGAAGCAGATGAGGACTGATAAAGTTCGTGTTCACTAGAACTACTGGATGACTCGAGTTCTAGAAGTTTAAAAAGCTTGTCTTTGCTGGGTTGGTCACTGATAAGGGTGTTTATGAGTGTTTTTGCTTCTTCCTTGCACTCATTCCTAAAATGACCCTTCTTTCCACAATTAAAGCATTTTCCTGATGCTTTCGGGATCTTTTCATATTTGCTTGGAGGTTTGGACTTAGAAGGTTTCTTCTTTTTATAATAATCACCATCTCTGGGATTACTATATCCTTGTTTCCTATGATATCTAGAATCTCTAGATTTTCTCTTATAATGCCTCTCAAGGGATTCTGGCCGCCTGTGTCTATGTTTCTTGGAAGGGGCTACTGAAGGTAAGCCATACTGGGTACAAAAGGTTCCTAATTCGTACTTGGCTTTACTCTTGTTGGCTTGACTATGGATCTTGAAATCTCTGCACATTTTCATTCCTACACTCCTGATTGTGCTAGAGATATCACCATAGGTTAGACTGTCATAATCTATTTCTCCTAGTGAGTTGCAAAGTGTTTCTTTCACTTTCTCACCGAATAACTTGGGTAATCCATTAATGAACTTTTCTTTCCAAAATGGAGAGTTACAATCACTTCGATTCATAACTTTGGTGGTAAACACATCTTCATACCATCTGTAATCTCCTAGGGTTCTGCACCTAAGGTTACTCAATTGGTCGTAAATCCTCGATGTGATGTGGCTAGGTTTTCCTACAAAATGGTTCATGATTGTATAGATCAAAGTATTGACGCCATCAGGAATGCCTCTTCCTGGTGGGTCTTGAAAGACGGGGAGACCTTCCTCATCTTTTTGGACAGCGACCTTAATGTCTTCTTTGGATCCCTCAGTAAGGCAGTTATTCCACCATTGGAGTAACTTTCCTGTGAAGCCTAAGACCATAAGGTCAATAACTTCTGGGTGGGTTTTTCCTTCATTAAGGTAATTGTTAGCGACCATTGCTATATGCTGGATTTTATTCAGAATTTCTTGTTCTGATAACCCATCTATGTTCCATTCGTATAATTTTCCTGAAGTGACGGAAAACTGGTTACTAACATTTCGTTCTTCATACTGGAGGTCTGGGGGTGTAGGCCTGGGGTACCAATTCTTGGTTAGACTAGTTGAGGGAGGTTGGTATAGTCTTTTTACGTTTAAATCCCTAAACTGGTTTTCCACGTGTTCTATCTCCTTTTCATTATCTGAGGAGGTTCTGCTAGATTCACTGGTTGCTGTGTGGACATCTAGAGTGGTAAGCTGAAGACCTTTACTGGGTGAGGAAGTACTGGGTTCCTTTTTAACTAACTTTTGAAGTTCTTCAAGTTTCTGGTTGACTAATTCTAAGGCTGTTACTTCCTTTGATTTGATGCTAGTTTGCCTGGCGGTAGGTAGTTTAACTAAAGGTTTTTCGATGATAGGTTTACTGAGGTTTCCTGGCTGGAGGATAACCTTGTTTTCTATTATATATATATATATATATATATATATAGACTAGTCATTTAACCCGTGCATTGCACGGGTTAAATTACTGAATGAGTTTGGAAGGATCAAAAAAACATTATATTTGAGTTTAAATGGTCACAATTAAGACTTTAAATAGAAAAATAGTTAGCAATGTAGCATAGATGCATGAAATGCTTGTGAGGAGATGGGTAGATGGCTATATGGCTATATCTATCCACAACAGGCATTGGAATCATCTAAAAATAAATAAATGTAATCATAAATAGGTAATAAATAACACTATATAACTAAAAATAAAATAAAAGGACATAAGAAAATGACTTAATATTTTATATATATATATATATATATATATATTCATAGTTAATTGGAAATTTTTATAAAAAGTAATTAATTGATATCAAGAACATAATAAATTCAGGACTAAAAAACTACTTGAATAAATCAATCTTTAAATTATCATTTTTTTTTTAAATTTTGTGATTAATACTGAATCAGCAATGTACAAAAATCTATACAGTATATGAAGAGTTTTGTCACACAGTAAATAAAAAGAATCAAAACTCAACGAAGAAGAAGAACAGTTAAGAAGATAGAAGAATAGAGAGGAGAATAGAGAACAAAGAGAGAGAAAATGAGATTGAGAAAAATATCTTCTTGATTGAAAATGAAAGTGTGAATCCAAAACTTAATTACATCTGAGATACACCATCATATATATAGTTACAATCACAGCTATAACAGAATAGATAAAATCCAAACTATGAGCCTAAATTCACGGAAGCCCCAGCTCAACCATAACTACTCTTTGCACCACAGTAACTGTCATTTGAGTAGCTCAAGACGACACCTGACCACATGATGGAGAAGCACCAGTTACACAATCAAAACGGTGTGCATCACTTATGCCTTTAATGAAACGGTGGGCTGTAACAACTGTTTACAATCTCAAACGAGACATGTGCTGTTGAACTTGGGCTGAACCTGAACCTTCATTTCTCTGTGCTTGAGCTTCATCTTCAACAGTATACATCTCTAAGCATTACTCTACTCTTTTTAGCATATTATATGCCAATACCAATTTAAAAGGAAACTGTGTAGATCTAACTAATAGAGTCACGTAACACAAATATTCTAATAATACTATTAGGAGATAATTGGAAACCAAAGCCCAAGTGAAAGATGAAATAAATAAATGAAACAAATTTAGTAGGAGTATTTTTTTTTTTTTGGGTATAAAATAATAAAAGTAAGGATGGAATGGTATTTTACGTGTACCTTCCAAGAAGTTGCATTTCTGCTTAAAAGTTGCTAAAGTAGCCAAACTCAACTCCCCCACGTGACTATTATCTCCTCTTCTACAACGCCACTTTTTCTTTCTCTTTTTAATTCTTTCCCTTTCTTAATTCTCTTCATTCTTATCTTTATATGACATTCCTTCGTCTTTTTTTTTTTTTTTTTAAATCTTGTTTTCTCTTATAGTGCCTCTGTAACTCTCTCCTATGTTTTCAATTTTTTATTTTATTTATGTTTCTTTTGCCCACAATAAGATCATTCACTGCTTTCGTTCTCATCTTCTTCTTCCTCTTCTTCTGTCAAATGCTGTAAAAGTTTAAAAATGAGAAACTGTTAAGTTTGGTGGAGTTTGGACCCATAAAGTTGAAAAGTAGAGAGATGCATCAGGTCATGAAATTAAGATTTTATTATTTTGGCCTTTCTATTTTTTTTTCTTCTGTGTTTTCTGTGTCTTTGTTTTACAACTGTATGGTACTCCTATCCAGTGAAACAATATGGTTTTTTTAAAGAGAAGTCAACTTCTGTTAGTGTTAGACAATTTTGATGTTAATAAATATAAATAGTGTGGTGTACCATCATCGCTACCGGTTGTAATTGTTCCATTTTCTTCAACAATGATTCAAGAGTTCCCCTTGAAAAACAACATAATCAGTAGCCAAAATATAAAAGAAATAGTAAAAAAATAAAGGCAGATTAGAACGAAGTGATAAATAAGGATGAAAATGGCATACCACGAAAATGCACCTCCAGTTTACTTAGTGGTAATTGATGATGCACTGAAAAATCAGTAGGCTGAATGTTTTGGACTTGGATGATCTCGAAGGCCTGCAAAGAAAAATGAAGAATCAAAGGAGACTGGGGTTGGCCGGTCTAAGATCCTCCGATGCTGAAGTTAATTTTCCTCTTCAAAATCAGGAATTCAACTTTTATCGAGTGTAAAGAAAGATCCAGACTTGCCTTACTTTTTTTGTCGGAGATAGGTGTTTATATAGGGCTATGGGGGCGGTTATTGTCTTGTAACTTCCCCCTCATTTGTGGAGGTCAGAAGATAACTGCTGTAGGAAGTTAAATATTTGTCAAGAGGTTACATTGATGTCCCAGGATCTTTCCACGTAGCTTGATTCTCCTATCTATGGCAGGATTTCTACTAAGGCTCGTCCATGCTTGGACGAGCATTGAAGGCCGTCAATACTTGGACGACCTCTCTAGGCTTATTGCATCTCTATAGATCCATGTCTAAGAATGAGGAAGTGGGAACTGTATGGATGGCTGCATCGTGTAGCTCGTCCTACAAAGTTACTTTCCAGGCCGAGCTCATTCCTTATGGACGACAATCACAAGGACGAGCCACACTTGGTTTTCCCCATTAGTTGCCCCTTTGCCCTTATGTTGTCCGTCCTAGAGAGCTTTTACTTTATTTTACTCTCCCCCCCTCCTTTTTTTTTACGCAATTCAATTATAACTTCCTCGTTTTTCGAGAATGCCACGTGGCTTGTCTTGATTAGTCCCGTCACTTCGAGTTTTGAACCATGTTGCCTATAAATAGTAGAATTCCTCTCCTGACCTTCTCATTTCAGAAAATTTTCCTCCTTGATCTGTTGTCTAGAAGTCCTTCACGTCCATAGTCCCCTTCCGTTTAGAGCCAGGTATTTCTCCCTTCTCGTCTTTAGGTTTCCTTTAAGTTTTCAAAGATAATGTCAACTGTTATCTCATCGTCTAGCAATTGTATAGAAAAAGCTATAGACGAATATCACGATGTCACCAGCTATAGCAGCTCTGACAATAGCACTAGTCATAGTAGTAATGGTAGTGGGGGAAGTAGTACGGACGAGGGATATATTTCTGGCGTTCCTGAGGTCCCCTTAAAGGTTCTACAAGAACAACTTAGGAAGGCATCTAGGTCCCAGGCTGGTACCTCGTCCAATGTCCCTCCGTCTAGTCCCTTGGACGAGGAGGAGACCGTTTATAGTTGTTCAATAGGTGTCTCGTCCAAAACAAATGAACAAAGGCTCAACAATCTTAGGTCGTAGTACCAAATCCCTGATGAGCTTAATCCTAGATTGCCCATTCGTGGAGAGTGGTGTTGTAGCCCTCATTACGGAATAGGCGTTTATGAGGCTTATTTTCTGGGAGGTTTGAGATTACCTTTCAATTCCTTTGCTAGAGAGTTGCTGGTTAGATTAGGTTTGGGAATTTGTCAGTTTAACCTAAATGCATGGAGATTGATTATCTTTATGCAGATTTTGTGGAGGGAAGTATTTGGAGGGGACCGTCCTCTCACAGTGGACGAGTTTCTCTTTTGTTATAAACCCTCAGAAATAAACCAATCCCTTGGCTTCTATTAGTTTATAGCTAGGGGCTCAAATTGTAGGTTGATTAAGTCCCTGGCCTCGTCTGACAAAAACTGGAAGACGAAATTCTTTTTCGTCTCTGGTTTTTGGGCTGGGAACCCTGTGGATGTTGGCAGGGACACATTTGCCCCTTACGAGGGGGACTTAGGAAACCTTCGTCCTGAAGGTATGTCCCTTACTCTCTTTTTCTTTATATTTTTATTTTTATCATGTGTAACCTTTATTTGTTTGTTGCTTTGCAGCTGTTGGACGTCCTTCTTTGGGCAAGTTTTTCCGTGATCGTGTCCATAGGGCTCGTCTACATGTTGATAGGGATTCCCATTCTTTGGTCACCCTTAGACGTTTAGCCAAGTAGGGACTTGGCCCTGAACCGTCTGATGAAGCCATTGCACACGAGGTCACAGTTCGTAGACGTATGTTTTAAACTTTGACAAATATATAATGTAATACTTTTCTGTTTTCATTTCAAAAAAAAATTTATTTAATTTATTTTACATATATTTTTTATTTTATCTTTTAGGGATGACAACTATGAAAGAAAATAGGGGGAAAGAAGTTGTGGACGAGGGGAATAGGTCTGATGTCCCGTCTCAGACTAGTCTTTCAGCTGGGGACAAGAGGAAGAACTTGTCCAAGAACCTCGACTTGGGAAATCTTCCTAGTTTTCGAGGGAAGAAAGCCAAGCATGGGTTGTCCCAAGCGGTGGTCAAGTCTTCCCTCCCCTCGTCTCAGCCACCCGTCCAAGTCTTGGATGTAGATTCGCCAACTCCTGAAGTTACCCCGTCCAAGACTCCTCCGTTTAAGACGGCTGTGCCTACCTCGTCTCAGCCTTCTCAAAGGATTCTAACGAACCTTATTGAAAATGAGGATTTAGTTTGGAGTCATTTTGAGAAGGCTGTATCTGACAAGGACATAGCTGTATGTTATGATATGTCCTTGAAGGACTTTGAACATTCTGGTGTTCATGATCTCTTTAAGGTATGTTATTTTATTTTTGTGTCGTCTTTATCATTTTATACCTTTTCTCGTCTAACCATTGTTTTCCTCATCTTTTTGTAGGCAATGTCCAAGTTCACGCGGCGTCCAAGCAGGCTACAGAGTTGGACAAGATGAGGATTCTGTTGGAGACGAGGGTACAAGAGGTGAAGGACGAGAGCAAGAAATAGGCTGAGGTGGCAGCGAAGGCTAAGGACGAGGCTAAGGAGCTGCAGGACCATATCGAGGAATTGAAGATTGACATCATAGAGAAGGATACTCGTCTTGACCACCTCCACAAGAGGAACGACGAGTTGAGTACCCTTCTTGAAAAAGCCAAGGGGGACGTAGTTTCAGAGTTTAAGGCGTCCAAACAATATACTAACTTACTGGACGCCAACTATGCAACTGGGTTTGAAGACTTCAGATTGGACACTATGGAGAACTTCCCTGGGCTTGATTTCTATCAAACTCAATCTCGATGGTGCTACCTCAAGTTTCCTCCTCTAGACGAGCTCAGAAGACGTCAATGTTGAGGACAACGCTACCACCCAGCCAAATCAAGACGATCCTAATGTTTCTCCCCAGTGAAAGCCTTTATATTTTCATTCGTCTTTATTATGTATTTTTTATTTGGTCCTTTTTTTACCACTAAATGTAACTTAAATACAATTGGCTCGTCCAAAGTTTTAGGATGACCCCACAAACAATGTTAATTTCTATTTTTATGAGTTTTTGGATGTTGGTTGTCCCTTTTAATTAATGAATGGATGTTTGTTTCCTTTATCTTTTCTTTCATTCATTAAAATGTTGCATGGACGAACTTATCTTGGTATTCTCAACCTTAACTTTAGCCATGATTGGAATTTGTTCATGTCAACCTTCATTATTTGAATTTATAATACAACTTGTCCATGGATGTTATATTTATAAATGTCATGGACTTAGCATCCTCCCTCGTCCATTAGGTGGGCGATTCTTTTCTCGTCTTGGTGTAGGTTGCTAGTTTTCTTAAAAGCTTCAAATTTTACTCGTCCAAGGATTGGATTGTTATAGTTGAAGTCCTGTCCCATGGATCAATTGAGCATGTATTTTCCTCGTCCATGGCTAGGCCGCGCATCCCTCGTCCATGGCTGGGTTTACATGTTTAAGGCTTTTGCTCGTCTTTTTTTTGGATGACTATGCCCTGTCCCTTTGTCCAGGGATTTGTATTCGTCTTTAGACCTTGGTCTTTTTGGCAGATGGAGTTATGGAGAAGATTTCTACATTATATGTATTTAAAAATCCACACCATTCTCATAGTATATAAACATCATCAACAAGTATGGCACATACTTTTAGAAACTAGTGCCTTATTTATACAAACATCCAAGCTTGTGACTTTTTCCATAGCTAATTTAAAACTAATATTGTCTTAAGAAATAAAAACGTATAATGCTGATCAACACATACAACAGAATACTGGGCTTGGACTCGTCTAAGATGAAAGGCCTCGTCCAAAACAATGCTTGTTTAGGTTATTACTGATAATACCTCCTCAGGTGCTCAACATTCCAAGGGTGTTCCAACTTTCTCCCATCCAAGACTTCTAAGTAATATGACCCTTGTCTTTTACAATTGACAACCCTGTAGGGTCCTTCCCAATTGGGTCCCAATTTTCCATGAGTTGGGTTCCTGGTTGCGAGAGAGATCCCTTTCAAGACGAGGTCTCCTATGTTGAAACGTCTAGGCTTCACCATTGCATCATATTGTCTAGACATGAGGTTTTTATACCTTGCTGTCCTTTGCTCCGCATCCATCATTACCTCATCAATAAGATCAAGGTTAAGGTGCAATTGATCTTCATTTGTTTCACCTTGGTATTTTATCACCCTGTGATTGGCCATGTGAATTTCTGCAGGTATCACTGCCTCACTTCCATGGGCTAATTTGAAAGGAGTTTCCCCCGTAGGGGTTCTCACAGTTGTTCTGTACGCCCAAAGGACACAAGGTAGCTAGTCTGGCCATACCCCCTTAGCCCCCTCAAGCCGAGTCTTGATGATTTTCAACAAGGATTGGTTTGCTATCTCTGCCTGACTGTTTGCCTGTGGGTGAGCGGGTGAGGAGTAATGATTTTGAATCCCAGAATGTTCACAGAAATTCCTGAAAAGCGCGTTGTCAAATTGTCGTCCATTGTCTGATACTAACACCCTAGGCACTCCGAACCTAGAGACGATGTTCTTCTAAATGAAATTCTTTACATTCTCTTGCGTGATTTTCGCTAAGGGTTCTGCTTCTACCCATTTAGTGAAGTAGTCAATCCCAACAACCAAGAATTTCATTTGTCTGGTTCCCAGTGGAAAGGGACCCAAGATGTCTAATCCCCACTATGCAAAGGGCCATAGGGCCATCATTGGAGTGAGATATTCCCCCGGCTGTTAGGTGATGTTGCTGAAGCGTTGACATTGGTCACATACCTTAACATAAGCCTTCGCATCTGCTTGAATAGTTGGCCAATAATATCCCGCACGAACGACCATATGGACCAAAGCTCTTGCTCTTGAGTGGTTACCGCATGCGCCTTCATGGATCTCTCTCAGCACGTAGTTTGACTCATCTGGGGCTAAACATCTTAAGTAAGGCTGGGAGAAACCCCGTTTGTACAATACTTCATCTATGAGGACATATTTGGCAGCTCCAATTCTTATCTTCTTGGCTTCGTCTCTGTCCTGTGGAAGCCTTCCGTCCTTAAGATAGATAATTATTGGAGTCATCCAGTTTTCTCCCGCTTCAACTTCTTGTACTTCCGGTAGGTCTATGCTCGGCATGTACTGGATTTCTTCAATTTTATCCATGGCGTCCCCCAATGAGGCTGCTTTCGCCAGAGCATCCGCTTCCATGTTTTCCTCCCTTGGGAGTTGAGTAAAACTGGCTTCGTTGAATCCCCTGACAAGCTGCCTTACCTTGTTTAGATACTTCACCATCCGGTTTTCTTTGGCTTCACACACTCCATTTACTTGACTAATGATTAACTGAGAATCTCCTCGGACAATGATGGATTCTGCCCCCAGGGACTTAGCCAATTCTAATCCTTTGAGGAGTGCTTCATATTTAGCTTCATTGTTGGTGGTTTGGTACTGTAGATAGACGGCATACTTTAACTTGTCCCCCTCAGGGGATTCGAGTACAATCCCAACTCCTCTTGCGTGCAACGTGGATGATCCGTCCATACTAATGACCCATTCTCAAACTTCCCGCAATTCATCCAACTCTCTTTAACTAGGGGTAAATTCCGCGATGAAGTCCGCTAGCACTTGTGCTTTAATCGTATTCCTTGGTTGGTATTTGACATCGAACTAGCTAAGTTCTATAGCCTATTAGATTAGTCGTCCTGTAGCTTCTAACTTGTTTATTGCCTTCTTTAGTGGGTGGTCCGTCTGGACGTTGATAACATGAGCCTGGAAGTAATGCCTTAGCTTCCTAGAGGTTGTAACCAAAGCAAAAGCTAATTTTTTCATCATGGGATATCGTTCTTCCGCCCCTTTGAGTGCTCGGCTTGTATAATAAATTGGTTTCTGCACCCTTCCTTCTTCTCTAATCAGAGCTGAGCTCACTGTGTGCGGGGACACCGCTAGGTACAAGTATAACTCTTCACCAGGAATGGACGGGCTCAGCAAGAGAGCTACGGTGAGATACGCCTTCAGGTCTTCGAAAGCTTTCTGACACTCGTCTGTCCATTCAAACGCCTTTCTAAGAACCCTGAAAACTGGTAAACAATTGTCAGTTGCTCTAGAGACAAACCTGTTAAGGGCAGCGACTCGTCCGATAAGAGATTGGACTTCCTTAATATTTTGTGGAGATTTCATATCCAATATTGCTTGAATCTTGTCAGGATTTGCTTCAATTCCTCTATGTGACACCATGAACCCAAGAAATTTTCTTGATGAGACTCCGAAAGCACACTTGTTGGGGTTCAGCTTCATGTTGTACCGTTTGAGTGTGTCAAAGGTTTCCTGCAGGTCGTCCAAGTGCTTCCTCTCGTCTAGACTTTTTACCAACATATCATTTACATAGACTTCTACATTTCAACCGATCTGTGGTCGAAACATATGGTTGACTAACCTTTGGTACGTTGCCCCCGCGTTCTTCAAATCGAAGGGCATCACCTCGTAACAAAACAGGCCTTGACTAGTGATGAAGGATGTTTTCTCTTGGTCTGCTTCATTCATTCTTATCTGGTTATATCCAGAGAAGGCATCCATGAAACATAGAAACTTATGTCCTGCAGTCGAATCCACCAACTAATCAATACGCGGCAATGGGTAACTATCCTTGGGACAGGCTTTGTTTAAATCGGTGAAATCCACACACATTCTCTACTTGCCTTTAGTCTTCTTAACCATTACTACGTTGGCCAACCAATCTGGATAATAAACTTCTCGAATAAACTTTGCTGCAGTCAACTTTTGAACCTCTTCTTTAATAGCATTATCTCTGTCAGGGGCGAACACTCTTTTTCTCTGTCGTACAGGTTTTGAGGAAGGATATACATTGAGATGGTGGGTGATGACGCTAGGATCTATACTCGGCATATCTTCAGGCGTCCATGCAAATACGTCAATGTTCTTCCTTAAGAACTGGATGAGATTTTGTTTCGCCTTGTCTTCCATATCCACTCCAACCCTTGTATGTCTCTCAGGTTTGCCCTCGTCTAAAGGAATGTCTTCTAATGCTTTAGTTGGCTCTGCCACAACTTGTTTCTCCTCAATGTTCATCATCTGGAACTGTTCATTTATGGCTAACATAGCCAGGTAGCATTCTCTTACTGCTAATTGGTCTCCTTGTACTTGTCTGACCCCATGCTCTGTAGGAAACTTGACTAACAGGTGATAAGTAGACGTAATTGCCTTCCAACTATTTAATGTTGGTCTTCCAATGATGGCATTGTAAGAGGATGAGCAGTCTACCACCAAGAAATTTACGTCTTTGGTTACTTGTTGTGGGTATGTGCCTACCACCATAGGTAAGGTGATAGTGCCCACTGGTTGCACCTTCATTCCTTCGAATCCCACCAAAGGCGAATTCACTGGACGAAGTTGGTTTCGTCCAAGCCTCATTTGCTGAAAGGCTGGATAATACAAAATGTCCACCAAGCTTCCATTATCCACCAACACCCTTCTTGTTGCGTAGTCTGCAATGAGCAGAGTGATGACGATGGCATCGTCATGGGGGTGGTGAACCCTTTCAGCATCCTCATCCGTGAACGAAATGGCTTCCTCGTCAGTTGGCCTTGCTCTAGACGATCGTTCGGAGAGTTGGACGTTCTGCACTACTTTCAGGTATGTCTTTTTTGACTTGGAAGATTTCCCCATTGAATTTCCTCCTATGATGACTCTTATTTCTCCAAGCGGGGGGCGCGACGACTCCTCTACCTTTGCTTTCAATTTTTCGTCCTTGTGATCTCGTCCAAGGAAGGTTCTTAACTTCCCTTGCCTAATAAGATTTTCTATTTGCTGTTTCAAGTCAAAACACTTGTCAGTGTCATGCCCATGGTCTCTGTGGAAGTGACAGTATTTATTTCTATTGCGCTTGTTGGGATCGCCCTTCATTTTTTCAGGCCACTTCAAGGAGGGGTCATCCTTGATTTGCATGAGTACCTGTTCCAGCGGCATGTACTGTTGAATCCTTGCTGAGGGGCCTGCCTTCTTGATGTCTTGGTCCTTCTTATCTTCCGTTCGTCCCTTCTTTGGACGAAGGCCTTGTTCGGAGTGACACATGGAGTTTGCCTCCACTCTCTCGGCTCTCTTTCTCTTCTTGGCTATGATCGCATCTTCTGCATTCATAAAGTTCTAGGCCGAGTGAACGAGTTCGGCCATGATTTGAGGTTCTTTTTTGTAAAGCTTGTGGATGAACAAATCAGAGTTTACTCCATTGTGGAAGGCTGCCAGTAGCAATTTGTCATCTACCTCGTCTACCGTCAGGGCTTCTCTGTTGAAACAAGTGATGTAGGATCGCAAACTTTCATTCTCTCCTTGTTCGATGGACAACAGGCTGGACGAGGAGCACTTATGCCTTTGTCCCCCAATAAAATTGTTAACAAACAACTTACTCAACTCTTCGAAAGAACTTACTATATTCGGAGGTATCTTACTGAACCACACCCGTGCTGGTCCTTTAAGGGTGGTAGGGAAGGCTCTAGACATAATCTCGTATGGGACCCCTTGGAGATGCATTTTCGTCTTGAAAGTTGCAATGTGGTCGAATGGATCCCGTGTTCCATCATACCAGTCTAGGGAAGGCATCTTGAACTTCGGAGGCAATGGATGGCCATTGATGGCAGCCGTAAAAAGGGAGTCTGTTCTATGGACTAAATCCTCCACGGGATTTTCTCTTCTCATATTCTCCCGCATCTCATCCATGACTTTCTTCATCTGATCCATCTCCTTCTCCAAATGTGGTACCCTTCGCGAAGTGGCGCCCCTTGATTGACTTTTAGGTTCTGCATTTGCTCCAACATCTTAACTCTGGGCTTGTCCTTCAATGTATCCGTCATGATGTTGACTCCTTAAATTAATCTCCCTTGTCAACTCTTGATTTTGGCGAGTTAACTCCGCCATAGCGGCTTCCATGGACTGGATATGTTAAATGAAAGACGGTTGCATAACTGGCATTGATCGACGATCATGGTGGGGATTGCTGGAAGCATCCCTGCTCTCTTGGTGACACGGGCTAGTGGCCCTCGATCTTGTCTGAACCATACAGCCTTTTTGTTGGAGAAAGCGTGAAAAGGAAATACAAACACCAACACTTACTTTCCCACAGACGGCGCCAACTGATGATGCACTGAAAAATTAGTAGGCTGAACGTTTTGGACTTGGATGATCTCGAAGGCCTGCAAAGAAAAATGAAGAATCAAAGGAGACTGGGGTTGGCCGATCTAAGATCCTCCAATGCTGAAGTTAGTTTTCCTCTTCAAAATCAGGAATTCAACTTTTATCGAGTGTAAAGAAAGATCCAGACTTGCCTTACCCTTTTTTTCGGAGATAGGTGTTTATATAGGGCTATGGGGGCGGTTATTGTCTTGTAACTTCCCCCTCATTTGTGGAGGTCAGAAGATAACTGCTGTAGGAAGTTAAATATTTGTCAAGAGGTTACATCGATGTCCCAGGATCTTTCCACGTAGCTTGATTCTCCTATCTACTGCAGGATTTCTGCTGAGGCTCGTCCATGCTTGGATGAGCATTGAAGGCCGTCAATACTTGGACGACCTCTCTAGGCTTATTGCATCTCTATAGATCCATGTCTAAGAATGAGCAAGTGGGAACTATATGGATGGCTGCATCGTGTAGCTCGTCTTATGAAGTTACTTTCCAGGCCGAGCTCATTCCTTATGGACGACAATCACAAGGATGAGCCACACTTGGTTTTCCCCATCAGTAATGACTCGGAAACGCCGGTGATTTTCTTAAACATGTTGATCGTTTGCTGTATTGGCGTTGAGATTGTCAGTGATTTTTTTACCAAAGATAGAGGTGTGCAGTTGGAAAAGAGAAACTGCTTGCAAATCGTAGTTTTTTTGCAGTCTGATTATATTTATATGTACCAAGGGGAAAACAATTGTATGATATAGTGTAACAACTTATTTCTTTTGGTTGTGGTTAGTTATTTAAAATCCCAAAAGACACAATTATTCAGTGTCTTATTATGTAAAACAAAAAGACACCATTGTTCGGTTTTTAAATGTAGGTGTGTGGCATAAATTTATGCAGCCACGTGGCACAATGATACGTTATCAACAAAAAGTCAAACGTTCGACTATTAGTTATTATATAGATATATATATTTATATATATATATATATATATATTTTTTTTTTTTTGATTACACAAGTCAACCTCATGGCCTCCTCAAATTTCATATTTCAAACCCTAGTAACCTCATGGCCTCACCACCTAGCCACCAAAGGTCAGTACTAACTCTGAAGCCCATAATGCTAACCATAAATTTTGGAAATTTCACATATATGAAACCACAAAATATCTCACACACAAATCGCGAACTCACAACTCACAAGCCAATTTCAAAAGCAAATCATAAAATCACATTCCGTTATCTTTACGCATTATATTCTATATCTATTACACAAATTTTAAGTAATCTACGAGGACATCTAATCTGGGTTAAGTCCAATTTTATGGAATCTATTCGATATATATATATATATATATATATTTATATGACTCAAAAGTCAAACAGCCCAAGCTCACTTAGAACAGTAAGGTTTGCATTGCACAATTCAACCAGGTCCAAATTAATATATTTGTAAGAGAGTGGATCAAACAAAGAGGGAGGGCTTAGTTAGAGGACAGAAACAGGGAAGAAAAACTAAAGATCGTGGATTAATATATGTAATAGGCTTATTACAAGCTTGCCCGAGGAGGCAAATAATACTCAAAATGAAACACTGTTCATGCTCTCCTTTCAATGTTCTTACTTGAACTCTTCCTTTTTTCAGAGAATTTTGCTGGGGTCCCCTTTTTTGGGAATTTCCTTTGCCTTATATACTCCATCTTTCTTCACATCTTGACCTCTCATCTTTACCTAACCAGATTCTCATCATGACACCTGTCCCCTTACATATCTGCTGAAGGTGGTAGAAGGAGCTACTTAGCTATGAATTACACTATTCAAGTCACTTTCTCATCAATGCAGCTGATAAACCTGTTGCCTACCATTTAATGTGGAGGCCACCAGCTACTTCTCGCTAGAAACTTCTCCTATCTTCCATAATTCTCTCTCCTCAGCCTATCCTTCCCACCTGGAGCTCCCAAGAGACTTTTGCCTCTTGTCCTCCTCTCCTCAGGTGAATTCTCTCTTTGGGCATGTGATGCCTCAATAACAAAACTAATAGCTCAGCAATTCCTTCCCTGGTCCTCAAGCCCCCACCATATATATATATATATATATGTGTGTGTGTGTGTGTGTGTGTGTTTTTTTTTTTTTAAGTAAGAAAAAACTTTATTGCTTAAAACTCACTATACAACCAAAGCAGAGAACAACAATCTCTATTACATCCCAGAGCCAAAGCCCCATACAACATAGGCCAATTAACTGGCCAAAAACACTAAAACTTCACTAATACAATCTACCTGACCACTGCATTACAATAACAAGTTCTGAAGCAAACCACCTAAATTACGTGCGGAGTGCAGTATCCTTCAAGACAAAATATGAAATCCCTCAAGATCAGCATATCAATTTATTAAGAACAAGCCTATTTGAAATTCTTTATTCTGGGTTACATACTCATATTCTTATTGTAATCATAAGGTTATAATATGCTTATTGAGAATTGTCGTAGATTACTGAATAGGTCATCTGGGTTAATAAACCCCAGATACTATCAAGTTTTCTCGGGCTGTGAATAAATTTCACACATATGTGCAATCATAGTTTCTACCTGCACACAGCATAGAAGTGACATCATTTCTTTAAACTTAAGCATAAGACCATCTTAAATTAATAGTTATTCAAAGACAAAATAGATCTATGTTGGATACTTTGGAAATGACAATATAGACTTTCCAAACAATGAGTTTGCCAAAATAAAAGAAAAATTACATTATAAATATTCACCTCATTTCGGTCCTTCGGTCCAGTTCAGTCCAATTTAATCTAATTAAGCCCAATTCGGTCCATTTTAGCCCATTCTGTCCAATTTGGCCAAACTGGTCCAATTCAATCTAACTCTATCAAAAACACTAATGCATATATTTTTGTTGTCCCTTCTTCAAGGACAAAAAAATTTACCTGACCTATATGAACTCACACCCTCACATATATCATTCTGAAGCAACATGCTTGATGGTTGACACCACGTACAAAGGAGCACATGCAGAGGCCTATCATGTCAAGCTATATTACAATGGCCGAAGCACGAACTAAATATTCTTTGTTTTTTTTTTTCGATTTGTTTTGGCTAAATCCACCGGCTAGACATTTACAAAAAATCAAAATTGCTTGTAGTTTTCTGTGGGAAAAGGAATCCAACATAAACTGAAATAGCCAAATCATGCATCTCTCTGCCAATGACTATTGTTTGCCACCACGCTATTTCTTTCTACTTGGTTGTGTTGAATTTCACCGTTTTTAGAGATAAGAGCAGCCGAGGCAGAAAATAGACAACTCATTCAACTTTACAAAGATATTTCTGTACTTGAAAATAATGGAAAGTAATACTTTTTTTTTTATTTGTTTAATTTTTATGAATAACTAATTCTAACAATACTAATACTAATTTAAGGCCAATGAGCAGAAAATGTACTACAAAAACTCCCTCTTCTCATGGGGGATCTCAATCAGCCAGCCTTAAAAGGATTGGCACTCCAAACAGGAATTTTCCAGTAACCACTAGCAGGATGATCAATGATTAATCAACATCTTTCCTACAATGAAGATAATTAATGTAAAAATAAGGGAAAGAGAATGAGATAGAACAGATTTTCATAATATAACCCAACACAATAGAATTTATAATACAGATAATTCATGTGAACATATGGGAGAGAGAATGGGACAAAACAGTTTTCATAATACAAACCCAACATAATAGAATTTATCATGTAAGAGTTGTTTGACACAATCACTCTTTTCTGTTTTGTATAGCATGTGAAAAAGCATGTTACTTAAGTCAATCGAACTTGGCCTTTGTCGTTGTAGCTAAAAATAATTCTTTCCGACTCTCACAGAAGACAAAACAAAGACATTATATTTTTACACGGTACTTTACTTTTGTAGTATCAAATATCGTGTAATTTTTTGTTTTCCAAAAAAAAAAAAAAATATATATATATATATATATATATATATGTAAGGACACAGATTTGGGAGCGTGGCCCAATTGATGGAAGAACCAGCCCAAAAGGCCCAAAACAATAAATTTGTAGAGAGTAAGTTGAGTAAACTGGGTGAAAATAAATTGGACCGTAGATAAGATGGGTTTACAATAAGAACGATAAAATGAACAAGTCCAACTTCAAATAACAGTCCTAGGCAAATATCCGAGGAGGTCAATTCTTATATATTGCTCCTTACTTAATTACAAGTCTGGTTTTCTAATAGCTACAGTGTTTCTCTCTTGATTTTCTAATCTCTTCTTGTGTGGGGTTTCTTTACATTATATAGTTCTTTTTGGATCATCTAGATTCTATACTTGTCGATCATCTGAGCCCTCACTTTAGTGCCCATCTCATCAGACTTCTTCTTTGGTCTTCTGTGAGTTGCGGTAGCCAAGGCAATACTATTTAGGAGTCTTCTCCACATAAATGCGACCAGAAGAGTAGATGTAGTACATTTAATGCGGTGGCAGCAACTTTTCTTTAAATATTTGTTTTGGGTTTCTTTCCTTTTCGTATACTCATGGGACACGTTCCTATAAATGGGACTTCCTCAAAGATTATTTCCATTGTCGGAGTACACCCTGAACAGTATTCATCATATCCGAGGAGAAGTATCTCCTCGGACTTCCTTTCACTCACTTTATATCTATCAACCCCAAGGCTGGGATTCTTCATAACTATTTACCTCTTTTTGAACATATGCTCGTCCTCGGATGAGGCCCAAGCCCAGGCCCAAGATACAATTTTGGGCCTTTATCCCGACAATAGCCCTTCAAAATTCCAAATTTTCTCTTTTTCCGAGGGGAAAAAATGGGGTTTTGATTCCCAAGGGGTGAACCCATTTATTTCTTTGGTTCACACGTACAAATTTATTGTCTTGCACGTCTCATGATTGCAATTGGCGCTTTGGAATCCGTGAAGTGTCACTAATTACTCCAGGCAGTGCTATGTCTCTTCCATCTAATAGTGGGAAACAAATCAAACAGTGAGCATTTTCTATTGAATTTTGAGCAGGATAACTCCTACTCAATTACATCCCCTATAAATAGCCCCCCAGGGAAATCATTTCTCCCCATTTTTCAAATCTTCAACCTCTCAAGAAACCTCAAATACTCCTCTTCTTAAGATTTCCTAAGTGCTCCAACTTCTCAAGCCACTTTTTCTTTTCAACAAAACCCGCTTTATCCTTTTAAGAGTCTGAAGGTCAGTGTTCCTACTCCTCGTAAGTTTTTGACACGCAAGTTTGTTTTTTGTAGTTAATTTTATCCTCAGCCAAGCCCCTCGGCCTTGTAGATCTTATTTCTTGGTTTGCCGATTGACTTACCTCCCTTTGACTAGTCCATATGGGTAGATTTAAGGACTTAATGGACTCCCCTTCAAAAATAGAAATTTTTAAAGAAAAGTACCAAATCCGCAGGGAGTAGGTTTGCAATACTGTCATCCAGACCAAATAGATTTTGACAGGGAGGAAGGGGAAGTTGTCATTCCTGCAATAGCCTTTATAGAGGCAGGAATGACGCTCCCTATGGGTAGGATAATTCGTGATTACCTTTTTCACCATAGGCTATGCCCTCATCAGTGCGCACCCAATGTCTTTAGGATTCTAGGTTGTATCGATGGGTTGTATCGATGCTCTAAATAAGCATCTAGGTCTGGGGCTCACTTGGCATGATTTGGTACACCTGTACGAGGGCCACTCACAAACCGATGGGGGATATTACCTCAAGTACAGATCGCCTATCGTTAGGCTCATTTCCTGCCTTCTTAAATCGAATAAAAACATGAAAGATGACTACCTAATAGCCTCTGGAGCATGGCTTGAAGGTGTTCACTGCCCTATCAAAGAAGGGGACCCAGGTGGGATACCTCAAAGTTAGGTTCCTTAGCTAGAGTTTTAGATTCTTTAGCACTAACTGTGTCGTCATTTCCTTTTTGTTTTTATTATCTTTTGACGATGGACTTTGATTTTCTAACCATATCTACTTCTCGGCTGTTTGCAGATAAGAACCTAGTAGCTCCTCGGCTCAGCCACACCAACATCCCAACCCTCAATTATCTACTTCGGTCAGAAATTTTTGTGAACGAGGACGGGCACCTGCGAGCTGTCCACAAGATCTTGGACTTCGAGCCCATCTCGAGGTCATTTCAAGAGATTGGCAACAACATAAGAGCTGGTGATCCTCAAATTAGTAGGATTGACATATCGAGACCAAGTTTCCTTGCTCCACACGATCTTCCCCCGGTTGTGCTACCAATCCACCAGAATGTTCCACCATTTGTAACTCCTTTACAACAAATTCCACTCGGAGTAGTAGAGGCAGCCGATGAGGAAATCACCTTATCACGTCTATCTTAGAAGAGGAGATAGACCGATTTCGGTTCGAAGAAGAAGAGAATCTGGTACCAGCGCTGGCTGAAACTTCCGATGCCGAGGACGAGACCGACAATCACTCAAGTGTACACGCCCCTGTCCCTATAATTACTTGTCAGAGCACCACCTCCGAAGAAGAAGAAATGGCATCAAATCAAAAGGCAAGGGGTTGAGAGAACTCATGGCCATGAGGAACCAAGGGGGAACTTCCAAGGAAGTCTCTAAGTCCAAAGTTCCTCCTACACTCCCTCCTCCTCCTCCACCACCCACTGACCTCGGTTTGAAGGTCAACCCAGACTTAAAGAAGAAAAGGCCAATTCACAACCTTGAAGAAGGGGAGGTGGGTCATCAGAAGGGGACCAGACAGCAGAAGGTGTCCAAAGATCCTCCGGACAAGAAATCCTCCTCTGCGGATAGTAGGGATGAGCCAAATAGGGCTAAGGTGCGCCTTTCACAGAATGCTTGGTCTCCTCGGCTCGAAGTTGACGGAGTCCCCATCTCTTAGGATGCCTCTATTCGGGAATATCCAAGCGGACAAGGTGCACACATAGCTGAGGCTTTGGAGCAGCCGATCCTCTTGCCCAAGGATATGGAGGCCATGAGGAAACTGAGCCAACAAGACCTCTTTCTATCCCTAAAAAGAGATCAAGCTATGGTAGGTTTACACTTGCACATTTTTTACTTATTTGATTGTTCATAATTTCCTATCTCTAACAAGGCGTTATGTTGTTCTTGTGCAAGTCACCCAAGAGGTCTTTGTGGTTGAGAAGTAGGTAAGAGAGGCTCAAAGTGGTGCTAGGCACGAATTTAACCTCCGCCTTGAAGCTAAGAAGGCCTTGGGGACTACGAAGGCGGAGAATAAAGAGCTGCTCTCCAAGCTGGTTGCCGAGGAACAGGAGAGAAAAAGTGCTCAGGCAGGACTAAAGAATGCTGAGACTCAAGTTGAGGACCAGCGCAAATTGCTCTATCAAACTGAGTTAGAGCTAGCCACTTCAAGGCAGTTTGTATTGGATCTGAAGGCTCAGCTGCGAAAGGCCTTGGATGCAGCTCAGTTGGTTAAGGAGGCAGCCGAAGCCGAGAAGCAAGCATCTTACCTACTCGGCGTTGAAGAAATGCAGGTCAGACTTACTGAGGAGTTGGCCGAAGTTTGTAGGGATTACTACAACACAACATAGGATGAAGCCCTTAACGTTGCAGGTGTCCCTATGGACTTATCCTTGAGGCAGTCTGGGAGTATATATTATCATCCAGACATCCGCGAAATTCCAGATGCCATCTCCTCAGAAGCCCTTGATGCTACTAAGGCCAAGGATGCTGAGATCCAGATTGTGAACACTAACCCTATAACCACGGATACTACTACTGAGTCAAGGGAAGTAGAAGCTAAGACCAAGGAAGATGATCCCAAGGTCAAGAACGCTCCTACTTCTCAGCCGAGCCAAAAAGAGGACCCTCCTGCTCCCGAGACCAAGGCTTAGAACTTAGGGTGTTGCATCCCTGTTTTCTTACTCTTTTTTTTTTTAGTTTGTAATATAAGTTTCTTCTTATTAATGAAAAAAAAAATCTCTCTCTTTTATTTTATCTCGTGGTTATTATTCCTTTGTTAATAAACCTGTGTTACACCACAGCTTATCTAATTAAATTGAACATGTATGCCAACAACCAAAAGAATTGTCCTATATACATGTTAAGGATTAAATCTGTTATAAAGAATAACTTGTAACACTTGATTTGGGCTAACACCCAATAACACTTGTTAAGACCTATGGCTTTTAGTCTGAGGGAATATTCTCGATTCATACTTTTGCTAAATATTCAGAAAGTGTATATAGTGTTAACATTTAATGAGACAAAAATGAAGTGTTAACCTTCCTAATGTAAATGGTTTGAAGATCAAGACAAAGGGTCTGTTTGACACTTAGATGAGTTTCATAAAGTATTAATTTTTTTAAAGCAGATGGTCTGAGAAACCAGACTTAGTTTAGGATCTGTTTAATACTTAAGAGCAATGATAAGAAGATGTCAATTTTCTCAAGGTATGTGGTCCGAGAGGCTAGGCATGACCAAGGGTCTGTTTGACACTTAGACAAGTTTTATAAAGTATTCATTTTTCCAAAGCAGATAGACTGAGGAATCAGACTTAGCTTAAGATCTGTTTAATACTTAAAAGCAATGATAGGAAGATGTCAATTTTCCCAAGATATGTGGTCCGAGGGACTAGGCATGACCAAGGGTCTGTTTGACACTTAGATAAGTTTTATAAAGTATTAATTTTTCCAAAGCAGATGGTCCGAGGGGCCAGACGTAGCTAAAGGTCAGTTTAATACTTAGCAAAATGATAGGAAGATGTCAATTTTTCCAAGGTATGTGGTCCGAGGAACCAGGCATGACCAATGGTCTGTTTGACACTTAGATAAGTTTTATAAAGTATTAATTTTTCTAAAGCAGATAGTCCGAGGGGCTAGACGTAGCTAAGGGTCAGTTTAATACTTAGCAAAATGATAGGAAGATGTCAATTTTTCAAAGTATGTGATCCGAGGAACCAGACATGATCAAGGGTCTGTTTGACACTTAGATAAGTTTTATAAAGTATTAATTTTTCCAAAGCAGATAGTCCGAGGGGCCAGACGTAGCTACGGGTTAGTTTAATACTTAGCAAAATGATAGGAATATGTCAATTTTTTCAAGGTATGTGGTCTGAGGAACCAGGCATGACCAATGGTTTGATTGACACTTACAATTTAGAGTAATTAGACATCATACGCAATGCAATGAACACAAATATGATAAAGAACATTCTTATTAATAATAATACCTTCTTAGGTTGTTTACATTCTAAGGATGCGATACTACCTTATCCTCTAAATCCTCTAGGTAGTATGCACCTATTCCTGCCACAGACGTAATACGGTACGGTCCTTCCCAATTGAGTCCCAATTTTCCCCAAGCTGGATTCTTTGCGGAACCGACCACTTTTCTCAGTACCAAATCTCCAGGCGCCAAAGGCCTTAATTTCACGTTGGCATCATACTCTTGCTTAAGTTTATGCTGATAGTAGGCCAATTAGACCATAGCATTTTCTCTTCGTTCGTCAATTAAGTCCAAAATTTTCTCTAGTAAGTCGTCGTTGCTGCTTGGAGTGAAAAGCTCGTTCTTAATGTAGGGAATCCAGTTTCCAATGGGATAACAGTTTCGGCTCCATAAGTCATTGAGAAAGGAGTTTCTCCAGTAGATCTCCGAGGTGTAGTTCGATATGTCTACAGAACATGTGGTAGTTCCTCTATCCATCTCCCTCTAGAATCATCCAATCTCTTCTTAAGCCTACTTACTATGACCTTATATACAGCTTCAGCTTGCCCATTCTCTTGTGGATAGGCTGGGGTTGAATACTTATTAGTTATTCCTAGTCCGTAACAATATCTCCGGAAAGATTTACTGTCAAATTGAAGTCCATTATCCAAAACTAGGGTGTGAGGGACTCCGAATCGTGTGACAATGTTTTTCCAAATAAATTTCTTTACATCCACATCCCGGATGTTGGCCAGTGGTTTTGCTTCAACCCATTCAGTGAAATAATTTGTACCGACCAATAAATACTTCTTGTTTCCTGCTGCCTTAGGGAAAGGTCCCACAATGTCCAAACCCCATTAAGCAAATGGCCAAGGGCTGGACAGAGGATTGAGGACTCCTCCTGGCTGATGGATATTCGGTGCAAATCTCTGACACTAATCACACTTTTTCACATACTCTTGGGCCTCTCTCTGCATATTGGGCCACCAATATCCTTGAGTGAGAGCTCTATGGGATAAAGACCTCCCACCTGTGTGGCTTCCACAAATTCGCTCGTGTAATTCTTCTAAGAGAATTTGAACTGCTTCAGGATGTATGCACAATAGATATGGCCCGAAAAAAGATCTTTTATACAGTTTCTGATCCTTGGACAGCTAGAACCGAGGAGTCTTCCTTCGTATCTTATCTACTTCCAATTTGTTCTCAGGTAGAACATCATCTTTGAGAAATTGTAGGATAGGATCCATCCAGCTAGGACCTACCCTTATCTGATGAATGGATAACACTTCTTTTCTCAACCCAAAGGGCTTAATAAAATCTTCAACCAGAATTACTCTCGATAGACTCTATGCCGAAGAGGTTGCTAACGTTGCAAGTGAGTCTGCATGCGTATTTATACTTCTAGGAATTTGCAATAAATTAAAAGATTTAAACCCAGACTATAAATGTCTAACCTGGCTTAAATATTCTTGCATTCTGGGATCCCTGGCTTCTAACTTTCCTCGGACTTAACCCACCACCAGTCTTGAATTCGAGAAAATTTTTATAGTCCTTCCACTCATCCTTTAGACCATAGTCATTCCTGCTAACAGAGCTTCATACTCAGCTTCATTATTCGTGGCTGAGAAGCCGAGTCTTAAAGACTTTTCCATTATGATGCTCTCAGGGGACACCAGAACTAGCCCCAATCTAGATCTTGTGAGATTTGAAGCGCCATCAACATAGACCTTCCAGGACGATGCTTCTTGCACAGAGATTACTCCAATTGAATTTCCAGCCATGTTCCATTCCTTCATTTCTTTTTCTACTGTGGTCTCAGCAAACTTGGCCACAAGGTCGGCCAGGACCTGTCCCTTGGCAGAAGTACGTGGCATGTACTTGATATCATAAGCTCCCAGGCTTGTTCCCCATTTTGCAATCCTTCCCATATAATCAGCACTTCGAAGCAGAGTCCTGAGTGGCAGTTGGGTCAGGACAATGATAGTGTGTGATTGGAAATAATGGGGAAGCTTGCATGTGGCATGTACCACTGCCAGAATAGCCTTCTCAAGTGGCGTATATCGGACCTCAACCTCACATAATACACAGGCTTTTGTACACCACTGTCAACTCTTATCAGCACCAAGCTTACCTCATCGGCAGCCACTGCAATATAAGCAAATAAGACCTTATTAGCATCGGATCTAGACATGATAGGTGGCCGAGAAAGATATTCCTTCAACTGCAAGAATGCCAAGGCAGATTTGGGGGCGTGGCCCAATTGATGGAAGAACCAGCCCAAAAGGCCCAAAATAATAAATTTGTAGAGAGTAGGTTGAGTAACCTGGGTGAAAATGAATTGGACTGTAGATAGGATGGGTTTACAATAAGAACAATAAAATGAACAAGTCCAACTTCAAATAACGGTCCTCGGCAAATATCTGAGTAGGTCAATTCTTATATATTGCTCCTCACTTAATTACAAGTCTGGTTTTCTAATAGCTACAATGTTTCTCTCTTGATTTTCTAATCATTTCTTGTGGGGAGTTTCTAATAGCTCAGTTCTTTTTGGATCATCTAGATCCTACACTTGTCGATCATCTGAGCCCTCACTTGAGTGCCCATCCCATCAGACTTCCTCTTTGGTCTTCTGTGAGTTGTGGTAGCCAAGGCAACACTATTCAGGAGTCTTCTCCACATAAATGCAGCCAGAAGAGTAGATGCAGCATATTTAATGCGGTGGCAACAGCTTTTCTTTAGATATTTGTTTTGGGTTTCTTTCCTTTTCGTATACTCATGGGACACGTTTCTATAAATGGGACTTCCTCAAAGATCATTTCCATCGTTGGAGTACACCCTGAACAGTATTCATCATATCCAAGGAAAAGTATCTCCTCGGACTTCCTTTCACTCACTTTATATCTATCAACCCCAAGGCTGGGATTCTTCATAACTATTTACCTCTTCTCGGACCTCTTCTCGGACCTATGCTCGTCCTCAGATCAGGCCTAAGCCCAACATACGATTTTGGGCCTTTATCCTTACAATAAATATATATATATATATATATATTTACACACACACACACATATATATATATATATTGAGCGTTTTTTTTAATATTCAATAGGTAGGGAGGGGGTTTTTGATTTTAAAGTTCTTTTTGTTAATTGTAAAACATTTTGTTCTTGCACAGTGGATTATTTCAATCATATTGGATGGATTTTTTTTTTTTGGTAACATTTGTTTGAACATAAAATATTAAAAATTATTTTACATTGTTTGGTAATACATTTGAAATTTAATGTAATGGGTTGGTGATGAATACGCTTTAAAACAAAAAATTTTCATAAATACAAAATTCATCATACCAACAATATAATCCCACAAAATCCACAATACTAACAAATTCCCAACACCCAAATTCATTGTGATTAGCAAAACGTAATCAAAACCCACTAAAATTTTGAAAAAATAAAATAAAATAAAATGAGAGACAAAGATGGGTTCTGCTGGGTTGTCAAATCAAAAGATAGTCATTGGAAGGTAATGGCTTTGTCAACCTTGTCATGGTAGCAATGGGTTTGTCAACATCACCAATCCCAATTTGAGAGAGAGAGAGACTCAGGTATTGATTTTATCCTAAGTGGGTCACAACAGCTCGCAATGTGTCTCAGTAGGCTGACTAGGTCGTAGTGAAAAGGGGTTTGTGTTAGGACATATGTAATTCATTGTTAGGAACATATGTCATTTTTTTATGTAATTGGCTAATCCTTTGCAAAACGCACTCTACTTGTAATTTCGTAGATCAAGGATATGTTTAATGCTTCAATAAACTTTGTTTCAAGTTCAAGTGTTAAAGCCATGCGAGTCTGTCCAAGAATCAAGTGTGAAAGTGCTGCTCATTAAAGCTCGACGGCTAGCATCTATTGAGGCGTATAGAGCTGTCTGAATCTCGTGGCTCGACATCTTCTTGACAGATAGGGTATCTGTCGAGGTTTATGAAGTTCAGTTTTTCAGAACTGTTTTTCAACCAATCTGTGATTATATGTTTGGGCTTTCTTTTCTCACAACCCTAGACATATATAAGGGTTATTTTAAGGGCTGTCAAAGGTGACACAAGTTGCATAAGTGTGGAGCAAAATTTATTCATGCAAATTGTGACTGGAGACAGAGTTTGCCCTAGTTCATCTTTCTTGTAAAGAAGCTGCTGTGTTTGTTCACCATAGGATTTTGTGACCAAGCAACTTCATAATCTTCATCGTGTGATGAACTGATGAACTTTGCAGCCAACATCCTTCTTAAGTTAGTGATTAAGTCGTGTACTAGGATCCACGCAATTGGTTAGTCACGTACTGGGAGCCGTGCATTGAAAAGAAGATATTGTCACTACAGAACAAGTCCAATTGGGTATTAGGGAAAGGGTTCAACTGTAAGTTGGTATAAAGTACTGGAATTCCTTTACTTGTAACCACTTATTGTGATAATAATGGATTCTCGGGAGTTGTGACCTTAAAATCACCCGGTGGAGTTTTTTACCGTGTAGGTTTTCCCCATTTGTAAATAAATCACTGTGTCAATTTATTTTCTGCTGCATATTTAGTTTAATTGGTGATTTGTTTGTGTTACCACGCGTTTGCATGTTAATTTGATTAATTAATAAACTTGGCTAATTAATCAACTAATTCATCACAAGGGGTCAATACATTCTTGGCCTATCAAGTGGTATCAGAGCAGGCACACTTTGATTAGGTTTTAATCTTTGCTGTGTAATCCATTGACCTCTGTTGACATGGAAACTCTTGATTGTTTTGATTTGCATGATCTTATATTGAATGATGATGATGATATTCAAGATGCCTATTGCAAGCTTTATAATTTTTGTATAAAATCTCTTGAATATTCTACAAAATTAAAAACTAAATTTAAAAAGGTCAACCTTGAAAAAGATGATTTGATTGCAAAAGGAAAGGATTTTTATATTCCTCTATTTAAAATGAATAATGAAGAGTTGAAGGCTAATATTGCTAGGATAGACAAAGATAAAAATTCTGATGTTAACGCTAAAATTTCTAAACCTATGTCTAAAACTCCTCCTAGGAAGAATAAAAATTCTGAATTTGTCCCCACTTGTCATCATTGTCATATTATTGGTCATATTTGGCCAAATTGTCCTAAGTTAAGGTCTCTGTCAACCTCTAAGGTTAGACCTTCTTTCAGGAAGCCGAGTAGCTCTAAAACTAATCATGTTTGTCACCATTGTGGTGCTTCCGGTCACACTCGTCCTAATTATTTCAAATTGTTTCCTCATAAGCGAGTGTCCAAATAGTCATAGGTTTCCTCTCAATGACCTATACCTTTGTTTGGAGAGTTATTAAAAGTTTTGAGTTTTTTAACTCAATTTTAGGAGAATTCTAATTCTTCTATGTCCTTTAGTAGACATACTAGGACACATGCCTTTTCATCTTCACGGCTAAAGACTCGTGCTGTGTGGGTGATAAAGGATCCTAAGACTTAATTGTCTTTCTGTTTGTCCTCTGCTTTAATTCTTTCTATCTAAAGTATGACTCTCTTGCTTGTTTTCTTATCTTTTTGGTATCATGCTTTCATGCATATGCATCTTGTTTTATGGTTTGTTTTGTTTAAACATGTTTTTGTTTGTTTATTTCCAGTTTTGTTTTATTTTTTTTTCATAAAATAAAAAAAAATTGAAAAATATAAAAACAGTATGTGTTTGTGTACATTGGTACTTGTGTACCTTGGATGGTCATTAAAACAAAGTTTTCTAAACTTTGTATCTTTTGTAGCTTAGATGAGCATCTCTATGCACAACTAAGCAAGTAAGATTTGTGGCTCGTATTTGTGATGAGTAAGGTTAAGTGATCTCTTTTACTTAACACTCATATCACTCTTTTTGATGGGAAGGACTAGAAAATTCTAAGAGAAATGCATAAATAACCATCTCACCACTGTTGCTCGTCAATCATGAAATGACATTTGTATGCTTCGACATAGCAAAAGTGCAATGTCATAAGCTTAACATAATTGGGTATTTCTTTTCTTTCTCTTATATGCCTATGCATGATATACTTATCAAAAGAAAAATATGCAAAGAAAAATAAAAAACAAAAAGGTTAAAATGCTTTATATGATTGCAAGCGTGTATTTTAGGAGATGTGGGAGTTATAGGATGTACCTCAAATGTGATAGTCTCCATCAAACAATAATGATTGTGTGTGAGTTAAAGTGATTTTCTCATATCCCAAATCGTTATAACATGTATACACTTATGCAATCTTGTGATGTCTTTCGCACATAACATGCAATATTCTCTGCTACTCTTGATACATGTGCAGGTACAATGTGATTTGGCCATCACCAGGTTTACATGTATTAATTTATGCTCACTAAACTGTTTTAACTTGATTTTGAAATATAAAATTGGTTAGACTTGTTGTGTGTGTGCGTGTGTGTGTGTGTGTGTGTGTGTGTGTGTGTGTGTGTGTGTGTGTTTTGGGATTTATGTGCTTAACATTTTTCTTGATTAAGAGATGATTTTAAGAGTTCATAATGAGTGTTTGGATTCTTGTTTGAGTTGCATGTCTGGTTGCATTCATGTCTGTGTTTCTCTCCTCCTTGAAAAACTGTTTTTAAGCAATCTCGACAGCTCCTCGACAGCTCTCGATACCTAGCTTATCTATCAAGCTCTTCAGCTGCTTTTTATTGCAATCTCGACACCTCTCGATAGCTAGGTTGATCGATTGAGAAACTTTCTATCCCCTCGATAGCTCCTTGACAAATCCTCGATCCATTGAGCTTCTTTTTGCTATGGACACCTCTGGACACCTGCTCGATGCATCTATAGACCCTATTAGATCTCAACACCTCGCAATCTGTCGAGAATTACTGAGCTTCTATATATAGGGTCAGTGCAATTCGGACTTCACTTTCCTCGATCTCTCTCAATTGCTCTCAACCGTTTCCCCTCCCAAACACACTTTTTTCTCTCCAAACCTCTTCTTCAAGGATTTTTTGACCTAAGATCAAGTTTTTCTTCACTTGGTATAGGTCCTAATCCTTCTTTTTCATGCATTTCATCTTTTATGACCTAACTTTTGGGTTTAATGAAGAATTTAGGGTTTTTCAAAATCAAAGAGGTTGCTGCAAAAATTTTGGGATGGGTTTTGTGTTTTTGATCTTAAAACTTCATTCATTGCATCTCGTTTGCATTATAACATTGTTTCATGCATTCTTAGATGTGTGTTTACCTTGTTGCACACTTGTGTGTTGGTAGGATTGGATTGGGCTGAGCCTATGATGTTTTTACTATTGCATATCATATACTCATGCATTTTCATGCATACGTTCTTTACATTCTCTATATTCTTATATATTGAACTGTTTTGGAACTTTTCTGATTGTCTTTTTCTCCCTCTCTCTCTCCTTCTTTCAGTTAGTTGCGTCATGGCACCTAAACGAAAATCTACTCCGTCCTGGAACCCTCTTCGTTCTGGGGCATCCACCTCTTCTGATTCCATTCCTTCTTCTGTTCGGTTCCATGATGAGCAAGCCCGAAAGTACTTCTTAGAGAACTTTTCTCGACGAGGTGTTCATTAGGAACGCCAACAAGTCATTTTGTCAGACTTCCCCGACACTGACCTACCCACTGTCATTCACAGTAGGGGTTGGGAGTCACTGTGTGACGTCTCGGTCACTTGTCCATCCGTGTTAATCTAGGAGTTCTATTCCAACATGCATGGATTTGATTATTTAGTACCTCTTTTTGTTACTCGCGTTCGAGGTACGCGCATTGTTATCTTACCAGATATTGTATCTGATGTACTCCATGTCTCGAGGGTAGAGTATCCTGACTACCCTGGCTGTGAGCGTCTGAGGACAGTGTCCAAAGATGAGCTTATGTTTGCTTTATGTGAGCATCCCTCTGATTGGGGCTAGCGTTAGTACACTCCATGTTCGGCCTTTGCTAAAGGTCCTAGGATCATGAACATAGTTATGACTTTTGTTTTACACCCTCTTTCTCACTATAACTCTATCACTGAGCCACATGCTCGATTTTTGCTTTCTCTATTAAAGCATATCACTATAGATTTTCCCTTTCACTTCATTCTTTCTATCATAGATGTGTATAGGGATATGGCGACCTGTGATAAGCTCATCTTCCCTTCGTCTATCATGAGGATTTTATGCCATTTTTACATTCCCTTTCTCGTTTCCAACCACTTCCATGTTATGTGTGCCATAGACGCCGCTATCGTTAAACAGAGCGAGGCGCAACTACGTTCAAGGCGGTCCGGTATGGCAGCTCCTCCCACTTCTTCAACTCTTTCCACCTCCGCTGCCTCTTCTTTTGCGGGTGGTGTGACGCTGGATGCGATCATGGCGCAACTTTAGCGCATGGATGCTTGCCTTGACACTTTCACTGATAAGCTGTGTTAGGTGAACACCCATGTGAGTCGTACTGCCAGACGACAGGCTCGCCTTGGTGGATTCGAAGAGTCTCCCTTTCCTCCTCTGAGGCATTTAACAACGACGACTCTGACGATGATGATGATGATGGAGATGCTAGCTCTTCTAGTACTGACGAGATGTCTACTTGACACTCTTACCCTTTGTCACTCGTGACAAATAGGAGGAGTAGTTTTGGTTATGAGAGTAGTCATAGTTAGGGGGAGAGTTCGTATAGGAGATTTTTGTTAGGGGGAGTGTTGATATTAAGGGATGTAGTGAGGATTTTATGAATCTTTTTCTTTTCTCTCCATTTTGACATACATTGTACTTATATTTTTATCTATTGATATATGTTTTTCACCTACCCTTACATGTGTTGTTTCTTTTCTCTCTTTATGCACATGCTTCTTATATATTGTATGCAATCTATTATTTATGTTTCACACTAAGATGCCTTGATAAGTTTTTTTTAAAGTGTTTCAGAAATATAGGTTGTCAAAGTCTACTTGCCATAAACTCTCTTCTTGCAAAGTTTTTCAAGAGTTTGTATTAGGATAGATTTTATTGTATTCAACAAGTGAATATGAGTTGAGTAATTTATGACTTCTCTCTTGTCTCATTTGTTTGTTGTGGTTTTGTCATGGATTGCTAAAGGGGGAGATTGTTAGGATATATGTAATTCATTGTTAGGAACATATGTCACTATTTTATGTAATTGGCTAATCCTTTGACAAAACACACTTTACTTGTAATTTAGGTAGATCTAGGATGTGTTTAATGCTTCAAGAAACTTTATTTTAAGTTCAAGTGTTAAAATCATGCAGGTCTATCCAAGAATCAAGTGTGAAAGTGTTGCTCATTAAAGCTCGACAGCTAGCATCTATCGAGGCTTAGAGAGCTGTCTGAATCTCGCGGCTCAACATGACTGTTTTCCATCCAATCTGTGATTATATGTTTAGGCTTTCTTTTCTCACAACCCTAGACATATATAAGGATTATTTTAAGGGCCGTCAAAGGTGACACAAATTGCACACAAGTGTGGAGCAAAGTTTTTTCATGCAAATTGTGATTGGAGACAGAGTTTGCCCTAGTTCATCTTTCTTGTGAAGAAGCTGCTGTGTTTATTCACCGTAGGATTTTGTGACCAAGCAACTTCATGATCTTCATCGTGTGATGAACTGAAGAACTTTGCAGCCAACTTCCTTCTTAAGTTGGTGATCAAGTCACGTATTGGGATCCGCGCAATTGGTTAGTCACGTACTAGGAGTCGTGCATTGAAAAGAAGAAATTGTCACTACAGAAAAAATCCAATTGGGTGTTGGAGTAAGAGTTCAACTGTCAGTTGGTATAAGGTATTAAGATTCCTTTACCTGTAACCGCTTATTGTGATAATAGTGGATTCTCAGGAGTAGTGACCTTAAAATCACCCGGTGAGGTTTTTACCGTATAAGTTTTCCCCATTCTTAAACAAATCACCGTGTTAATTTATTTTCCGCTGCATACTTAGTTTAATTAGTGATTTGTTTGTGTTACCACGCGTTTGGATGTTAATTTGATTAATTAATAAACTTGGCTAATTAATCAATTAATTTATCGCAAGGGGTCAATACATTTTTAGCCTATCAGTTTGTTGTGAGGCATAAATTGTTTTATGCCTCTAAAAAGGTTATTTATCGATCAATCTGAACATATTTTTCAAGTTAACCACTTCAAATCAAACACCCAAAAATGGAAAAAAATATCTTCCAAAAATGGAGAAAATATCTTCCAAAAAATATTTTCAGTATTCGTGTATTTTGTCTGACACAAAAATTCTTAAATTTGTTGCACCTTGATTTATTCCGTCATTGAAATTGCATTAATGTAGTTATTGTGTAATTAATTCTCTATTACCCACTGCACACCCACAGTGCAATGATCAATCCATAAGTATAAGTGCTTATGGGGTGTGGGGGGCAAGGGTCAGAGTTGAAGTCTTCAAGAGGGAGCTTGACATACATATACACTTAGATTAAGTTAGAGTAGAATTTCTATCTTTTATTAAAAAAAAAAAAACTCTGTTTCTATGATGTCCTCGTTATGAAAAATTAATACTAATTTTCTTCACAATTACATTATATAAGGCTTTTGTTAAATGACCACTTATCATGCCAATTGTAGATAATTAATCCCAGATTCCGAGACCACTCCTCAAAATTATAAATTTAAGCATGCCTTTTATATCATATCATGCTAGGCTTCTTAATAGTTCGATGATACTCACAATTGTTTGTGGTTTATTATTGACTTGAAAACTCCTTTTTTTCTCTTTGGTTGGGACTCGAAACTCATTCAAAGGTTATCATAAGTGATATAATTGGATGCCAAGAAGAGATTAAGTAGACAAACCTCTTTGATATATGGAAGAAGAGATTAAGTAGACAAACTCACAGATGCACGAGCACCAGTGACCCCAACAGAGCTTACATAGCATTCAAAAGAATCAATAGTTAACTCATCTCCATAAATGAGGTCCTAGAGGGTAACCACATTTTCATTTACAATATACTTGAGTTTGTCAAAAAAATGTGCTCACTTACATATGCAAATCAAAGAGGTTAGTAAATGAAACCAAGATCATTCTAGCTTTCTGATCAAGGCATCTCAATAAATTATGGCGGTTGAAGTGTGAATTTCTCTCCAATAAAAAATGGAATTAATAAACTAATAGTACACTTGAATGTAGTTTAACGCTATGATTGGCTTTGTGGACGGTGAAGCTTAGCTTCATTCCATTTGGAGGACACACCAATCATGCTATGAAGATCAGTAACATTTCCAAAAAAACATAAGTTGTTCTGAAAAATGACCATTTTGGTTGTTTCACTGAAACAGCAGCAGAGGGAAGTCATGTTTGATGTTTCGTGTTAGAACATGAAATGCTATCATGGAAGAACCATGACTGACTAACTTGGAAGCCATCTTGTCAAGTTGCCTAATAGAAAACAAAGACTTATTTTAAGATAATAATAATAATAATAATAATAATAATAATAATTACTCTTTGTCCAGTTAGGTCATTTTTGGTCCAGTCCAGTCCGGTCTAGACCAAACAGTAAGTTCTAAATATATATAATTACTCTTCGGTCCATTTTGGTCCAATGCAGTCCAGTGTGAACTGAATTGGACAGAACAGTAAGTTCAAAATTATTATTATATATAATTACTCTTTGGTCCATTTCGGCCCAATCTAGTCTAATCTGGACTGAACAGTAAGTTTTATATAATTTTTAATTTAAATTTTTTTTTTTTTTTTTTTTGTCATTAGAATTAGTTCCTTTTGTCGGATAGAACTTTTCCAACTTAAAACTTTTTAAAAATAAAATAAAAAATTTATGGTGAATTTAGAGTTATATTTTTTTTCTTAATAAAAAAAAATCAATATTTAGGGAGGGGATTTGATATTAGAGTCCTTTTGTTAATTGTAAGATATCTTGTTCTCAATCATATTGAACTGCTTTTTAGGTTACATTTGCTTCAGCATAAAATATTATAAAAACAATTTAATTTACCTTATTTGGTAACACATTTAAAATTTGATGTAATTGGGTGGTGGTGAATACAGTATGAAACACACAATTTTCATACCAACAATACAAAAATCCCATAAAATCCACAAACTAACAAATCCACAACACCAAAATTCCTTGTGATTCACAAAGCTTAATCAAAATCCACTAAAAATTTTAAAAAATAAAACGAGAGACAAAGATAGGTTCTAGTGGGTTGCTAGATAAAGAGATGGCAGTTGGAGGGTGGTTTTGTCAGCCGTGTCATAGTGGCCATGGGATCTATATGCCTAGGGAAATGGCAGTGTTGGTTCGCACGCACAACTGCACCAGTGCTATACTCAGGGACTCGGGGTCATGAATGCACTGGAAACATTTCAATGCAGCAGTTTGTGTACAGCAAATAAATAACATGCTTAGAATGCAACTCTAAAGGGTAGGTTTAAAGATTCTCAAGACTCAGATGACCCATGAGATCCTGCATACAAGTTTCCAAGTCATCACCTTGGAACTACCACAGAAATTCTACCTGATTACTATTCGGAAAGTATGAGAACAAGACGTGCACACACCTGGAAATTACTCATGATCTTTAAGAGCACTCAATACCCCATGTTAAGAAGAAGAAGAAGAAAAGAAGAAAGAGCTTAAAATGCAATTCGCAAAGTTCAAAAGGAAGGATAATCAACTTGCATAATTTGTTTCAACCACATATTAAAAAAACATAACAAACAAAACAAAACAAACAAACAAAACCACCTGACCAACTCTTGTTAGGTTTTGAGTTTGTAATGTTGGCAAACCATGACAAAAACTAAGTCTTATTAGTTTATAATGGTCTACATTGAAGCCCAAGGCAAAAAACTCAAGTTCGGGATGAAGAAAAATGAGTTACAATCTGTTCCGTTCGATTGGTACTCGATCGATCGAAAATCACGTATCAGCAATATTAGCAAACGTAAAAAGGCCATAACTTATTCGTTTGAAGCCCAAATTGTGAGCCGTTTTTTCCAGTATTTAAAGAACATTATAAGCCAACCCTAGAGAGGGTTTTTAGAGTTTTTTAGAGAGATTAGAGTGCATCTTGTGCCTCTTTTGTAGATCTAGGGTTTTGTACTCAAAAGCTCTTTAAAGTCTTCTACCGGTGTTATTCCTTGAAGAATCTCAAGATCTGATGTTATAGAAGTTGTTGCATACAAGAACAATATTTAAGAAGATCCAAAACCTTTGAGTGGAGTCTCAAAGTCACAAATGTGGGTGTTTGTGTTTTGCAAAGATTAAAGAAAGAAGGAGTCCGTAGTCTCGGAGCTGTCACGTGGTCGTGATAATAAGTTTCCTACAGGCAGGTAGCAATAGGATGTTAGTGGTCTAAGTCGCTATTGTGTAAACTTCAATTCTTTCTAGTGGATTTGCTATTTTACTTTGAAGATAGCTAGTTAAATCCTCCCTAGGTTTTTTACCGGTTTGGTTTTCCTGGGTCATCATATCATTGTGTTCTTTATATTTCCGCTGCTTTGCATGATATGATTGTTATTGTTTTAACCTAGACCTGAATAATAAACCCAAGTATTCACTTGGTTAATTAATTAGGTTAAACAATTTAGTTTACAGGGGTCTAAACAACCTAACAACTCTGACTTTGCTGTGAAACTTGAGCAATCAGAGGAATATGAGTTTGGGTGTAGTTTAGAAGAAAGGGATGAGAGTGTTTTGTTCCCCTCTAAAAGGCAAAGAAAGTTGAGCTCAGATGGAAAATCTTTGAAGGAATCAACTCCAGTTGTAACTCCTCTTCAACTTGCAAAAGTTTCAGGCTACTTCAACAGCTCCTCCGCTAACTCCACTTCAAGTAGACAAGCTTGATGTTTTCAACAACCATGGATGCAAAACAGCTTTTCACAAAACTTCCCAATACTTTGCATCCGTAGTTGTTGAAAACATCAAGCTTGCTTACTTGAAGAGGAGTTTAGCGGAGGAGCTGTTGCAGCAGCCTGAAACTTTTGAAGGCAAAGTAATGGGAAGTTTTGAGAGAATAAAATCAGACCCAAATGACTACTTGCCAAAAAAATACTTATCAGCTTCTGAACTACACCCAAACCCATATTCCTCCGATTCCTCAAGTTTCACAGCAAAGTGAGCTGTCAGGAGGTTATGTATACTATTTTTAATCATCAACTTTCTTCCTGAGAGATTGTAGCCTCTCATCACAAAAAACTTTCTTCTTCTTCTTTTTTTTTTTTTTTTTTTTTTTTTTTTTTTTTTTTTTTTTTTTTTCTGGGTCAAAAAGCTTGTTCTCTCTACAATAATCGGTAATGATAGTTGTAACATCATTTTGTGATAATTCTTTGGTTGAGTCTTTACCAATGGAAGAAAGAAATTCTATGAGAGGTCTTGAACCCCATCCAATGAACTCCTTTTTCTTTGATTTTGCCTTCTTTTTCATTGCACTTTTATCTCCCTAGGATCTCTTCCTTTTTCCCACAACCTTGTTTTCTACTATATAATCCAGGTCCTCATAATCAGCTACTATAAGGTGTGTTAGGTTCTAAGAATTAGGAACTAATGTATTAGAATTTCAATTTGTATGTTGGCAAACCATGATCAAAACAATGTTTAGTCTTGTGTTAGACTTGCTCAAAGTATGGCGTTTATTGCAGAAGTAACTGTTAACTTTCTGCCTGACTCGATCGATCGAAAATTAGGCTCGATCGATCGAAAATCGGGCAGTTCGTTTTTCTGCAGAAAATTCCAACTCAGCCCAAGCCCATTTAATGTATAGGGTTTTATGTTTTGCCCTAAGTATAAAAGGGGAAACCCTAACCACGTTTTTAGAGTTCTGAATGCTGTGTTTGTGAATCTCATTGTGAGATCTAGAGGTGTTTACCTTCACATACACTTAGGATTTACAAACTTAAGATTCATGTCAAGAGTTGTGTAAATCAATACAGTTGCAGAATCAAAAGAGCATAAAGATATACAAGCAGGTGCGCTTGTGATTTGCTGAAGAATTCAAGGAAAGAAGGAGTCCGGGGATCTCGGAGCAATCATGGGGTCGTGGTAGTAAGTTTCCTACACTTGGGTAGCAATAGGATGTTAGTGGTCTAAGTCTTATTGTGTAAACTTCAATTCTTTCATAGTGGATTCAGTTTACCTTGAGGATAGCTAGGTTAAATCCTCCCTAGGTTTTTTACCGGTTTGGTTTTCCTGGGTCATCATATCTTTGTGTTTTGTATTTTTCCGCTGCTTTACTTGATATGATTGTTATTGTTTTAACCTAGATCTGAATAAAAAACCTAAGTATTCACTTGGTTAATTAATTAGGTTAAACAATCTAGTTTTACAGGGGTCTAAACGAACTCACAAGTGGTATCAGAGCGGGTAGCTCTTCTGTTGTAGATCCTTTGATCTAAGAGTTGATCCTTGATCCCTGTTATCATGGATAATTTTAAGTGTCTTACTGTTTTTGATTGTGATGATTTGAATAAGAAGGACACTGTTGTTTCTGTTGATCTTTTTGATGCCTGTGAAACTCTTCGTAAGGAATTATTGAAAACTATGAGAATTGCTAAGAAATTCAAGGAAGAGTTAAAATTGGCTAATCTTGAAAAAGAGGAATTGATTGTTAGATTAGATGAATCTAATAAAAAGAATGAATTTTTGAGAAATCAAATTTCCTCTCAAGATAAGAAGAAGAAAAGCTTGGAACAAGAGTTAGTTGAATCTAAGGCTAAAATTGAAAATCTGACTAGTACCAAGCCTGCTGTTGATAACAGAAGTGTTTCTGTTTCTCTTAAGCCTAAAGCTGAAAAAGTTTATATCCCTCCTTTTAAGAGGAATAATAAAGGAAATGCTTATTTTGTTAGGTTAGACAAAGGTAAAAGTTCTGATGTAGACGCTGAAATTTCTAAACCTATGTCTAAACCTACTGTTAGAGAGCATAAGAGATCTGTTTTTGTGCCTACTTGTCACCTTTGTGGTGTTGTTGGTCATATTAGACCAAATTGTTCTTTGTTGAGGCGAAAACCAAAATTTGAGATTAGATTTGCTGTTAGAAATACTGATGTTCTTAAATTTGTTCCTGTTTGTCACTTTTATGGTGTCTCTGGTCACATTCGTCCTAATTGTCATAAATTGAAATTTAAAAATTTTGTATTTCAATCTAGGACATGTGATGATATTTTTCCTACCATGAGTCCAAATAAATTGTTTCATATGCTTTTGAAAAATTTAAGCTTGTTGGCTTGTGAAAGGAATTTGCAGGATTTCAGTCTTTCTCAGAAGATTGGTGTAATCCCTCAAATACACTCTGCTTCACATGAATTTTCACCTACAAAGCCGAAGACTCGTGCTATATGGGTGAGAAAAGATTCTCTAAGGTGAGTGTTGTTGACTTGTCCCTAATTTAATTCTTTCAATTATTTGTGGACATATTTTGTTTTCGTTTTTGGTTGTTTTATTTTTTAGGTTGTTTTTTTTATTAAAAAAAAATCCAAAAACATTGAAAATTTTCAAAAAGACAAAAATATTTTATTTTGTGTCTTGTTTTATTTTCTCTTGAGGATTACATGAATTATGATACCTCTCTTGATTTAGAACATGCTTGACATTGTGAAGAAACTTGAATAGCATGTGTTCTATAAGTCCTAAGCTATTTTTTGATTTTGTTTGAGTATGTACTAGTTTGTACATGTACTCAAGGGTTAATTAAGAAATTGATATTTCTTGTTTGTGTACCCTCTATAGCTTAGTTAAGCACTATCATGCATTGCATTTGCATTTTTGTTCATTTAGCATAATGTGTGCTTTTTGTTTTTGGTCATAAAATTTCATTTAAACCAAAAATATTTTTATGTGTTTTTGTATTATATATCTTAGATTTATAATCAAGGTTGGCCACATTTATCTTTACATAATATGTTTATGTATTTTGTTTAGCTTGGATGAACTTATTTTATTGCACTTTACTCGTTTGAGCTTTGTAGTGCATGTTGTGTGGGAAGATGTTTATAGTTTTTGATCACTTTGCCTTGATCTTGAAATCACATGCCTTTTATTGTTGGACTTGAACTTAATGAGAAAGGCATAAATAACCATCTCACCACTGTTTATTAGCCAATCATGAACACCTTAGTGCATATCGTAAGATTTTGTGCTCGAGAAAGTGTAGCACATGCACAAAAAGAACATAAGGTGTATCCTCGGTTTAAATACTAAATTGGTGTGTACATTATTGGGCTATAATGAATTCAAATTAATTAAAATTGGTGTGTACATTATGAGGCAAATCAAGAAACTTACATGATTGTAGGCTTTTATTCTAGGAGATGTGAGAGTTATATGATGTAACTCTTTAGGTGATAGTCTCTTTCAAATTTATGTGATGAATTTTATAGACTTTGTGATCGATTACTATTCACATATCATCTCACATGTCTCTCAAGCTTTTGCTAGTTGCACACACTACACAAAGTTACTCTTTGCTAAACTTTGTACATGTTATTGTGTATGATTTTGTTGTGGCCATCCAAGATTATATGTTCCTTGATTTTGATGCAAAATTTGAGTTTTTAAGGACAAATTGATTGAAAATCTTAATTTTGGAAGATCTGGGCTGTATTCATGTGTTTTTGAAAAACTTTCAGTTTCATACTCATGCATTTCAAAATTGTTCTGTTTTTCAAAAATTTGAGTTTTCCAGAATTTCGACCGATCGAAGCTGTTTCTCGACCGATCGAAATTGCGATTAAAATTTTTGGTTTGATTATGTCTGACTCGATTGGTATTCGATCGATACTCGATCGATCGAAACTGAAAAATTTTCAGTTTTTAGAGTTTTTGACCAAATTTTTTCTTGCATCATTTATGTTTAGGATTCACATGAATTGCATTATTTTTGTATCCATCTTGCAGTTTTGCAGTCATATCTCTCATTGTTTTCACACCTAACATGCATACACTTTGCTAAATTGGGTACTCAACTTGAATTAAAAATTGATTGATTAATTTTTGAGTTCTTTGTACATTTTAGTAGATGCTATTTTTCTTAATGTGTGAATTGCAGAAAATATTTTTCTTAAGAAATATGATGGATAATAATGTGCAAATATTTTCTCTACTCATGCAACTATTTATGGGTCACATAGTGTCAAGTTTGCATTTATTGAAAAAGAGAATATTTTTCTTTCTGTGTATCCTCAACTCAATTTTTTTGGGGTTTGTGTGTTTTTTATTTATCCCCACCTCCTAAATTTTTCCCAAAACTGTTTTTCCCAAAACTTGTTTTGTTTTTCCTATTTTTATAGGGGGAGAAAAGTTTTTTTTTGCCTATGTTGTTTATAGGGGGAGTTGTTGCTCTTCATAGGAGGAGTTCTCTCTATTTTCTATAGAGCTAAACTGTTTTTTGTTCCCTTGATTCTCTTTTTTCTCTCATGTTTACTGTTACTCTACTCTTTGTTTGAGTTGTTTTTTTTGTTAATACGTGACAAAAAGGAGGAGAAATAGATGAAATGTATGAAATGTGGGAATCCTATTTGTGTTGTTTAGGGGGAGATAAATTTGTTTTGTTTAGGGGGAGAATATAAAAACTTTTTGATGTATCTAACAAAGGGGGAGAGTTAGAATTTATTTTTGTTTTTTTTTTATATTCCTTGTTTTCTTTCTTCCACACATGCGTTTATGTGTTTGTTAAGTGTTACAGGAATATACAAGTTGTTTTCAGTCGAGCTGCTGTCTACTTTGCAACTGTTAGATAGTAGTTAGGTTGAATTGTTTAAGTGGCTTTTATTTTGTAATGGGCTATTTCAATTTGTAAACTTTGAGCTTTTTGTTAAATCTGTGTTTTGTCACGGATTGCCAAAGGGGGAGTTTGTTAGGTTCTAAGAATTAGGAACTAATGTATTAGAACTTCAATTTGTATGTTGGCAAACCATGATCAAAACAATGTTTAGTCTTGTGTTAGACTTGCTCAAAGTATGGCATTTATGTAAAGTTGGAATCGAGTTTATTGCAGAAGTAACTGTTAACTTTCTGCCTGACTCGATCGATCGAAAATCGGGCAGATCGTTTTTCTGCAGAAAATTCCAACTCAGCCCAAGCCCATTTAATGTATAGGGTTTTATGTTTTGCCCTAAGTATAAAAGGGGAAACCCTAGCCACGTTTTTAGAGTTCTGAATGCTGTGTTTGTGAATCTCATTGTGAGATCTAGAGGTGTTTACCTTCACATACATTTAGGGTTTACAAACTTAAGATTCGTGTCAAGAGTTGTGTAAATCAATACAGTTGCAGAATCAAAAGAGCATAAAGATATACAAGCAGGTGCGCTTGTGATTTGCTGAAGAATTCAAGAAAAGAAGGAGTCCGTGGATCTCGGAGCTATCATGGGGTCGTGGTAGTAAGTTTCCTACACTTGGGTAGCAATAGGATGTTAATGATCTAAGTCTTATTGTGTAAACTTCGATTCTTTCATAGTGGATTCAGTTTACCTTGAGAATAGCTAGGTTAAATCCTCCCCAGGTTTTTTACCGGTTTGGTTTTCCTGGGTCATCATATCTTTGTGTTCTTTATTTTTCCGCTGCTTTACTTGATATGATTGTTATTGTTTTAACCTAGATCTGAATAACAAACCTAAGTATTCACTTGGTTAATTAATTAGGTTAAACAATCTAGTTTACAGGGGTCTAAACGAACTCACAGGGTGATATAAGGTGACTTTCTTCGTCAAATTGATCATCGTCTTTGCCTACTTCCCCTTCTCAAATTTCATTGTATCATAGCCAGCCATGTAGTTCTTATTCTTCTTCAGTAATTTATCTACGGAATGGACATGCTTTGAAGTTAACCATTCCTTTCTTTGATTATCTCCCAATAGTCCTTGAAAAGGCCCTCATTTGTATCTCTATCTTTGAAGTCTATCTTGTCCTGTATGTCATAACCATATAGCTAGTGGGAAAAAAGTAACAATGCCCAAATTTATTTGGCCAAACCAATAAGACACTTACTGAAAGAAGAAAAAGAACCCTCAAGAAGCTAAAACAAAAGTAGGAAAATTGATTATTTGAATCCATTGATAAAAGTAAGGTTTAGGTTATTTGTAAAATATAATTATGCCTTTTTTCAACTGAGACTTAACCTTCATAATCTAAAGATCAGCATTAAATTCTCATATTTTCATTTCACTTGCATACCACGTATCCTTGTCATGAACTGTGGCAAGCTATAGGCTGAAGAGCTATTTTCTTTTGTTATTCAATCCCTAGTTCTGTGAATAATTGGGAGAACTCAAAAAATTATTTTGAAAAATTCTAAATGTAACAAAAATGGAAACAATCAAACAAAGGAGAAAAAGATAGCGTTATGTCAAGATAGCCATTCTCTCTCTCTCTTCCACACACACACAGCATTTTCCTTTGTCGAAGACTCTATGCTGCTCCTCTCTTGTATACTTGTGGACTAAAAAAGCGGATTCTTGGTGGCTTTTTGTTGAATTAAAGAAAAGGAAAAACAATATAAGAAGATAGTTGAAGAAGCAAAAATCCTGAATACAAGAGAGAATGAATTAGAGATGTCTTTTGTGGTACCTGCATGTCTAATGTGGTTAATTTGGCAGGAACGTAAAAAATGAACTTTTGAAGATATTGAGAGGCCCTTAGATCTGGTGAAGTCTCTGCTAGTTGGGACATTGTTTGAGTGGTCTTCTATTTGGGGTTTTACGCAATGTATTTCTAGTTTTGATTTTGTCAGTTCGTTTAGACCCCTTAAACCCAACAGATTAACCTAGTGAATTAGCCAAGTTGTTAACTTAGGTAATTTAATTAAAACTAGGTTAACACAATTAAGCAAAAATAACAAAGCAGCGGAAAAATAAACAACACAAAGATCTGATGACCCAGGAAATCACACCGGTAAAAACCTGGGGAGGATTTGACCTAGCTATCCTCAAGGTAAACTGAATCCACTATGAAAGAATCGAAGTTTACACAATAGACTTAGACCACTAACGTCATATTGCTACCCGAGTGTAGGAAACTTACTACCATGACCCCATGATAGCTCCGAGATCCACGGACTCCTTCTTTCTTGAATTCTTCAGCAAATCCACAAGCGCACCTGCTTGTATATCTTTGTGCTCTATTGATTCTGCAACTGTATTGATCTACACAACTCTTGACATCAATCTCAAGTTTGTAAACCCTAAGTGTATGTGAAGGTAAACACCTCTAGATCTCACAAAGAGATTCACAAACACAGCATTCAGAACTCTAAAAACGTGACTAGGGTTTTCCCTTTTATACTTAGGGCAAACATAAAACCCTATACATTAAAACGGGCTTGGGCTGAGTTGGAATTTTCTGCAGAAAAACGTTCTGCACGATTTTCGATCGATCGAGTCATACAGAAAGTGAACAGTACTTCTGCATAAAAACTCGATTCCAACTTTACAATTAAACCCATACTTTGAGCAAGTCTAACACATGACTCAACATTGTTTTGATCATGGTTTGCCAACATACAAATTGAAGTTCTAAATACATTAGTTCCTAATCTTTAGAACCTAACAGATTTCTTACAATCTGTTAGCATTTCTTATTGATTTGTTAGTAATTGTTTTATTTTTTATTTTTTTTTAGAATCAAGACAACAAAATATTATTAGCTTAGGCCACTCAAATCAGCCATGTATACAGAGTTAAGGTCTAGTGGTATTTCTTCCATACAGATGGACAAATCAGGGGTAGAGGATGCCCGTCGAGCTAAGGCATGTGCCAAATTATTACAATGTCTCCTAACATGAGATAAACCAAGCAATGAAAACCGAGCCATGAGTATATGAATGTCTGCAATTAAAAGACCATAGTGAGCCAGAGAATTGCCGCCCTTCGCTAAAGAATTGATCAAAACTTCAGAGTCCCCTTCAAGAATGATATTGTCAAAGCCAAGGTGTAAGCTCCAATGCTTTCCGTGCAGCCAAGACTTCCACCTCTATAATTGAACCGGGTAGAGGTATTTGCTAAGTAAGAGAAGCCATGATCAGTCCATGGTCGTTATGGATCACAACTCCCAAGCCAGCAAGTCCTTCCTCTGCAAAAATCGCGCCATCGAAGTTGACTTTATAAGCATTATGAACCGGTGCTTGCCAAGCTGCTACCTGATGGGGTCGAGGTAGGTGAAAACAAACGCTGCAAGAACCTCTCCCCAAGATTCGATCTTTAGCAAATTCAACCACCTGACCAAGGGAGAGTGCAGGCTTGCCCAAGCGCAAATTATTCCTTCTATTCCATAGTGTCCATAGCACAGCAGCAAAAAGCTCGAGCTCCCTATTACCTGCAAAAATAAGCTCAAAAATATCAATGAAAGAGGAGCACGCTTGAAGCGTGTTGTGATTCTAGTGAGCCCGAGACCTCCAAACGGATTGCAAAGCTAGGCAGAGGAACAAAGCATGAACCACATCCTCCTGGTGCAATTTGCAAACATCACAGCAGCCCTCAGTAATGACCTTTCTGGGGATCAGATTAGTCTTGGTTGGCAATGCATCCTTACAAGCCTTCCAAGCCAGGTGCTTGACTTTATTTGGAACTTGAAGCCCCCAACTTTTCTTCCAAAGAGGCGTGAGCACCGAATTGTTTGATGGCCCAGGCAAGCCGTGTTTTTGCTGCTCATGTAGATACCTGTATCCAGATTTGACAGAATAGACTCCATCGGGATTATAAGGCCAAATTAGGACATCATCCTATATGGATCTACAGAGAGGCATATTTTTTATAAGAGCTGCTTCAAAATCATAGAATAAATTATCAATGACATTTGCCTTCCACTCCTTAATGTCTGGATCAATTAAATCAGCCACCAAACTCACTCCCCTCCCTGCAGCCTGTGGTGATAAGACCTTGGGATGACATGAGTGGGGCAGCCAATTTTCACCCCAAATAGGAACAGACCTACCTGACCCAATCCTCCATTTTGCTCCTCGTTTGATCACGTTCCTACCCTTCATAATACTCTTCCAAGCATACGAGGAGTTGGCTGGAATTTTGGCCTCCATAACCGAGGTATTGGGGAAGAATTTTGCCTTGAACACCCGGTAATATAAAGATGACTTGTCATGGAGCAAGCGCCAAGTTTGTTTGGCCAAGAGCGCATCATTGAATAAAGATAAATCTTTGAACCCGATACCTCCCTGTGTCTTGGGTTTACAAAGTTCCGACCATTTCACCCAGTGAATCTTACTATTATCACCCCTTTGCCCCCAAAAAAAAATCTACAAATCATGCTCTCAAGTTCATGACAAAGTGAGGTAGGAAGTTTGAAGCATGCCATGGTATAAGTTGGGAGGGATTGCGCCACCGCCTTAATTAATATCTCCCGACCCGCCTGACTGAGTAACTTACCCTCCCACCCTTGAATCCTCTTCCATACTTGCTGCTTGATGTAGGCGAAACTTTCCTTTTTATTACAGCCAACTAATGAAGGAAGACCAAGATATTTCTCATAGTACCGAACAACATTAACACCTAACAAGTTTTGAATCATTGTTTTGAGTGTCTGCATTGGTGGTTTTACTGAAGAAAATAGTGGTCTTAGTACGGTTGATTTGCTGCCCAGAAGCTCTCTCATACGTGGCCAACACCTCAAGTAAGCTTTGACATTCCTCTTCTCTAGCTCTGCAGAAAATTAGGCTATCATCGGCAAAAAAAAGGTGAGTTATTTTAGGTCCATTCCGGCAAAGAGAGACACCCCGAATGTCACCATTGCAGGCCGCCTTACTAATTAAACCATGGAGACCTTCAGTACACATGAGAAAAAAATAAGGGGACAGTGGATCTCCCTAACGCAAACCACGTGTAGGAGTGATATGCCCAAGAGGCTCCCCATTAATTAGAACTGAGTAAAAGGCTGTAGTGATACACATCATCATCAAATGTATCCACCTAGAATGGAAACCCATCTTTATCATCACTCTCTCCATGTACTCCCACTCCACCCTATCATATGCCTTGCTCATATCAAGCTTCAAGGCCATAAAGCCAGATTTCCCCTTATTGTGATTCCGCATATAATGTAAAGTCTCAAATGCCACCAATATATTATCTGAAATCAACCTATCAGACAAGAATGCACTTTGATGCTCTGAAATAAGATTAGGCATAATAGCTTGCAAGCGATTAGTGAGAACCTTAGCAAAGATACGATACAAAACATTACTCAAGCTAATAGGTCTAAACTCAGAGACATATGTGGGATCCTTTGCCTTAGGAATCAATGTAATAAAAGAATGGCAAAGGGCTTGGGGGAGAGAACCCGAATTTAGATAGTGCAAAATAGTGGTGGACACGTCAGATCCAAGTAAGGACCAGTAACTTTGATAAAAGAGAGGAGGCATACCATCCGGACCAGGGGCTTTTAAGGGTGCCATTTCAGAGCAATCTCCACTTCCTCAATATTGAATTTAGCCATAAGCGTATCATTCATCTCATCATTTACAACATGTGGAATAGTCTCAATAACCTCCTCAAAATTGCTAGGGCTACACGAGGTAAAGAGATTTTGGTAGAAGTCTACAATTGTGGCATTAATTTGATCTTGGCTTGAGCACCATCCACCATTAGCATCATGCAACTTGGTGATATAGTTCCACCGACGGCGTTGAGAGGCCTTGTTATGGAAAAACCGAGTATTACGATCACCATCACGGAGCCATGCAATTTTGGACCGCTGTCTCCACATTTTGGCGTCCTTATCAAGAAGTTGATTAACCTCATCCTCCAACAACCTCATACGGCTTGAGTCTTTAGACCGGATAGCATGTTTCTCAGCTACTTTCAATCGTTTACGAGCGGAGTCCAATTGTTTCTTGACACTACTAAAGGATTTTCTACTCCATTTTGTCAAAGCAGCCCCACATGATTCCAACTTTCTTAGCACACGGGTATCCCATGTTGCCTCAGAATTTATACTCCACACAGTCTCCACGGTGTCACTGCAACCCTTGTCAGTCAACTACATTTGTTCAAAACGGAAGGGTTTTGAAACTTGCAATACATATGCTTCGGTGAAATCCACAATGCTTTATGGTCTGATGATGTGACATCTAAGTGGTGCACCTTTGTACCTGCAAACATTGAGAACCACTCATTAGTAGCAACTACTCGGTCTAATCTTTCCCATATAGTAAAATTGGGATAGTGTTTGTGCCAAGTGAATGGAAAACCAAAAAAATCAAGGTCCATAAATCCACACTCGTCAAGAATATCTCTAAAAGCCTGCATTTGATGGTGGGGTCGAGATCGCCCACCTTGCATCTCAGATTGCTGTATGATTTCATTAAAGTCCCCCGCACACAGCCAAGGTAAAGACCCATGGTTTTTTAGAGCTCGTATCTTGGACCACGCTTCATGTCTCTTGGTGGTGTCTGGTTCTCCATAAAACCCAGTGAACCTCCAGGCATTCTCCTTGCCCTTATTGATGACTATATCAATATAATTCTTTGAATATTTTTCAACCTCCAAGGGAAATCCTTCTTTCCATAAAATGGCTAATCCTCCTGCCTTATTACAACGGGGAACCACAAAAAGATTTTTAAATTGAATACGTCGTTGAACCTGTTCTAGCCTTGCTTTATCTGTCTATGTCTCGACTAAATACACAACAGAGGGATCTTTCGCCCACACAAAATCTACAAGCTGATCTTCTGTACGCAGGTTCCCAAGCCCGCGACAGTTCCAAACTAAGAGACTCATTGCTTCCGGAAGGGCTGGTAACCAGCCTCTGCCAATATCTGTTTATTGTTGCCCATAACCTGTGAAAACCGCATGATGTTTACTTGGTAACTCAAGTTGATCCTCATTTAGAGCACGTTTACTGCCACTGATTGGGTTTAAATTGGGTGTGTGTGCAATGGTGGCTCTGAATATTCTTTTCCAAGATGAGATGTGGCTCGAGTGCGGAGGGGAGACTGGGTTGGTTGGAAAAATTGGGTTAGAAGTATGAGTGGAATTTGTGAGTGGTGGGTCAGACGGTATGGTGATCGGGTTTGGGGTGTCATCAATGTCTTGGGAATGGTGGTTGGGAGAGACGAGTTGAGAAGGCATACGGTAATGGAAGGTAGGTGTAATAGACAAAACATGCATAGGATTATCAAATTTCATCAAGTCCTGATCTATAGCTTCTAATTGTTTGTCAAAGGTTAAGCCTGAGTTGGAAACAGGTCCGGGGTTCGTGTGTCAGTGTGTAGGGCCAGTTGTATCATTTTCTACATGGACAGGGTCAGTTGACATAGAAACAGAATGAGAAATATTTTGGAAAGAATTAGCCTTGACAAAATCTGAAAAGGAATTACCATATTGGCCGCGCAACAAGTCAGAGTTCAGTGTGCTTGGCGTAAGCCTTACTGCCATTGAGTTCCCCGTTTCAGCGGACTGTCGTTGGCCATCGCATTCTGCCTTCATCTTCGAGTAAAAACCAGGCACCTCGACTACAGAATTACGAACTCTAAACCATGGTGAAGCTTTCAGCTATGCCCCATATTCCTTGTCTGCATCAATAAGTGATCCTTCACTCTCAATCCAACGATCACAGTCGCAGTCATTGTGTGTGAGACGTCCACACCAATAGCAAAGGTTGCGTAATCTCTCATATTTGAAGGAGACACAGAGTTCTCTACTGTCATCCAGTGTAACCACCCTCCCACGGCAAAGTGGCCGTGAAACATCCACCATAACCCGAACTCGCATGAAACTTCCACACTCTTCAGTCTCTGCATTTGGTATTTTCAAAATCTGCCCAGCGGATTCACACAGTGTTTTCGCCACCGTCGTAGTCATAAACTTCACCGGAAGACTGTGTAACTAATTCTAGAACGGGGTGCTATTGAATTCCAAGTCCTCAATTTTACTAACCCCGTCATATTTTTGCAAAATCATCAAGTGTTTATTAAAGCTCCATGGGGCATTCGCAAGAATAGTATCAACCTCTATTTCACTGTCAAAAGTAAAGAGCATGATATGGTTTCGCAGGTTCTTAATTTTGAAGCCTCTTTTAGACCTCTATATAGGCGTAAAAGTGGCAGCAACGGCGTCAGGGTTAAGCGCCTTCTTGGTGAGGAACTTGGCAGCAATAATGGAGACAGAGGCAGCCATCGCATCCTGTAACCGGACCTTGGGACCTTCTCTTTAGGAGATGGTGAGGCCAAACCACTGCTTGGTGAGTTCATCCATGGAGAAAGTGTTTTAGTCCTACAACCCGTAAAAAGAAAAGACAAAAACAAAAGCCCTAGTGTAACCGTAGTACTCTAAGGGTACAGCAAACTCTTCCAAGAAGAGACGGCAATTCCACAGCCTAGGAGAAGATGGAAATCCCACCTTTCACTAGCGACAGAGAAACCTAAAATTTGTTAGTAATTGTTTTAAGTATAGTGTGCTCATCATGAACACAGAGAACATTTTTATTTAATAAAACTTTTATTACTTATCCAAAAAAAAAATCAAATTAGAGATGTCTTTCCAGAGATGACCATACCCCATCAAAGTCGACATCGGTGTTTTCTTCTATAAGTTGTGTAAGAATCAAGCAGTGATTGCAAAATCCTTTCTTCCCTCTAACACATGCAAACTCAGCATCATAGATGCAGCGTCCACAAACAGCATTTGGGCAACAAAGCACTGAAATTTTGAATTTTTCAAGCAAATGAAGCAAGAATGCCAAACTAAAATATAAAACCTTACGCTTTTTATAAGCAGGTACATCTACAATGATGCAAGCATAAAAAAGAGGGGCCCAAAAAAATAAAACTAAGAAAGCACCACAAAGTACTATAGAAAGGCCTAGTTTATTTAGAAAGTAAAGTAATTCGCCACCGAAGTGGAGCTGAAAGATGGCTATTGTGATGTCCCAATTTGATTGATTGTGTGATGTGTGTGGGTGTGTGATGAGTCCCACATCGAGTATTTACTGGGTAGATCTGGGCTTTATTAACAACTGCAAGGAACCTCAATTGTGACTAATTCTTTTGAGGTATAGCGCAAATATGGCTAGCGCTTTTCCTTGGTTCGTTACATATGGTATCAGAGCCAGCCTGGTAACCCCGTGTGGGCTCGGAGACACTACCCCACAAAGTGGGCCCTAACAAGGACATTAGGGATTTAAGTGGGGGAGATTGTGATGTCCAAATTTGATTGATTATGTAATGTGTGTGGGTGAGTGATGAGTCCTACATCCGGTATTTACTGGGTAGATCTGGGTTTTATTAACAACTGCAAGGAGCTTTAATTGTGACTAGTCCTTTTGAGGTATAGGCATCATATGATGGAACATGTTTTCTCTATAATTGTAAAGTTGGGTATGCATTTTTCATTATTTGAGGTAAAAAATTATACTAATATTACTTAATTCAATATCCAAAAGGCAAAAATCTAGTCCAGATTTAATTACTGTTTCCCTAAACCATTAAGATAATGTGACAATGTGACATTTAGCATAATCAAAATGGGGAAAAGGTCGTGGCACGCGCATCATATGTGTCATACATAAAAAAGGGATGTATTGTTAGGCTTCATGTATTTTACATATATTTAATCTACAAAATGCTTGAACGGTAGAATTCATTCAAAATGACAAAATATTACACAGAAGTATCATCATAGATCAAATTTAGTGGCTAACCGCAAGTCCAGCGATCTACAATCTTCACAGAAGAATCATCTCTTCCCGCACAATAAGTGTTGGGAAATTTAGACCCCGATTGATAAAATTAACCAGTTTTAAACCCAAGTTGTTAATTAGATTTATTATGAATAAACCTTGTTAAAATAAACAAACATCAATATCATGCAGCGGGAAAAAATAAATAAGACAAGATATGATGACCCAAAAAAACCAATGAAACAAACTAGTTTCACAGTAAAAAACCTGGGGGGAAACCTGTTAGTGTGAGTGTGTGTTCCAAACACTTTTATTCTTATTTATTTTCTAGCCGTTGGCAATTATGAGTAAAATAGCCGTTGGACAATTATGAGAAAAATAGCCGTTAGGCAATAATTGATAATATAGTCGTTGGGCTTTTAAGGGTTATTAGTAACCAATAACTATATACTATGATTTTCATAAGTAGCCTAAATAATACTCATCATAACACATTTTCTAAGGGGGTCTTTTTACTACTCTATATTTTAGATATACACAACTCTACTATTTTTCTCTCCCACATAATTTTTCTACAAGAATATTTGTTTTAAGGAAAGGCAATAGAAGGTTATTCTTAAAACTTTTGTGAGTGGAAGTGCGTACATCACAAAGGTCGACGCTATAGTCTAATCCTGGGGGGTTGTTTGGCCAAGAGAACCAATCACACCAAGTTTTACTTTAGGTGGCACAAATCAGCCTTTAAAGACAACGTTTTTTGCGTGATTCTATAGCACTGTGAGATTGTTCCTAAATTTACTTAAATTTATTTTATTATTGCTTATTGACATTCTTGCTAATTATTTAAGATATTATTTATGTATCAAAACTTGTTTATTCACTAAAATATTTCCAACAATCTTAAAGGTTGACACTTCATGCTTCAAAATGGATAAACAAGTTATTGATCATGAAATTTTATATTGTGATATGATATTATGTTTATAAAGAAAAAATGCTAGTAGTTATATTCTTAGATATAATTAGTTATATCTTTTGTGGAGTTTATTTTGCTATTTGGTTTATCTAAACAATTTGGTGGACTAATATTTTAGAAGAAAAAATAAATGAGGTCCATCCAAACGTGATTTTGATTCTCTAATCTAAATCAATATGTAAATAATATTATGTAACGTTGTCTTGATATGTGGATAACAACTTATTGCATTTGCAATTATGTGATATTATATGTGTATTATATTTTGTAAAATTGTTTTATGTCTTTTGAAATCTAAGGAGCATGAGATTGAATAAAAACGTATATGTGTTTGAGAAATGTTTTTTGGAATTCAAAAAAAAAAAAATGGTGTAGATTTATGGTAGAGGCATTTCTATTGTTAATGGAATCAATAGTGCCGTATCAACTTGGTACTCCTTTTGTATAATGAAGATACAATGATACTATAATTTAATTAAATTTTATTTTCCTTGTTAAAGTATTCAAGTAATCATTTATGGTCATGTGAAAAAGAAATTGTGGATGATTAAACGTTTGTATTATACAATTGTGGTATAATGATGTCAAATTTTACAAAACATTAAGTGTCTTATTCTTGTAAAATTTTGGATGTTCCTAAGAGTGGTTTCTAGTAGCTAGAGGCTATTGGCTCTATGTACAAAAGCTATTATTTTTACATCTCTTGACACAAATATATGTAATGAGAAATTATGGAAAATAATTAAAATTTTCTTTATATATGTATATATATAAAATGATCCAATTAGTATTTTGGGCTAGTGGATAAGATTTAGTGGTAATAAATATTCCTTTTATCCACCAAGTGCAAGAGTGATATTGAAAAAATATATATTTACATATTTTATTGGCTATATGTGTTGTTTTGAGATGGTGGATAGGTTTTTGTGAATTTGAAATAAAAAGACCTTACAAATCCATAACAAGATGAACTAAACTCCTTAGTTTGGTACATAATAATTTGGATGATTTAAAACACACAATGACTAGAGGTGGTAAAAAATTTTATGTAATCTTTCTTGATTACTATTCTATATTTACTTAGCTTTGTTTATTAGGAATCAAAGATGAAGTTTTGGAAATTTTTATAAAATATAAAATGAAGTTGAAAATGGCATAAGCCTAATTTGGTATACCTTGAATTGTGGGAGTGGTTCGCTAAGATGTTACCCAAATCTAAAGGAGAATACCTCAAAGTGTGGGGGTACTTGCCTAAGGTCATGCTACATGAACCTAAAAGAAGGAAACTTGATTTTTAAATATGTGATTGTGTGTTTATTGATTATGTTTGCTATAATTCATGATACAGAATTATTTTCATCAATAGTGATGTATTTAGAATTTAATATTATTGTTAAATCTTAAAAATATTTTTTTAAGTATGAATTTCCTTCGAAAAATAAGGAAAATATGTTTCATGAACCTATTAATACTTCTAATGATCTTGTTGTGATGTGCAAGAATTGAGAAGAAGTAAGCGAACTAGGAAGAAAAAGAATTACGATAACAATTTTCTTACCTATATTGTTGAAGATGAACATGTAAGTTATTATGATGCAATTAAATCTATTGATGCACCATTTTGGTTGGAAGCTATTAATAGTGAATTAGATTCTATTATGTCTAATCATACTTGGGAATTAGTTGAGCTTCCTCCTAAGGTTAAGCCTATTGGTTGCAAATGGATATTTAAAAGGAAATTAAAACCGGATGGTACAATAGATAAGTATAAAGCATGCTTAGTAGCTAAGGGCTATAAGCAAAAACATAATGTTGATTATTTTTATACTTATTCTCCGGTTACTAGAATTGCATCTATAAAAATTTTGTTTGCATTGCATCTATTCACAAACTTGTTATACATCAAATGGATGTTAAAACTACTTTTTTAAATGGTGATTTAGGAGAAGAAATTATATGGAGCAACCCGAGGGTTGTGTTGTCCTTGGACAATAACATAAAGTTTGTAAATTGGTTAAATCCTTGTATGGATTAAAACAAGCACCTAAACAATGGCATGAGAAATTTGATAATATGATGCTTACACATGGATAAGCGATTAATGGTGCGGAAAAATGCATTTATAGCAAGTTTAATAATAATGAAGGTGTCATTATTTGTTTATATGTTGATAACTTGCTTATATTTGGAACTAGCCATAATGTTGTGCATGATACTAAAAGTTTTATTGCCCCTAAATTTGATATGAAAGATTTAGGCAAGGCAAATGTTATTTTGGGCATTAAGATCCTTAGGGACAATGATTGCATTATACTATCACAATCTCATTATGTGGAGAAAATTCTTAAAAAAAAAAATTGAAAAATTTTGATATGTCACCTATGTCCACTCCATATGACTCAAAGGTGTGCTTGGTTAAGAATCGTGGTGATAGTATTTCACAAGATAAATATGCACAAATTATTGTTAGTTTAATGTTTTTGACAAATTGTACTTGTCCTAATATTGCATATGCTGTTGGTAGATTGAGTAGATACACTCATAATTCTAGTTTTGAGCATTGATACACTCATAATCCTAGTTTTAAGCATTGGAATGCAATATCTAAACTATTGAGATATTTAAAGAGGACTTTGGATTTTGGTTTGTCATATTGTGACTATCCTACTGTTTTAGAAAGATAATGTGATGCTAACTGGATCTCTGATACAGATGGGGTGAAGCCCACTAGTGGATATGTGTTTACACTAGCTAGAGGGATTGTCTTTTGGAAGTCAACCAAGCAGACTTGCATAGCGAGATCCACCATGGAAGCAGAGTTAAAGGCCTTAGAGAAGGCTAGGTCCAAAGCTATATGGCTTAGGAGTTTATTAATTGATATTCCCCTATTTACTAACTCTGTTGTCTCTGTTTGCTTTCCTTGTGATTGCCAGGCTGCCATAACACGTGTTAAGAGCAAAGTTTATAATGAGAAAAGTTTACATACCCAATTGAGGCTGAGGCAGCTTATTGATAATGATGTTATATCATTGGACTTTGTGAAATGGGAAAAGTCAACATATTCAATTGAGGCTGAGGCAACTTATTGATAATGATTTGTGAGGTCTAAAAGGAAGTTGGCCGGTCCTTTGACCAAACCACTAGCAAAAAGGCTGGTGAGTGAGACATCTAGGGGGATTGGACTGATACCCAAGTTGCGACACTGTGGCTAATGCCCAACCTCTATGATGGGTGATTCCACATAAGAGGTTAAATGGGTAGAGGTCATTAGTGGTCCATGGGCACTATCATTTGTTATATGTTTTCCGCTATCTCAGTAAGGAGATTAGTGATGAGTCCATCCCTATGGTGTGAGACAGTGCTAAGTTGCAGAATTTGGTAAGGTTGAGCTTTAGGCTCTTAATGGATCCATAACCCTATCTGTTCGGATGGGGTGTATCTACACGCACTCCTGATGGATGCCACTGACTAAGTTGCAGATTATTGGAGGTTGAGTTTTAGGCTCTTAATGGATCTATATCCCTACCTGTTGGGATGGGGTATTCTGCACGCACTCTTGATGGATGCCACCTATGTGTGAGTGGAAGTTATGCCGCTTCCTATGAGACTTTTTGGGTAGGTCTCTAGAGCTCTCATGAAACCCAGTGGCGCATAACTTAGATAATGCGCCAACCCGCTTAAGAACAACCTTGATAAAGAAAGTTATGTGGGTGGTAAGTTTGGTTTACTAATAGCTTGGTTAAAAGAGTTTTAACTCCACCATTGTCTTTTAGTTCCTACCTATTTATCCTATGTATGGTTAAAACCTTCTGGTACCATATTGATGCATGCTTTCTTTAGTTGCGTGCCTTTTCCTATTTTGTGTTTGTAACATGTGGGGGATTGTTGGTGTGGGTGTGTGTTCCAAACACTTTTATTCTTATTTATTTTCTAGCCATTGGCAATTATGAGTAAAATTGCCGTTGGGCAATTATGAAAAAAGTTGTTAGGCAATAATTGATAATATAGCCGTTGGGCTTTTAAGAGTTATTAGTAACCAATAACTATATACTATTATTTTCATAAGTAGCCTATATAATACTCATCATAACACATTTTCTAAGGGGGTCTTTTTACTACTCTATATTTTAGATATACACAACTCTACTATTTTTCTCTCCCACATAATTTTTCTACAAGAATATTTGTCTAAGGAAAGCCAATAAAAGAATGTTCTTAAACCTTTTGTGAGTGGAAGTGCGTACATCACAAAGGTCGACGCTATAGTCTAATCCTGGAGGGTTGTTTGGCCAAGAGAACCAATCGCACCAAGTTTTACTTTGGGTGGCACAAATCAACCTTTAAGGACAACGTTTTTTGCGTGATTCTATAGCACTGTGAGATTGTTCCTAAATTTACTTAAATTTATTTTATTATTACTTATTGACATTCTTGCTAATTATTTGAGATATTATTTATGTATCAAAACTTGTTTATTCACTAAAATATTTCCAACAAAACCTTCCTAAAAAGCAATTCACTGTAGTAAAGAAAAGTTTTAGATTTAGTACAAAACCTTTGTCTTTAGACTCTACAATCCCCGTAGATAAACTTACGGCATAAACCTTCCACCGCTTTAGAACCTCTGAATTCTTCAATATATGAATGTCACTCTTTTTGAACAGATCCCAGAACGTGACTAACTAAAGATGCACGGTTCCCAGTACGTGACTAACGCACCAACTTGAAGAAGATGTTGGCTGCAAAGCTCTTCACTTCATCAATAATAAAGATCAAGAAACACTTGCTACAAAACCCTAAGGCGCAAAGACGCAGTAACTTATTTTGAAGAGAATAAGGTATTGGTCACATTTTGCATGTGTTCTCCTTGTATTCTCTTATGTGACGACCTTTAAAATAAGTTTTATATATGTCTAGGGTTGCGAGAAAAAAAACCCTACACAAATACATAAGCATGGGCCAAAAATCAGATCTAGAAATCTGAATTTCATAATTCTCAATAAATACCTCGATAGAGAGTATTTGTCGAGCCTCGATAGATAGCTATTTGTTGAACAGTTGTTGAACTTTAATAAATTAGCACTTTTTCACTTGTTTCTTGGATAGATTTGTATGGTTTCAATACTAGACTTGAACTCTTGTTCTTTAAAGTGTTAAACTCATCCTAGATCTACCCAATTACAAGTAAAGTGCGTTTTGTTAAAGGATTAACCAATTATATGAAATGTTAACATATGTTCCTAACATGAATCACATATGTCTTAACAATATCCCCATTTGGCAATCCGTGACAAAACCACAACAAACAAATGAACATATGAGAGAAGTCATAAATCACTCAACTTATACTTACTTGTTAAAAGCAATGAAATCTATCCTAACACAAACTCTTGAAAAACTTTGCAAGAAGAGAGTTCATGGCAAGAAGACTTTGACAACTTGTATTTCTGAAACACTTTAAACAAAACTTATAACGACATCTTAGTGTGAAATAGAAATAAAAGATTGCATACAAGAAAGAAACATGTGTATAAAGAGAGAAAAGAAACAACACATGTAAAGGTAGGTGATGAAGACATACATCATTATATATATATATATATATATATTAAAGATAAGCACAATGTATGTAAACATGATCATAAGACCGTTGTACAAGAAGAAGGAGGTAAACACTCCCCCTAACAAGATGAAACACATCTCCCCCTTACAAAGGCATGTATTTCTCCCCTTAACATGTAGAATCTTAAAAAGAAACCACATTTTCTCCACAATTTCTCCCCCTTTTTATCATGATTGACAAATGGTACAAGAAGCTAGAAAGTTTCATCTGAGAAATATAAAGATGATTAAAGGGGTACAAAGAATCCATATAAATGCATGAATTTGATGAAACAAGATGTTATGGATGACAAGATAAAAGAAAAATGCAAAACATGTAAAAAACAATACATGCAAGAGGATCTCGATAGATCGAGAAGCTGTCGAGCAGCTATCAAGTAGAAGCCAACCTCGATGAATCGAATAGCTATCGAACATCTATCGAGCAGACAGAAAGTTTCTCGATAGATCGAGAATTTGTCGAGAAGCTATCGAAAATGTGATAAAAAGAAGCTGAAGAGCTTGATAGATAGCTTAACTGTCAAGAGGTGTCCAGCAGCTATCGAAATTGCTGAAAAACAATTTTTCAAGAAGATAAAAACACAAGTATGAATGTAATCAAACATGCTACTTAACCAAAGATCCAACCAACATTTTAAGCTCTTAAAATCATCTCTCAACAATAAAAATGTCAAGCACATGGATCCCAAACACACACACACACACACACACACACTAAATAAGTCTAACCAATTTTATATTTCAAAAACAAGTTAAGACAGTTTAGTAATCATATATTAACACATGTATTCCTTGTGATGACCAAATCATATTATACCTGCACATGTATCAAGAGTAGCAAAGAATATTGCATGTTGTGTATGAAAACACCGCAAGATTGCATAAGTGTCAACATGTTATGACAATTTGAGATATGAGAAAGTCACTTTAACACACACAATCATAACTGTTTGATGGAGACTATCACCTTCGAGGTACATCCTATAACTCCTATATCTCCTAGAATACACGCTTGCAATCATATATAAAGCATATTTATTCTTTTTGCTTTTATTTTTCTTTGCATATTTTTCTTTTAAGCAAACTATGCATAGGTATATAAGAGAAAGAAAAGAAATACTCAATTATGTTAGGCTTTTGACATTGCAATTTTGCTATACTGAAGCATACAGATGTCATTTCATGATTAGCGGGCAACAGTGGTGAGATGGTTATTTATGCATTCTCTTAGGATTTTCTAATCCTTCCTGTCAAAAAGAGTGATACGAGTGTTAAGTACAAGAGATTACTTAATCTTACTCATCACAAACACGAGCCACAAAACTCACTTGCTTAGTTGTGCATATAAATGCTTATCTAAGCTACAAAAGATACAAAGTTTAGAAAATTTTGTTTCAATGGCCATCCAAGGTACACAAGTACCAATGTATACAAACACACACTGTTTTTTATTTTTATGATTTTTCAATTTTTATTTTGAAAAAAAAAAAACAAAATAAAGACTAAACAACCAAACAAAAACAGACAAATAACATAAAAGCATGAAAGAAAGATGCATATGCATGAAGGCATGATAGAAAGGTGCAGAAGCATGAAAGAATGATTCCGAAAGCAAATAAGAAATCAAGCAACTAGAATCCTACTTTAGATAGAAAGAATTAAAATAGAGGACAAATAGAAAAGACAATTAATTCTTAGGCTCCTTTCTCACCCACACAACACGAGTCTTTGACCGTGAAGATGAAAAAACATGTGTCCTAGTATGTCTACTAAAGGACATAGAAGAATTAAAATTCTCCTAAAATTGAGTTAAAAAGCTCAAGGCTTTTAATAACTCTCCAAACAAAAGTGTAGGTCCTTGAGAGTAAACCTGTGACTGTTTGGACAATTGCTTTTAAGGATACAACTTAAAACAATTAGAACGAATATTTTCAGGAACACCACAATGATGATAACATAAGATCTAACAAAGGATTTAGAATTAGCCAAATCATTTTTGGATTTCATACCTTTATCACCTTTCTCAGACTAAGGCACAAAGACAATCCTTGATCCAGAAGTCATGGAAGAGGAGGGGCTGGAGGAAACAGCATATCTTAAGTTAGTCTTATTAGAACTAAGTTTTTGAGCACTCAATACCTCATCAAGCTTTGCACTAGACATTCTCTCTATTTGAGTTCTTGCTTGACTAAGCTCAACTTCGAGACTCTTGACCTTTTCTTCTAATTAGGTGTTCTCTACAACAAGAGTCTCAACTAACCTTGTAGTCTCATCTAATTTGACTAACAATTTAGCTATTTTAGATTTTACTTCATTAAGCTCTTCTCTATAAATATGAGAAGTCTTTTTAGATTTTATGAATTCAGTGCATAACTTATCATAGGCTTCTTGAAGGGTCAACTTTTTGAGTACTTTATCATCAGAAGAATCCTCACTGTCACTAACACTCTCCACAATCACCTTATCGATTGAGGCAGCAAAAGCCATAAAATGACCACGTTCATCCACAAACTCATCAGAAGAGTCTTCCTCAGTATCACTCCAAGTAGCAACCAACCATTTATCTTTTGAATTCTTAGTTTTTTCCTTCATAAGATAATTTGGGCACTCTATCCTCATATGACCAAAACCTTTGCACTCATGGCACTGGATAAGGGTTACTCATTCTTGCCCTTCCTAGAGGATTTAGATTTCTTAGGAGATTTTCCCTTATCCTTTTTCCTATATTGAAGAAGCTTGATAATCTCATCAGCTATGAAGGTTAGATCCTCATCTTCATCATTATCATCATCTTCATTTTTGCTTTCATCTTCATCTTCAGAGTCATTAATCTCTTCCTCTATACTCGTAAGAGCCAAGTTTCTACACTTTCCACCTTTTCCCATTAAACCTAATCTCATCTCATAGGTTTGAAAGTTCCTTATAAGCTCAGTCAAAGAAATTTGATCAATGTCCTTCGATTTTTTAATGGCAGTGATCTTGGCATGGAATCTTTCAAGTAAGGACCTAAGGATTTTAATAACAATTTTGGATTCTACTATAAATTCTCCAAGGTTGAAGACAGAATTCACCATATCATTGAATTTAGCACAGAACTCATCAAAGGTCTCATCCTCCTCCATCCTTAATTCTTCAAAACTACGAGCGAGTCTTTGAAGCTTCACTGTCTTTATTGCGTTGGTACATTCATAGGTGGTTTCAAGAATGGTCCATGCTTCCTTGGCAACTTTCTTGGATGATATTTTCGTGGATGATATTTTCTTGAATTCCTCATTAGTCATCCCACAAAACAAAACATTCAAGGCCCTACTGTTGAATTTTGCCGCTATGATTGTTGCATCATCCCAATCCACTGGCGCTTCCTTTGGCTTAATCTAGCCAACTTCAATAGCTTGCCATACCTGTTCACTTAGAGCCTGCAAAAAAAACTTTCATACAAACTTTCCAATACACATAATTAGTGCTATCAAATAAAGGAGGAATCAAAATAGATTATCCACAATCCATGACAATAGGGTTTAAGAATCACATTCAGGAAATTAATCCAATCAGAGTGTACCCGTTCTGATACCACTTGTTGAAAAATTTAGACCCTAGTTGATAAAATTAACAAGTTTCAAACCCAAGTTGTTAATTAAATTTATTATGAATAAACTTTGTTAAAATAAACAAACATCAATATCATGTCAATATCAAGCAGCGGAAAAAAAAATAAGACAAGATATGATGACCTAGGAAAACCAATGAAACAAACTAGTTTTACAGTAAAAAACCTGGGGGGAAACCTTCCCAAAAAACAATTCACTATAGTAAAGAGAAGTTTCAGGTCTAGTACAAAACTTTTTCCCTAGACTCTACAATCCCCGTAAATAAACTTACAGCAGAAACCTTCTACCATTTCAGAACCTCTAAACTCTTCAATATATGAATGCCACTCTTTTGCACGAATCCTAGTACGTGACTAACCAAAGATGCATGGCTCCCAATACATGACTAACACACCAACTTGAAGATGTTAGCTGCAAAGTTCTTCACCATCAACAATGAAGATCAAGAAGCACTTGGTTACAAAACCCTAAGGTGCAAAGACGCACTAGCTTCTTCTAGAGAGAATAAGGTATCGGTCACCTTTTGCATGTGTTCTCCTTGTATTCTCTTATGTAACGGCCTTTAAAATAAGCCTTATATATGTCTAAGGTTGTGAGAAAAGAAACCCTACACAAATACATAAGCATGGGCTAAAAATCAGATCTGAAAATCTGAATTTTGTAATTCTTGATAGATACCTCAATAGATAGTATCTGTCGAGCCTCGATAGATAGCTATTTATTGAGTAACTGTTGAACTTTAATAAATCAGCACTTCTTCACTTGTTTCTTGAACAGATTTGCATGATTTCAATACTAGACTTGAACTCTTGTTCTTTAAAGTATTAAACACATCCTAGATCAACCCAATTACAAGTAAGTGCGTTTTGTCAAAGGGTTAGTCAATTACATAAAATGTTGACATATATTCCTAACATAAATCACATATGTCCCAACAATGAGGATGATGCACTTTAAGACAATCCCTGAAAGCAATGAACATGCTATCAAAAAAACCAACAATGTGTTTTAACCCCACACCAAAAAGTATATTTTATATGAAAGTTCTTAGGAGAAAGAGACATAATAATTTCCAATTATATGTACAAGTTCTTAGGAGAAAGAGATGTATCAGTATCCAATTATATAGGATATATAGGAAATTATACATTTGACAAGCATCACTAATCACCTAGCCCTGTTAGAAACATAGCATGCTTGTGCTAGAAAAGACCAAGTTTGTAGCAAGGAACTGGTAACTAGAAATCAAATATGCACTATGACAAGTTTCTTAATTTTGAAAACTAAAAGTAGATATACAATTCCTTTGATCAAACATGTAAGATATAAGCAAAATCATAAATTTGACCATACTTTCAAATCATCCGGTGCCATTAGTAACATATTATAGGAATACTAGTGTGCCTAATTGCCAAGCTTGTATCTAAATACTGTTTACCACAAAGCAAATGTATCAAATTACGAGTTTCTTAATTCTGAAACCAATACTACACCTACAATATCTTTGATGACTTAACCTAGCATTTAAGTTTTATTTTAGACATATGGATTAGAATGTAGAGGAGGAAAACCAGCAGTAGTAAACACTTAGCAGAAGTCATTAAGCTGCAGCAAGCCACCATCAGAAAGGGTTGGTAATCAGGTAATGACAAGTTAATTTATCCAAATTTTGCGCAGATTATTTAAATATCTTTCTAATACCACAAAAACAAAAGTGACCAAATAAAAATAGAAGGACCAAAATATTTCATCCAAATTTACCGTTTGTTCAATCCAGGCACCTCACCCCTACTTTATATCACAGTCAAAATAATAATTCCAAAGCCAATGGGCTACCCTCCAATTATCATTATATCATATACAGGAGGTACAAATACAACAATCTACCATCCAAAGTTAAAAAAAGAATTTTCCTTTGTACCCAACACAATTACATCCTTGGAAGAAATCCGTTATATTTTAACATTTTATTTTTGATACATCTATATACAGTAACCACAAGTGCCTTACATTGCCTCACTCAATCACATGCATGGCACGTGCAACACAATCCAACAAACAAATATGTTTGATAGATTACTACCCTTCTACCAAAGATTCAGAGTACCAACTTTTGAATTTTCTTAAATAAATCATTGGCCTGCCCAAATTTATAAAATAAAATAAAAAATTTAAAGTTCTGGGAACTCACTTGTACTCACAGACCATAAGCAACCCTCCATCTTTGCAGATGAAGCAGTAATCTTCTGCAATCTCTTCCTTTTTTCTCCTATTCTTTCTTGCCATATTCTTTGAACCAAACACCAACTTCCAAAATTAATTCCAAAGCAACCCAAATCCTTAAAACTCAAAAGCTGAGAAACCCTGTCAATTAAAAATAAAATATCAGATATACATACACCATCTCTGAAACCCTCTCTCACTCTCTCCACTACGATCAAGAACAAGATAAGCTTATGCTAATTTATCAGAGTCCCATTTGCAAAAAAAGAAGCAAAAAATGTAACAGCAAACTCGCAAATATTAGAGAAAAGAGAATTAATCATAAAAAGTAATGTTAAATGAAAATCTTTTAAAATATATGTATAATACAAAAATATAAAATAAAAGAAAAGATATATTAAATCAAATACTAGAATAGCATTGTGGGCAATATATGAAACTCTTTATTATACATTAAAAAAACTACTTGTGAGAGAAAGACCTTATAAAATCGGAAAAGTAATTTAAGATGTTCCTTCTCTAAAAGTTTCTGTCCAAAAAAAAAAAAAAAACTATTTTTTTCTCTTACTAAAACTTGGTCATCACAGAAATGGACTTATTTTTATTTGGGTAATTCTATGAAGACCCATGTGAGAAAAAAAGACCAAGAAAATAAAATAAAGCACAGACTTTACCTTTCAAATATGAAAACCAAACAGCTAAAAATGTAGCAATGACGCTTGTGTAGAAAACACAACAAAGTTTTCTTATTCTTTTCAAAAAAAACATGGAGAGACAATGAAAATTTTCATTCTTCTTTATCTTCTTCTTCTGGTACAGAAAGAGATCATGGAGAGCATTAATTCTTGAAGCTTTTCAGTTATGTGATGCTGTATGATGGATTTGAAAAATATTATGTAAAACCTAGCATAAAACTTTTGTGACTATCTATGACTATAACGAGAATATTTGTTAGAGCACTCAATGATGCTAAAATGAATTAAAAGTTATTTTAGTAACTAAAACACAAAAATATTAGCAATATTAATGGTAGTAGAGCATTCCCATTAAGGATTGCAAATGCTAAAAGATGTTTTTTTTTTTTTTTTTAGCATTTATAACCCAAAAACTTGCTCTATCAAAGATTGTATATGCTAAAAAATTTGCAATATTGCTACAGTGCGCTCTCATTTTTGAGACCGCACTGTGGCACAATGTTATCATTTTTTATTAATTTCTCTCTCTCTCTCTCTCTCTTCCGTGCGCTCTCATTTTTTTTTCTTCTTTCTTCCTTTTCACTTTCCTTTTCACTCTCTCTTGTGCTCTTCGTCCCTCTCTCCTTCTGGTGTCTCTCTTAGAGGCAAGCCCTCCATAGCTCACCAAAACATGCCGCCGTTGTTATTCTTCAAACCTATATGCTCTCTCCTCGTCATCATCATTGTTGTTATCTCCATCCCCACTGTCCAATCCGAATACGGTTCCTCCACCATCCGATTACCCTCCCACCTTTGTCCTATCTCCATACCCACATGCCGCCGATCTCGTGCTCTCCGTCCACTCCTTTCCTTTTCACTGTCTCTCGTGCTCTCTGTCCACTCTTTCTTACTCTTTCTTTCATTTTCTCTCCGCCTCTCTGTTGCCCTTTCTCTCTGCATCTCAAATTTGTGGGTCTTGGGTGTGGCCAGGATGCAATGCTAGGTGTGTAGGGCTGCGATGGTTTTTCGTGGATCGTGGATCTCTACGGTGGTTCATGGTGGGTCTCTGTGGTGGTTCAGTGAGTGGGTTTTGTGATTTGATATCGGTGAGTTTTAATGTCAGTGGTCACTACAACAAAATGTATTTTTAGTGACGAAAATTAGTGAGGAAATATTTTTCGTCACTAAAAATACACCTTTAGTGACGAAATATGAATTTTCTCACTAATAATGAAAAAAATTATAACATTTAGTGACAAAAAATAAATTTCGTCACTATTGTGATCTGAAAAATGGGCGCCATTGGAGGGAAATTTTGGCGCAAATATAATTAATCTATAGTGACGAAATATTTCGTCGCTAAAAGTTGAAATTTTTAGTGACGAAATTTTCGTCACTATATGTGTCTGGATTTTCTTAAAAATAGTTTTAGTGACAAACTTTTTCGTCGCTATATGTACCCGAACATAGTTTTAGTGACAAAATTATTCGTCGTTAAATATGATTTAATAAACTAAGGTGTTTTTAGTGACGAAATATTTCGTCATTGAATAGTATTTTTAGTGAGGAAAACATTTAGTGACGAAACTTTTTCGTCACTAAAAGTTTTTTTTTTTTTTTTAAATCAAATCGGACTTTTAGTGACGAAAATTTTCGTCACCAGGACTTTTTGTGACGGGGTTTCAGTGATGAAATGAGTTTCGTCACTAAATGTCCGATTTTGTCACTAAAAGTTCTTAGTGACGAAAAACTGAACTTTTAGTGACGAATTTTTTCGTCACTAAAAATACATTTTGTTATAGTGGGTTTTGATTGATTTTGGTGGGTTCTTGATTTCGGTGGCTTGGTTCGTGGGTTGATCAGGGTGGTTTTGGGTCTTTGTTGTGATTTTGTGATTCGTTGATTTGTATGATTCTTTGATTTTGTGGCTTTGATTTTGTGGCTTTGGATGTGGAGGTTTTTTTTTTTTTTTTTCTCTCTCTCTCTCTGCAGTTGTTTGTGGTTGCAGCAATGGTGGGTGGATGTGGTGGTTATGATATGGGTGGGTGGATATGGTGGCCGGTAGCACTGGGTTGTGAAAGAGAGACATAGAGGAGAGAGAGACAGTGGAAGAGATAGAAAGAATAAAAAAATTAAAAAATGATAAAGAAAGAATATTTAAATGAAGTGTTAAAAAAAATAGAAGTTTTAATGTAAGGGATGTCGTAAAGTGGTGTGTTATATGTTATAAAATTGGGTTTTGAGATAGTAAATGTTAAATTTTTTAGTATTGTTGATGGGAATGCTCTTAATTGTTAAATCTGATAAATTTAGCAACTAAGCCACAGTTAAATGTCACTTTTTACGCTTTACTATAGCTCTAAAGTTATGAAAATAATATTATTTTTATGTGTTGATGAATATGATTGTTGTTTATTGTGTTGAATATATTATTTTATTACTTTGTTTATATTATTTTAATGTGTTAAATGTTAAAATAAAATCTTTGATGATAAGTATATTATAAAGTAAGATGTTAAAATAAATAAAGTGGTGTTTTGAGTTATTAAAAGCTATATTTTTTAGCAATTTTATGAATGCTCTCTAAGTTACATTAACATATTATTACAAGAAAGTTTATGACAATATTAAATTAGGATTTGATAACCACTATTAGAAATTATATTTTCTATTGTGCTATCAATCCATAGGTAGTTTTAGATATTAACAGAGTCCTTAACTTTAGCTTTAGCTTTATTTTGGCATTGGATGTTAGTTTGTTCCTTGATTTTAGTTTTGAGAAGTGCTACGTCTACAATATTTTTACAATAAATCATAGATAGTTAGTTATTATTGATTCAAATTTGAATTTAGTACTAAGATTACTTTTTTAACCCAACAATGATAACCAATAACAACCTGCCACTTAGAATTTGTTGTAAAAATGTTATGGACATATCATTTTTCTTTAGTTTTTGAGCATTGTTGTCATCTCTATTTATAAATGATCAAGTTAAAATAATTGTATGCCAAAAAAAAAAGTTAAAATTATTGGAGTCATTTATGTGAATTTATTGGTGTTTACTGAACTCCTATAAAAAAAAAAAAAAAAAAATTTGGTGTTTACTACCTTTGAATTAATGGTGTTTAACATTTCCCACGTTTTAAGAGTCCACAAATTCTCGAACTTCACAATTTGCATAACTGCCACCACCGAGCCACATGAGGATAGGATAGCTGTTGTATGATTAGATATTGGGTAGTGCGCGCTCTTGGGAAAGTCAGCTTTATGACTATGAGCCAGCAACAAGGCTAGCAGAAGAGGTCAAAATTATTTTGGATGCAATCTATTGGTAGAGGATTCGAAGGTCCGTTTGGGAGATATCTTTATTCGGTTGAAATTGAATATTTTTTGCTAAAAATACTGAAAATAAAAATAAAAGTTAGTTGAAATAATACAATAGAACTCATAAATAGTATCAAAAAAGTATAGTGAGATTTATGAATAATAGCAAAAATAAACTAATTAATGGGAAGGATTTGAGATAAGGAAGGACTTGTAAGAGCCATGACAATGACATAGATACATAGTAGGCTATCTCCAGAAGATGAGCAATTGATTCTATTTTATAATTTAATGGCTCAAATAATAGAAACTTAAGTACATCACGCTAAAAAGCCGTAAAAAAAATTTCTTAGTAGAATCAGGATCAAATCAAAACAATGAAAAACAGTAAAAAAAATTCCTTCGTAGAATTTGAATTAATTCATACTTAAGGGTCTATTTGGAATCTACTTATTTTGCTGAAACTGAAATTTTTTTGCTAAAAGTACTGTAAATAAATGTAAAAGTTAGTTGAAAATAGTACCGTATGACCTACGAATAATACCAAAAAGTGAAATAGGACCCATAAATAGTAACAAAAATAAGTTGGTTTTTTAATTTGGAGCCAAACACACAAGCATTCTTCTATTTGAAGAATGAATTATACTATTAAGACTTCATCCTCTCCATGTACTTAGTGTTTTTTTTTTTTTAAAGCAAACTATTATTAAAATTTCCATTTCACAAGCATCCACCTAAATGAAGCTTCTCAAATTCATAAGAGCTTTCACTTCCTTGTACACACCTAGTGCTTCTACCATTGCTTTGGACTTTTCCAATAGCGTAGCATTATAACTGTCACCCATCTTCTTGAATACTTCATGTGCTACTCGGTGGTCATATCCAGCAGATGCCGTTAACATTAACCCAATTTGATTTGCTTCCCATTCTCTCCTATGATTGAAATAAAATGTAACATTATTGTGATTTGACATGAAAAACATGTAACTAAGCTTTCAAGTGCCCGTTAGTGTGAAGGAAAAATCAAGAAAGTAGAATTTGGATTTTCAAAACAATTATCGACACCATGAAAGGAAATTCAACCACTTCTGAATATTTTGGACCAATAAAATAGGAAAACAAATAACTATACAATTTACAAGTCCGCAAACAAAGAAGTTTCTAATTACTCGGTGCAAATTAAATTCGATAATTAGCTATTACCCATAAGGACAGGCATATAGTACCTTAGAAAAGAGACAACCAAGAAAGAGTAGTTATAGAAAATGTAGCTAATTAAAACCATTTCAAGTATCTGTTCTTTCCCACAAGAATTTCCTATATGATGGCACTCAAACCTCATCAAGTCATGTTTGATGTTCCATGTTGGAACATGAAGTGCTACCATGGAAGAACCATGACACACTAACTTGGAAGCCATCCTTGCCTGTGTCAAGTTCCTTAATAGAAAACAAAGACTCATTTTAAAAAAAATAAAAATAATAATATATAATTACTCTTCGGTCCAGTTAGGTCCGGTCCAAACCAGTCTAGACCAAACAGTAAGTTCTAAATAAATGTATATGATTTAAAATATAAATAATTACATTTGGTCCATTTAAGACTTTTCAGTCCATTTTGGTCCAGTCCAATCCAGTGTGGACCAAATTGGACAAAATAGTAAGTTCAAAATAATTTATATATATATATATATATATATATGATTACTCTTTGGTCCAATTTCAGCCCAGTCTAGTCCAGTCTGGGCCGAGTAGTAAGTTCTAAATAATTATTTTGTATTTTTCTCTCTAGAACTAGTTTCGTCACTTCCGTGTGTGTCACGCATGTTCCTTTCTGGGTACAGGTGTGGGGATTACCCTTTGATCTTATGAACATAGAAGCGGGTAAGGACATTGGTGGTGGTATTGGCAAAGTTTTGGATGTGGATTGTAAGGCTATAGACTCTAATCAGGCTCGATTTCTTCGAGTACGAGTGGAGGTGCCACTAAATAAGCCATTACGGAGGGGTGCTTCTATCCTTAACCATGAAGGAGATAAGGTATGGGTTGCCTTCCAATATGAGCGCCTACAGAGTTTATGTTTCAACTGTGGAAGACCAGGCCATGAAGTCAAAAATTGTGATGACGCGATATCGATGGTTGGGGAAGATAGACCATATGGGGAATGGCTTAGGGTTGGATTTTGAAGACCAAGGGAGGCAAGGCGAGGTAAATCATCCAATCTGCCAACTGAAACGCATTTTTCGGTGTTAGGTGATACGTGTAGCTATCCGAAAACCATGGAGTTTGCGACAATCATGGGGAAACAGTTTCCAAGAATCAAAGACATTGGAGATGTGCTAACCTCCACTCCTTTTCCTTCGAGGTTAGTCCATGTTAGACAAGTTTCCATGATGCAAACGGAAACTCGTGAGATAGAGAGGAATCCTGAAAATCAAGGTCATAATCTCATCAGTATGCCCACCACGCATGAAGAGGAGAATGTGAAAAAGTATAATGCCCTAGATGAGTTGAATGCCCTAACTACTCTTGAAGCACGTGCCCTACCACGTGTGAGTACACAAACAACTAAAGCCAAAGATCGTATATGGAAAAAGGTGATCAGGAAAGAAAAAATATCTGGGGAAAGGAATGGGCCAGTCATTACTATTGTGGGGAAGAAACAACGCCAAGATGAAAGGAAGGACGCTGACGGCAAGAAAAAAACCAAAGGTCAGGTTAAAGGTTCACTGTGCATAACGGCAAAGGCTGAGGTCCAGCCCCGCCAAACACAATGAATATATTAAGTTAGAACTGTCGGGGGCTTTGGAACCTTCATGCAAAAATGGTGCTGTCTCATTTGGTGAGAGACAAAGCTCCCCAAGTTTTGTTCCTGATGGAGACAAAACAAACTATTGGTAAGATGAGAAGAATTCAAGCATATCTATATTATCATTCTATGCTTGCTGTTCCTTGTATTCATACGGCTGGAGGATTAGCCATGCTTTGTAAGGAAGAGGTATCACTGGACATTCAGACATATTCCTCAAATCATATAGATGCTCGTATCATAACTGACCCAAATTCCCCATGGAGACTTACTAGCTTTTATGGAAGACCGGAGGAACCTCGTAAACATGAATCTTGGACTTACTTGAGACACTTACACTCTAGGGACTCTCTACTGTGGGGAACATGGTAAAGATCTTGATAAACGTAAAGATCTTGATAAACGTCCAAAGAGAAGCAGGGATGTTTATCAAGATCTTTACGACTAAGGGAAGATTTCAGAACAGTTTTGCTACATTGTGGATTGATTGACATTGGTTTTTAGGGGAATATTTTCCCATGGAGGAATGGAAGATATGATGATGCATTTGTCCAGGAAAGATTGGACCGAGCTTGTGCTACGCTTGAATGGAGAGAAATGTTCTCCCAAGCAAAGGTTCGGCACCTCCAAGCAGCTTATTTAGATCATGATCCAATATTGCTATCAACACATGAGACCGCCCTAATTGCTAGAGGAAAGAAATTCCCTAAACGATTTGAAGAGAACTCATCAAGAATGTGAAAATATTATATTGGAAGCTTGGTGTAGTGTGTCTTATTCTGCAAGCCCAATGTATAAATTGTTTAATAAGTATTAGGTTCTAAGAATTAGGAACTAATGTATTAGAACTTCAATTTGTAATGTTGGCAAACCATGATCAAAACATTCTTTAAGTCTTGTGTTAGACTTGCTCAAAGTATGGCTTTTTATGTAAAGTTGGAATCGAGTTGACTGCAGAATTCACTGTTCACTTTCTGCCTGACTCGATCGATTGAGAATTAGACTCGACCGATCGAAAATCGAGCAGAACGTTTTTCTGCAGAAAATTCCCAACTCAGCCCAAGCCCATTTAATGTATAGGGTTTTATGTTTTGCCCTAAGTATATAAGGGAAAACCCTAGCCACGTTTTTAGAGTTCTGAATGCTGTGTTTGTGAATCTCATTGTGAGATCTAGAGGTGTTTACCTTCACATACACTTAGGGTTTCCAAACTCAAGATTTATGTCAAGAGGTTGGTAAATCATACAGTTGCAGAATCAAGAGAACTTAAAGATAAACAAGCAGGTGCACTTGTGGATTGCTGAAGAATTCAAGGAAAGAAGGAGTTCGTGGATCTCGGAGCTGTCACGTGGTCGTTGTAGTAAGTTTCCTACACTGGGTAGCAATAGGATGTTAGTGGTCTAAGTCTTATTGTGTAAACTTCGATTCTTTCATAGTGAATTCGGTTTTATCTTGAGAATAGCTAGGTTAAATCCTCCCCAAGTTTTTTACCGGTTTGGTTTTCTTGGGTCATCAGATCTTTGTGTTCTTTATTTTCCGCTGCTTTATTGTTTTTTGATATATTTGTGTTAACCTAGTTTTTTTTAAATTACCTAAGTTAATCACTTAGCTAATTCTCTAGGTTAATCTATTGGGTTTAAGGGGTCTAAACGAACTTACAATAAGATAAGACAATGCCGCATGTCTTTAGTTGCGTGGAGTAGGACCTTGGTAACTCAAAGTCCATGTTGGAGTAGGACCTCACGGCAATGAATAATCTGGATAAGCTTGTCTAGATACAGAAGGTGAGAGACGTAATCACTTCAATCTTATTTCAGGATGAGCTTTTTTGGAGACAGAATTCTAGATCTATATGGCTGCCTGTAGGGCATAAGAACACAAGATATTTTCATCAACGGGCTAGCCAAAGACGTAGGAAGAATCACATTGCAGGATTTGAGGATGAGGAAGGTCATTAGTGCACTTCAGATGAGGATAAAGAAAGGGTGGCTGAGACATACTTCCAAAATCTTTTCTCCACGGCAAATCAAAATATTATGGGGCCAGTTTTGGATTCAGTGGACAGAGTTGTTACACAAGATATGAATGAAACAATTCTCCAACCTTATACTCCTAATGAGGTAAAACAGGCATTATTTCAAATGCATCTATCATAATCCCCAAGGCTAGATGGTATGTCACCTTTCTTTTTCCAAAAATATTGGCATATAGTTGGTAATGATGTTACTGAAGCAGTTTTATCTGTTCTGACTTCTGGCCATTTTCTACATAAGATAAACTATACTCATATTGTTCTTATACCCAAGAAGAATGATCCAAAACATGTCTCTAACTATAGACCAATTAGTCTTGCTAATGTGATCTCCAGATTAGTTTCTAAAGTTTTAGCAAATCGACTGAAACTCATCCTGCCTAATGTCATATTTGATTCACAGACTGCTTTTGTTCCTAATCGGCTAATTACTGATAATACCACTATAGCATATGAGGTTTTACACAGGATGAGAAATAAAAGGACAAGAAGGAAAGGCCAGATAGCTGTCAAACTTGATATCAGCAAGGCGTATGACTGTGTGAAATGGGAATTTCTAAGGAAAATTATGCTTAAATTAGGCATTGATGATCGGTGGGTTCAACTAGCCATGGAAACAGTGTGTACTGCTTCATATTCTATGCTTATTAACGGTGAACCTAGAGGGTTTATTAACCCATCATGAGGGATTAAGCAAGGTGATCCATTGTCTCCATACCTCTTCCTCCTTTGTGCAGAGGGGCAATGGAGTCAAAACAATTACATGGTATTCTGTCCTGCACTAATGGAGTTTGTATTTCTCATTTACTATTTGCCGATGATAGCTTTATTTTCTGTGAAGTTACTTTGGAGGAATGCCAACGTCTTCTTCATTTGTTGGGTTGTTATGAGGTGGCTTCTGGTCAAGAAATAAATAGACAGAAAACGTCTATTTTTTTTAGTAGAAACACAAGATCAGAAGTCAAGGCAAATATCCAAGCATTGATGGGAGTAAGAGTTATGGAGAATTGTGAGAAATACCTTGGCCTCCCCATGGTGGGAGGAAAATCAAAGGTGAATACCTTTAAAGACCTCTAAGAGAAAATTACCAAACGAGTGATAGGTTGGAAAGAAAAATTTATCTCCAAGGCAAGAAGGGAGATCCTTATAAAAACAATTGCTCAAGCCATTCCTATTTACTCCATGGGAATTTTTCGAATACCAAAGGCATTATGTGATAAAATTAATTCTACTTTGGCTAAGTATTGGTGGGGGCAGACAGAGGATGAGAAAAAAGTCCACTAGATCAATTAGAAGAAATTATGTACTTTGAAGAAGAGTGGTGGAATGGGTTTTCGGGATATCCAAGCTTCTAATTTAGCAATTCTAGCTAAACAAGCATGGAGATTGATTCACAATACGCACTTTTTGTTCTATAGGGTCTACAAATCAAGGTATTTTCCTAATTGCTCTTTTTTGGATGCGGACCTTGGTAATAACCCATTGTATGTATGGAGGAGTTTGTTGGCAGCAAGAGATATTATCACTGAAGGATCATTGTGGAAGGTGGGAGATGGTAGACATATTGAAGTATCTACTCATAAGTGGCTGCCCCATAAACCTGTGTTCCTAGGGGAGGACTGCCCTACCTTACATGTGAGTGATCTTATTGATCTACTACAATGCAGTGGAATCGAGAGAAGATTTTTGATCTTTTTGCTCACCAGACTAGAATGGAAATATTGGCAATTCCTCTATCCATGACTAATTCACGAGACACTCTAGTATGGAAAGAAAACTCTGCAAATATCTTCACTGTAAAGACTGCGTACCAGGTGGCTCTAAGATTAAAGGAGAGATCCCAAATTGAGCACTCAAGAGCAATCTCTGATCGGGCTACCTGGAAAAAGATTTGGGCATTAAAAGTTCCACCCAAGGTTCGTACGTTTGTGTGGCGTGCTTGCTGCAATATTTTGCCAACAAGAGAAAATTTGCATAGAAGGAAAGTTATGGTTGACCCACGGTGTGAGATTTGCTGTCAAAAATCAGAGTCCATTGGCCATATTTTGTGGGAGTGTCCTTTAGCAAGAAATTTATGGGCAATTCGCCAAGGTAAAATTAAGAAATGTCCCAATGATGCTAAGGAACTCTTTGCGCTGTTTCAGATGCTCGTTGATCGGCTACCACAGCTTGAGTTTAATAGATGGGCGACAATATCGTGGGCACTATGGAATGCTAGAAATAAATACTACTTTGAACATGTTCAACAACATCCCAGAGTAATCCTGGAAGGGGCACTTGGTTTCCTGGCAGAGTATCAGAGGTTGATGGCTGCAATGAATAATTCTTAGTCTCTGTTTTGTTGAAAGTTCTTAAGTGTGAATTTGTTTTCTTTTTTTAAAGATTTGTATTGTGGTGTTGTTTTGAAAGGTCTGTATTGTGATATTGGGTGAGTAGTACGGGCTTCGTTTGGGTATTTTGTTTTATTTTTTCTCCCTTAGTGCTCTAGCGTGGTCTTCTCCATGTTATAAAGCATGTGGTTCCGTGCTCCATCTGGGTAGGCTGTCTTTTGTAAATGGGCTTTCTTTCCCTGGTGCTGGTATTTAGCCCAGGTGTTGTATCTCTTATACGTCTAATTAAATAAAATATATATCTTTTACCTCAAAAAAAAAATTTTATTACAATACTAAATGACTTATTTACCCCCCCCCCCCCCCCCCCCCCCTAAAATCCTAAGGTCTCTTTATAAAATGAAATAGTCTAAATCCATTGATATTAATTTTCTAATTTTTGTTGTCATCTTCATCATTTCATTTCCTTTTTATATGAGATGGCATTAGCAGCATTTCGCCAGAGCTCTTGTCTCTCTGTGAGACACTTCTCTTATGTCATTCTCACTAACACCATTTCTCATATGCCATTCTCACCAACACCAACACCAACACGAAGAGCAAGCCATTCCCATACCCTCTGACCTCGACCCCAGCTCTAACCCCAAACTAACTGCAGCCTTGTCACTCACCTCAAACACATTTACTACTACTCTACCAAAGCCACCCCACCCCCACTCCCTCCAAATGACAACAATGAATTTTGTTTAGTTTTGGATTTTTTTTTTTTTTTTTTTTTGCATTGTGTTCGCTTGTTGGGTTCATGTCGTATCGACTCATGAGTATTCGACTATATAGGTCAACCCTAACCCGACATGTTTATTAAACGGGTCAGGATTCCTCAACCCTAACACAGCCCATTTATTAAACGAGCCAGTTGTGTCAACTTGTTTATCAGATTTTATCAAAACGGAAAAAATAAAAAACTAATTTTAGTATTAATCAAATTGATATGAATTATGAAAAACCAAATGAATAAATATTTTTAATATAAAATTCAAAGCTAACAAGTAACTGCATCACAAATAATAATTCAAAACTAAAGCATATCTCAATGTCACAAATAATCAATCATAAACCACAACAACTAATAAGTTTATATACCTAGGGTTTGAAGGGTATATTGATAAAATATCATTTAATTAAATGGGTCAAACATGTCAAACGAGTTCTATGTAATGGACACTAACCCAACCCATTAATTAAACGGATCAATCATGTCAACCCAAATATGATACGAACCCATTAAGTCTTAACCCATAACCTACTAATTTCGTGTCGGGTTCGCAAGTCGTGTCCAATTTTGTCACCCCTAAAGTTGTGAAAGTGTTTCTGATCACATACTGGTCAACATGTACACATAAAAGTGGGGCTGATAAACAACGTGCACAGTACACTAGCTTCACATAAGCCCTTGTTGTTGTTGTTGTTGTTATTATTATTATTGTTATTATTTCTGTAAATGGTGTGGGCTACCAAACCTTGTGTTGGTTATGGGGTTTTCTATGGTGTCTTATGGGATAAGCACTCAATGTGTTTGATGATTTTTCTTCTATGCAAGCATATAAGAGATTTTGCCTCCATTATAGCTCGTTGATGAATGTTTTATTTTATTTTATTTTTTTTATTGAGAACGGATGAATGTTTTATTTTGGTTTTGAAAAGCAGTTAATCAATTAATGCCATTATGCATTTGTGTTCTTTCTTGTACTATGAGTTGTGCAATATTTATATTTTCTTATTATCTTTTGGAACATGGTATCTTCTCTTTACATTTTTCCTTTGTTAAATAGCAAGATCTTATTATTATAAAATTTGCTAGCAAAGGAATGTGCTTAGATAATTTACCCTGCCCTCCTTGGTGCACGTGTTCATGTGGTATAGGCTTGGGTATTTCTTAATTTGTACATTCCGATAACAACATATCTCGATGTAAGTTTTTCCTATATAATTACTAAGTTGATTCGTGTTATTCTATTACATCTAGTATTATATCTCAAACGAGAATTCACTTAATAGTTTTTAAATTCTTGTAGGACCTTGTGCAGTCATAGCTGGCGATGACCTGTAAATAATACTGATTTCAACTCAGCAAGAAAAGATTAACAAAGCTTTTTGATGGTGTTTTGTCTCTCAATATTGTCATTAGAGTATTAGGGTGAGATGGATTGTAGTTTTTATATCGATACAAAGTTTCTATTATGTATCTATGGCTACACTATTTTTATGTATTGTTTGCAATTTGGTTTTAGTGTGTTTATAGAAATTGTTAATCACTTAATTGTGTTTGTCATGCTTGCATTGTGCATTCGCTCTGTACTCCATCCATATCAGTAGGCTTTCCCACAGGCATGGGCTTTGGATTCCGAAACCAGTTCGTTGTTGTTATAGTTCCACATGTTTTTAGTTTTAACCCTATATTCTTTAAGAAACCAATTAAAAATTATATGATTTTAGTCTTTGGGCTGAAAAATATCCTGTCTAGCCTCATGAATTATGAATCAAACATTACGCACAATTCATTGATATGGCGATACAATATAATTCATACGTCACACATATATGTATTGTTTGGTATATGAGGATTCCTGGTATATTCATACCATGGTATCACTTGTTCAATAAATGAACTCACCTACATATGCAAATCAATTAGGTTAGCAAATGAAATCAAGACCATTCTAATTTCTGATAAAGGACTCTTGGTAAATTACGGTAGCTAAAGCGTGAATTTCTTGTTAGGGTTTGTGGCCTAAAATTCAATTTATTGGCATGTTATAATAATTAAATTGTTTAATTATATAAGACTATTTATAAATAAACTAATGGAACATTATCATAGTCCTTGAGATGCATTGTATGTGATTTAGTTACAGAAGATATAAATCATAGGTTCATTGTAAACTCAAAATATAGTTCGTAGTCGGTGATGAAATTAGGCGTTTCATCTGCGAAGACTATAACTCATCAACTAAGATGGTTTGTTTTGATCATGGAAGTAGAGACTTCTAGTTGATGTGTTGATATGTCTTAAGTGTGTAAGACATATTAAACTGGACCGCTGTGAGATTAATTATTCAATTAACAACTGTCACTTGAATAATTATTCTTACGACTTCTAATTTCATACTCTCAATCTTGAGAGGATAATGAACCCGATCATGAAATGTAGGTTACTTTGATATATCAGTAGTGATATCTAGTTTAATTGTCAAAATCTTAGTATGTTGGGTAACCACACGTAGTGTTGAGGGAACACATATTCTCAAGATGGAATCCATAATCTCTTTCTATAAAGACACGAAATATCCCCTTGAGATAAGTTTAATGGGAATTGATTATTCATGACTAGCCACTTTAGTAAAGAGTTACTAAAGTTTATATTTATAAAATTAGATTTCATAAATATGAATAACTAAAAGATTAAACTGGATACTTAATGAATAAAATAATTGTTTACAAAGTGACAGTTTATTATGACTTTGTTCACTATGGATATTTCATGGAGGGGTCAAATGATATCATACTAGAGTTATGAGATATAATTTATTAATAAGGCCTAAAGTGCAATTATATTTCCATAGTGATACTTGATATATAATTAATGGTAATTTTGGACTTGTCAAGAGTTGACAGATAAGTCTGAGGCCCATTGGAGCTAGAGCCTTATTAGTCCTTTTGGTCCCATATCAAACCACACACTTAAACCCAATTGGGTTGGCCCAAAAGGCTAACCCAATTAGATAATCAGTTATTTATTTAATAAGAGATATTAAATAAAGTAACTGTCAAAGCAGTTAAAACATACGTATGATTGAAAGGAAGGGAAAACAGTTTTTCTCTATAGAATCTTGGAAATACACTTTTCCAAAAAGGAAAATTAACGTACATAAGAATTGATTGAGAGACCACTCATCTTGAGGACCATGTGGAATTGGGATGAAGATTGAAGATGTTCTCAAGTCTTGTTTTTGAATTTTACTGGACCAAGGTACGCTTTCTTTTTTTTTTGTTCTAGAATTCAAGGTTACATGTTATCTATTATGAAAGAAGTAGATTCTTGTATTGTTTCCGCTGTGGGTTTTGTATGAGATACAAAATCAGTTTTTTCTAACAATTGGTATCAGAGCTAGGTTAATGATATCATGCTTGTATAATATGTGATTGAGTTTTAGAATTAAAGAAAAATGTTTTTTCTTGGTGTTTGAAAATTCTGCATAATTTTGTTTTAGAATTATTGTTCAATAAACCTATGTGCTGAGATTGATATATGTGATATATTAATTGAAGTGTCAGATACTAACTGGGCATATATATATATATATATATATATATATATATATGGGTACAATCTTGATCCGCAATTCCCATAGTCAGATTTGCACCGCTTGGATATGGTAGGTAGAGGTGGCAATTTTTATCCATATCCATGAACTCGCCCATTACCCACCTTATTTGTATAAGTCTTAACCCAACCCATTTGACTATTTGGGTTAAATGGATAAAGACCAATTTGGTTATTTAATTAAATGGATCTAAATAGATAAATCCACTAATACCCACTAAACTCATCTAAAATTTAAAATTAAAGAAACCCACTAATACCCACTAAACCCTTCTAAAATCTAAAACTTAAATAAACACCTCAGTCTTACTCTCAGTCTCAATCTCACTCTCCTTCAGATTTTCTCAGTAATCAAACACTTTCCCAAACACTTTAACCTCTTGATTTTTAAGCCCAAACACTTTCCCTCAAATTTGAAGAAGAAGAAGAACCCTAACACGCCATTGACTTGGGTATCAGTATCAAAAGGGATCACCCCCTTGGCCAAATCTTCAAGCAAGTAAAACACGTTGTGAATGACCTCCAACCCATTGAGATCGAGCGTGGCATTCACGTACGACGAAGCTCCGAACCTGACGCGCCTACCTTGGGAGCTCATAAACCCTAGCTCTCTCCCTCTGTACCCCACCGACATGTCGAGGGAATCGTAGTTGATCAAGAAGAGGTCACGGTTGTGGACCATGACAGTGAGTGAGAACGAGAGGTCAAGAGTGAGCCCCGAGGACGAGTTGACTTTGATGCAGTTGAGTCTGACTCAGGCGAGTTGGATGGTAGGGTCATATGGGTAGAGGAAATAGATGGAGAGGGAGAGGAGGAGGAGAGAGGTGGCGCCGACGAGGAATTTGCGGAGGAGAAGACGGCGTCGTGTTGGAGTCTCCCACCTCCCTGTCCGTATCTCTCTCTCTCTCTCTAACGCTTTGTTTGGTTACTGAGAAATGAAAGGAAAAAAAATGATTTTTTTTATCACTATTCATCTTTTGTTGCAGATAAATGAAAGGAAAGAGAAGGAAAAAGTGATTTTTGAGCTTTTTTTTTTTTTTTTTTTGAAGTTGACAACTTTAACTTTTTCTCTTTGTTTCTCTGATGCTCTTTTTGGTTGCCGAGTAAAACAGAGGGAATAGAAGGGAAAGAGTAAATGAAAGGAATTTTTGAGCTTTTTTTTCTCTCTGTGGCTTTGTTTGGTTGCTAAGAAATGAATTTTGTGAAGGGAAAATGAAAGGAAAGAACAAGAAAAGTGATTTTTGAACTTTTTAATTTTTGTTTTAAAGTTTTTTACCAGTTATTTATTTATTTAGATCATATTGGGTTAAATGGGCGGGTTACTAATTAAATGGGTTGAGCGGATAATGGATAATTAATTTATATATAAATGGGTCATAAATGGATAAATGGGTAGTTACACACCCAACCCATTTATGACCCAATCCATTTATGACCCAACCCGCCCATTTGCCACCCTTAATGGTAGGCAATTGGGTACAGTTGTTGCTTTGTGACGAATTTCTGAAGAACGAAAGAATAGGACAACTTGACATTAATGTTTGCTGGCCATCTTATAAGCATGTGTTAATTGCCTTGGATGCCTTGCATCCATGTTAATTTTGCAAGTGGGATCGAATAGGAATTATTATTTAGGTGAAAAACCCACTTTCGTCCCTACATTTTCACGTGATTCCCACTTTGGCCCCTAACTTTTTTTTTTCACCTCTTTTAGTCCCTATTCTAGAAAACGCATCTCGTTTTCGTCCCTGCCGTTACATCAAAGACAGAAAATGCACATATGGCAAATGGAGCGCACTGTTGTTACACTAAAAGCTGACGTGGCCATTAAAATAATAATAAAAAATGTTATTTGGCATTAAAAAATGTCATGTCAGCATTTAAATTAAAAAATAAAAAATCACATGAATTGAGATCTACGTGTGTCTTGAACAAGAACAACAATAATACAAAATTAGATCTAGGTGTGTCTTGAACATGAACAACATTTTTTAAAAAATTTAAATGCTGACGTGGCATTTTTTAATGCCAAATAACATATTTTAATATTATTTTAATGGCCACGTTAGCTTTTAGTGTGCCAAAAGTGTACTCTGTTTGCCACGTGTGCATTTTCCGTCTTTAAGGTAATGGCAGAGACGAAAACGAGATGCGTTTTCTAGGATAGGGACTAAAAGCGGTGGAAAAAAAAGTTAGGGACCAAAGTGGGAATCACGTGAAAATGTAGGGACAAAAATGAGTTTTTCGCCTATTATTTATGAAGTAATACTTACTTGTTTTTAATATGAGTATTACTCTTTCAGATAAGCTTGTATTCATGAATTGATTAATATATATATATATACACACACACATGGATAATGTGGAATCCGTATGTCATAAGGATTGAAGTACCTTATATCTATTGAATCTGTTTATTATAGATAAAAGGTTGATATGATTTATATGTTATCAAGATTGAATCCTTATGTTAACATTTCTTTCCTTGGCCATCTTATAAACATGTTTCAATTCCATTTGATCCGTTTGTGATCAAGCATTGGAATTAATATGCCATGATTTATAGTGACGGTGCCATGGTATATGATATAGTGACAGTTTCGACTTTTAACATTAAATAGGATTCAAGGCCTAACTTCATTCGGATTGATAATATAAAATATAGATGCTCTCATGTTAATGCTAGGATTAGAGTATTCCTTTAATGAAATTTATTCCTAATGAGATTAGGATTTTATTCTCAAGGGTTTCTAGCATATTAGGGTTCTTGATCTTCGTCTTGAAAACCTTAATGTTTGATCTATAAATCTTTATTTATAAAATCAAAAGGTGTTTTTTGATCATGTGAAACTAATTTGATTAGTGTTGATCAAGTGTTAAAATATTGATAAAAAGCAAGGCAGTGTGTGATGAGTTTACACATAATTCTATATAAAGTGATTATTTTATAGTCCTTAAAAGTTAAGGACATTTATTAATCATTATCTAACTAAGAGACGTAATGAGATTAAAGATATTAATTAAATAGAATTCTTAGTTCTAATTAGTTTAGGACTTGTCTTTCAAGAAACATTCTAATGAGATTGGAATTGTTGAATGATTAAAAGTCCTTAATTTATTTTAATTAAAAAGTTTTAATGAGATTAAAGCTCTAATTAAAAATTATATAGATTCTAATGAGATTAGAATTCTTTATCAAGTAACTTAAAGATAGAGTTCTATATAACTAATTTTTGATCCATTAGAGTATATAGAATCCTAAATAGTTTAGGACTTCCATTTTAGTTAATGATTCTAATGAGATTAGAGTCTTTAAGAAGTGCAAGGTTATAAATTGTGATGAGATCACAGTATCTAAAGAAAACCCAAATAACAAGTGTTAGGATTTAAGGATTACGATCTAATGTATTTAGAACTTCAATTTGTATGTTGGCAAACCATGATCAAAACAATGTTTAGTCGTGTGTTAGACTTGCTCAAAGTATGGGTCTTAATGTAAAGTTGGAATCGAGTTTTTATGCAGAATTACTGTTCACTTTCTGCTAGACTTGATCGATCGAAAATTAGGCTCGATCGATCGAAATTCGAGCAGATCATTTTTCTGCAGAAAATTCCAACTCAGCCCTAGTCCATTTAATGTATAGGGTTTTATGTTTTGCCCTAAGTATATAAGGGAAAACCCTAGCCACGTTTTTAGAGTTCTGATTGCTGTGTTTGTGAATCTCATTGTGAGATCTAGAGGTGTTTACCTTCACATACACTTAGGGTTTACAAACTTGAGATTTATGTCAAGAGTTGTGTAGATCAATACAGTTGCAGAATCAATAGAGCACAAAGATATACAAGCAGGTGCGCTTGTGGATTTGCTGAAGAATTCTGGAAAGAAGGAGTCCGTGGATCTCGGAGCTATCATGGGGTCGTGGTAGTAAGTTTCTTACACTTGGGTAGCAATAGGATGTTAGTGGTCTAAGTCGCTATTGTGTAAACTTCGATTCTTTCATAGTGTATTCAGTTTACCTTGAGGATAGCTAGGTCAAATCCTCCCCAGGTTTTTTCCGGTGTGGTTTCCTGGGTCATCATATCTTTGTGTTGTTTATTTTCCGCTGCTTTGTTATTTTTGCTTATTTGTGTTAACCTAGTTTTAATTAAAATTACCTAAGTTAATCACTTGGCTAATTCACTAGATTAATCTGTTGGGTTTAAGGGGTCTAAACGAACTGACAAGTGGTATCAGAGCGGGTAGCTTTTGTTTTTGATCCTTTGATCTCTTAGCTGATCCTTGACCCCTGTTATCATGGAACACGGACACTCTCTTGTTGTTCCACCTCACTTTGATGGAAACAACTATGCATATTGGAAAGTAAGGATGAAACCTTTCCTGAAATCCATAGATGAGAGAGTTTGGAATTCCGTTGAATACGGATGGGAGAAGCCCACTACTCCTGTGAGTGAGTGGCAAACTTCTCAAAAGGAGGCAGCCGCTTTTAATAGCAAAGCTATGAATGCTATTTTTAATGCTATTTCCATGGAGGAATTTAAGAGAATCTCTAATGTTGAGGTTGCTCATACTGCTTGGAAAATCCTCCAGACTGTGCATGAAGGCACGAAGGCAGTTAAGATTAATAAGTTGCAGCAATTAACCTCTAGATTTGAAAGCATAAGAATGAATGATGATGAATCTTTTGATGAATTCTATGCTAAATTGAATGATATTGTTAATTCTGCTTATAATTTGGGTGAAATCTATGATCAACCTAAAATTGTTAGGAAGATTCTTAGATCTTTGACTGAGGACTTTAGACCCAAAGTGACTGCCATCACTGAGAGCAAGGATGTGGACTCCATCCCTGTGGATGAACTTGTAGGATCTCTTCAGTCCTATGAGTTAGACCTCCCTAAGACTAACAAATCCAAATCAATGGCTCTTAAGTCTGTTGATGATGTTGATGATGGTGGATTTGATGATGAACTCTCTGCTACAGAGATTGCCTATCTTGCCAAGAACTTTAGAAATTTTCTTAGGAACAATAACAGAAGGGCAAGAGGCAAGAACACTGTTGAACCTAGAAATTTTAGGAAGAATGATCCCATTAAAGTCAATAACAATGAAAAACCTAAGGAGAAAGTGGGACAGCCTTCTAATAATTCTTTGGGACAACAATGTTATGGTTGTCAAGGGTATGGTCATTTAAAATCTGAATGTCCTACATACTTGAGGTCTAAGGGTAAAGCTATAGCTGTAACCCTTGGTGATGATGAAGTTTCCGATAATGAATCCGCTAGTGATGAGGATGGAAACTTCATTGCTTTCACTGCTACCACTGTAGTTAATGAAAGCATGTCTGTTGAAGAGAACCCTTCTGATGGGGAACTCTCTGAGGATGCAGATTTACAAGAAGCCTACAATAAATTTTGCAAAGTTGCTGCAAAGGATGCCATGAATGTTGAGTTAGGCTTGAAGAAAATTGCATCTCTTGAACTTGAAAAGAAAAATTTACTTGTGAAATTGTTTGATGCAAATGAGCTTTTGAATAATGTGAAAACTGAGAACATACTCTTACTTGATAAAGTTAAATGTTTGGAACTTGATTTATCTGTTGCTAGAGAACAAACTAATAGGTCTGCAAGCTCCAAACTTGATCACATGCTAAGTATTCAAAAGTCTCCTTCTGATAAAACTGGTTTAAGTTATGAGGAAAGTATTTCTGTGCTTGAACCTTCTTCCACTAAATTTGTTCCTTCTTCTGAACCTCCTAAGAGTGAGATTGTCAAACCCTCGGTGAGTGAACCTGTCAAACATGTTAATGCTACTCCACCTAGAAAGATTAGGGTTGATCTTCATGCTTCTCATTCTAGAGCTTCTACTTCTACTAAGGGCAAATTGCATGATAAGCCTGCATGGGTTTGTCATTTTTGTGAAAAACCTGGACACATTCGTCCAAATTGTTTTAAGTTGCAAGCTGCGAAGCGAGCAAATAAAACTAAAGTACCTGTGCCTCAAGCACATGATCTTATGGTACTTATTGGTGAATTGGTAAAGGCGTTAAACCTTTATTCCAATCCTGGAGTTCCTCAGAATTCTAATGTGAATCATAACTCCAATGCAAGAGTTGCATCTAAGAAGTCTTGGATGCAAAAGGCTCAATCTAATTGAGTCTGTCTGTCATGGTCCTTGTGCTTCATTGCTCAATCTTTTGTGACCTTTGTTTCTAGGATTTGCATTGCATTACATTCATGCATTTCATTCTAGGATGTTTGTTTCTTTCATTAATAAAAAAAAAAAAATTTTGCAAATTGTGTTTTGCTATTTTTTCTTGAATTTGAAGACAAGGTTGGTCAATCAAATTTTACATGTAATATGAATGTACCTTGTTTAGCTTTGATGCACTTATTTCTATTGCACTTTACTAGCTAAAGTTTGCTGTGCATGTTGTGTGGGAAGATGCTATATTTGTTGATCACATGATCTTGATCTTGAAGTCTTATGTCTTTGATTGTTGGACTTGAACTTATTGAGAAAGGCATAAATAACCATCTCACCACTATTTATTAGCCAATCATGAACACCTTAGTGCATATCGTAAGATTTTGTGCTCGAGAAAGTGTAGCACATGCACAAAAAGAACATAAAGTGTAGCCTCTATTAAAATTGGTGTGTACATTATTGGGCTATAATAATCTCATAAATTCAAATAAAATTGGTGTGTACATTATCCCGGCTTTTATTAAGTTTCTAATAAATTAAATTGAATAATGAGGCAAATCAAGAAACTTACATGATTGCAAGTTTTTATTCTAGAAGATGTGGGAGTTATAGGTGTAACTCTTTAAGTCATAGTCTCTTTCAAATTCATGTGATGGATTTTGTAGAAATTGTGATTGATCTCTATGTGTATATCACCTCACATGTTTCTCAAGCTTATGCTAGTTGCACACACTACACAAGTTATTCTTTGCTAAGCTGTGTACATGATATTGTGTGTGTTTTTGACCTGACCAACCAAGTTTGAGAATTTCTGAAAATTGATGCAAAACATGTTTGCTTGTTTTTTTTGGGGTATTGAGAGAAATTTTTTGAATTGAAGAAATCTGGGTTGAATTCATATGTTTTTGGAAAACATCTCATCTCATACTCATGCATTTTTCTCATAAAATCTGATGCTTTGAGAAGTGACTACACTGAATTTGGTGTGTTTTTCAAAAATTTATTTTTCCAGAATTTCGATCGATCGAAACTGATTTTCGACCGATCGAAAATGTTTCAAATCCAATGTTAAAGTTTCTAGTTGACTCGATCGATCCAAGCTGAATTTGGATCAATCGAAGGTATTTTCGATCGATCGAATGTAGTTTTCGATCAATCGAAAATCGTGCTGGATGTTTTTAAAAAAGGAAGTTTTTCAAGTGCCTTTTACCTTTTCAAACACTTTTTCAAACTTTTTCTCCCTACCAACCGGTCAAGGCTTGTTTCTTGGAGATTTTGTCGTTTTCTTCCAAACTTTTTGCCAAATCTCTCTCTCCCAAGGCCGGTAAGTCCTTTTTGCCCCTCCTTTTGAATTTATTTTCATATTTCATGCATTATTTTCATGCATTTTTAGGTATTTTCGACATTTAGGATTTTTGTCTTTTTGGGAATGTTTTTGAGTGTTTCTTTCTCAAATTTTTTATGGGTTTTTGTGGGGACACCATACCTAAGCTCTACATGTGGTTTAATTTGATTATTTTGGTGTTTTGAGGAAAATTTGAAATTCTAGGGCTTGAAATTGAGCAAATTGGGGTTTTGTTAAATTTGATTGAAATTGATGAAATTGGCTTGTTGGATTGGTAAATTTGATCATTTTATTGTGTCAATTAACTGTTGTGTTGATCAATTTGTCAATTTGTTGTGTTTTGAAAAATTAGGGTTTTCAAATTGGGTATTTTTGATACCAACTACATGCTCAAGCCAATTTTGTTAATTTGGATCACAATTGAACTTGTCACTGCATTAGTACATGCATCATTTAATGTTTATGCTCATGCATCATATAGAATTGATATTTTTTCTATATTTTATGCTGTGCTAACTTGCAGTCTGCCCTTGGTTATTTGTTTTTGCTCTTTTCTTTCTGTGTCTATCTCTTTTCCTTAGCACTATGCCTAGGAAAACTAGAGCCCATAGGACTTCTGATCCTTCTCCTTCTTTTGACACTGAGCGGTTCCCTAGTGAGTCAAACCAAGTCACCTATGAGACTCTGAACCTTAGGCGTCATATTTGGGCTGAGCGTCGGGTCGTCCTAGATGAGGTAGATCCTAAGGTGCGACGTAATTTTACACGTCGGGGTTGGTTACCTTTGCTCGAATATGAGCATTCTCCTCCTTTTGCCACCTTGATTAGAGAGTTCTATTCGAACCTCTCTATTCATGTCTACGATAACGACACCTTGGTAAAGCTGTGGTTACGTGGTGTGGAGTATCGCATTACCCCTCGGGTAGTGTCTGATGCTCTTGGGGTGCCCATTGTAAACCATCCCGTTTTTCCTTACGAGGAGTCTCCACCCCTTGATGACGTCCTGTCATACATCACTAGGTCTTCTATCCAGTGGGGTTCTGATCCTCGGATCACTTCTGCTGAGCTTTCTGAGCTTCACTATCTTTTCTTTAGGATAGCGTGTCATTCTTTGTGGCCAATTTCGCATGTCCACACCATCCCTCTTGAGCGATGTGTGTTTTTGTATGCTCTTGTCACTGATGCGCCTATCAGTTTTCCACATTTGTTCCTTCGTTCTTTGAACGAGGTTCATCGGTCTAGTTCTACGGCTCATGCTTTGTTTTTCCCTGTTTTTATTCATAGGATTCTTCTTTTTCTTGGTTTTGGTGAGTTTCCTGCTTCTGAGCCTGTACATGTCATTGCTCCTATCGGTGCTACCTTTTTGAGGTAAAGGGCTGCTCAACTTCGAGCTAGCTCTAAGCGTCCTAGGGTAGAGCCTTCTGGTGTCACTCCACCCCCGTCTTCTTCTACAGATACTCATGCAGCTGGGACGTCTTCTAATCCTGCTGTTGCTGCTGCTGCTGCTGATGTTCCTCCACCGTTTGATGAGGTTTCTGACCTTCGTCAGACACTTGATACTGTCGTGACCGTTCAGGCGGCTCATGGTCAGCTTTTGGTGGACATCCTTGATGAGCTACGTGCGTTGCGAGCGGATTTGGCGAGCTCTCGTCGATCTCCTCCACCTCCTTTTGATGATGAGTGAGTGCCCTTTGGCAATTCGTCACAAAAAGGGGGAGTGCTAGTTCATTTGTATCTAGGAGATTTTTTTTGGAGATTTACATTTTAGTGGGAGTTTTTGTTTACTTGGTAGTGATACTGCGGAGCTTGTGGAGTTATTAGATTGTATCTAGGTGCTTCACTGTGTATTATCTTTTTTAGCTCTTGTTTAGGAGATATTTTTGTTGAGATACATTTTTATGTTTATGTTTCTTATTTCACTATACTTCATTGCTTATTGATTTATATTTATGATGTTATTCATGATATATGTCTTTATTTTGTGTTATGTGAAATCAAGAAGTTTTTTATATATTCCTTGTTTCCTTTTTCCACACATGCGTTTATGTGTTTGTTAAGTGTTACAGGAATATACAAGTTGCTTTCAGTCGAGCTGCTGTCTACCTTGCAACTGTTAGATAGTAGTTTAGGTTGAATTGTCTAAGTGGCTATTTTTATTGTAATGGGCTATTTCAATTTGTAACTTTGAGCTTTTTGTTAAGTCTGTGTTTTGTCACGGATTGCCAAAGGGGGAGTTTGTTAGGTTCTAAGGATTAGGATCTAATGTATGTAGAACTTCAATTTGTATGTTGGCAAACCATGATCAAAACAATGTTTAGTCGTGTGTTAGACTTGCTCAAAGTATGGGTCTTAATGTAAAGTTGGAATCGAGTTTTTATGCAGAATTACTGTTCACTTTCTGCTAGACTCGATCGATCGAAAATTAGGCTCGATCGATCGAAATTCGGGCAGATCGTTTTTCTGCAGAAAATTCCAACTCAGCCCTAATCCATTTAATGTATAGGGTTTTATGTTTTGCCCTAAGTATATAAGGGAAAACCCTAGCCACGTTTTTAGAGTTCTGATTGCTATGTTTGTGAATCTCATTGTGAGATCTAGAAGTGTTTACCTTCACATACACTTAGGGTTTACAAACTTGAGATTTATGTCAAGAGTTGTGTAGATCAATACAGTTGCAGAATCAATAGAGCATAAAGATATACAAGCAGGTGCGCTTGTGGATTTGCTGAAGAATTCCAGAAAGAAGGAGTCCGTGGATCTCGGAGCTATCATGGGGTCGTGGTAGTAAGTTTCCTACACTTGGGTAGCAATAGGATGTTAGTGGTCTAAGTCGCTATTGTGTAAACTTCGATTCTTTGTGTTGTTTATTTTCCGCTGCTTTGTTATTTTTGCTTATTTGTGTTAACCTAGTTTTAATTAAAATTACCTAAGTTAATCACTTGGCTAATTCACTAGGTTAATCTGTTGGGTTTAAGGGGTCTAAACGAACTGACAACAAGAGAGTGTTGGATTTAAAATAACTCTTTTGTTAAGCTTATTGTAATGTGAGTAGGTACCTTGTCTTGGCCTTGAGCCTTGCATTCCATGCGAATGTATTTGCTTCACGGATTACAAGATTAAACTTCTTTGTGATTACACAAATATTTGTTACGCTATTGTAACACGACTTAGTCAAATCACATTGAATTTAAACAATTAATCACATTTGATGTGTAGGGTTAAAGTTGTGATGAGATTGCAACGTTTTCAAGACAATCCACTTGTTTTAAAATTTCTAGTGGGAGGGAGATTCAAGGGTTGAAACTCACGGCCTCCATTGCCGGTTTATAGTAGTGTGATTAGGCACCTCGCCTTGGCGTATATGCCTTGCTTCCTACAGAGGGTATTTAATTCATGGTACTACAGGTTACTTCTTAATGATGGATGAAATGTGTTTTTACATTGAGAACGACCACGCTACCATGGAGTTACTTGGTGACTCACATAGAGTCTAGGAAATGATGTACACTAGACTAAGTGTAATGTTAATCTCCCTACGAAGCTCTGTCATTATTACTTAGAGGCTAAGGGAAGAATAGCAAATTATTTTTGTTTAGTTACCATGACAGCATTAATAATGAGAATAGTTCTCGCCTCATCATAGTGATTGGTATGACCTCGCTACCGAAGAATATTAATTGCGGGATTGAGTTGTCGTTACACCTAATATAATATGGTTTTAGGGTTCCATATTATATGGTTATGGATGCAAAATTATAATGTCCTTGTAATTATGTTCACAGTCTCAAATTAAAGTTGTCATAAATTTTTTTGTTCTCTAGCTACTATTTTAATTGAATCACATTGACTAAGAAACAATTTTGGACATTGTGCTTAAAGGAGTTGAAGTACATAAATATGTTTTGATTCAGCATAGTCATAATTTCTCATATATGATGCATTTTTAGAAGATAGCATATGATGTGATCATAGTCTTATTGAGATGCCAACATATTACATTGGCTTCTATCTTAATTGTGCAACAGCATGAGATGCAAGAGTTAGGACTAGGTTTAGACTTTATATTAAGTCTAAGTGAGATGTTTGGTATGAAATATCAAGCTACTAAGCAATATTTAATATAAATCATATTGAGTGCTAAGAAAGGCTTAAGGAGTTCCAATTCTATATCATTTTATGAAAATATTTTAATCTCTAAATGAATTGGAATTCTTGGATGTAGAGATTAATTGTTAATCTCATATGGATATGTTTCTACAAGTTTGTGTTAGAATCATTGATCAATTTAGATTGTTTTAAAAATTAAAAAAAAAATTTTTAATTTTATCTGAGTTGAATAGTGAGTTCTACGCAACCAAAAAAATCCTAAAAGCTAAGGCTAGGATCAATATGACTTAATTCAAATTCTAAGCCTTAACCGAAAGGTAAGGGTAAGAAGAAGAATAAAAATACCAACCAGTTGGGCAATCTAGTTGTCCTAGGAGTTGCCAAAAAGGAAATTAGACTCAAAAGCATGAAGTGTATCCATTATGGTAAAGCTAAGCATTGTCCATGATTGTAATGTAAGTGGAAATTTACATGTTTTATTTTTAATGAGAAAGTTTCCGTCCTTTAGTGTTGTATGTTTTGGAACTTAAGTCTAGGGTTCTATTAATCTAAATGATATTCAAGACTGGTGAAAAATGGGCTTTTAGAACCATTTTCTTTGTTTTATTCCCAGTCTATGAATTCTATTTAAAGGATAATATGACCTAAGGTTCCTTTATTGTAAAGGAATATAGTTCCTATGACTTCTTTAAGTCGGTGCATACATAAAAGAGGAATAAGGCTCTTTTAGAAATGGTAAAGTACATGATAAGTTTTTCTATTTACTTATTTCCTTTTGGAGATATACTCTAATTATTACTATACATTTTCTAAAATTGATTCCAAAAGTTTGTTCCAAGCACATTTGTTAAATTGTGGATCAGGTGAAAACCTAGTATATGATACTTCCACTTTTGGAGATGTCTAGCACTTGTGCTAGAAAGGAAGTTTGACAAATTGAAATCAAAAGGTAGAAAAATGTATGTTTATGTTGGGTATCCAAAAGGAATTGCAGAAGATTATTTAAGTAGTCATAAAAAAAACAAGGTGTTTGTAAAGTACAAATACAAAGTTTCTAGATAATGACTATGTGAATAATCTTAAAATACATTTACAAATGAGATGGTTATATTAGATAGACCACATGACATCATTCTATAGATAGCTAGTACACTAGTACAATATCGTAGTGGGAGGATTATCAAATTACCTAGTAAATTCATATTTTTAGGATAAACTCCGTAAGGATATGAATTGTATCCTCAACCCTATGTAGAGGCAATAGATGATATGAATATGGATTACTGGATCAAAGTTATGTAAATAGAATTAGATTCTATTTAAAGTCTAGAACTTGTGGAAGCGCCAAATGGCATTAAGTCTATTGTTTTCAAATAGGTCTACAAGAAAATGAGACTAATAGAATAGAAGGTGTAAATCTTCAAAGTCAAGACTAGTGGCGAAAAGATTTATTCGGAAAGAAATAGATCGATTATGAAAAGATTTTTTCACCAATAGTCATGTTTGACTCTATCTAGATTCTCTAATCTATTATATTTAATTGGATGAAATATGGCAATGGATATCAAGAAAGCTTCTCTTAGTGGAAATCTTGAGGAAGACATTTATATGACATAGCTAGACTAGTTCATAGCAAAGAACCAGTTGTATTTAGTATGCAAGTTGCTTAAAATCCATTTATAGACTAAAGTAAGCATTTAGATCATACAACATCACCTTTGATCAAGCAATCAAATTGTTTGATTTGATCAAGCAGTGATAAGCTTTATGAGTGTAAAAGCTATATAGAGTAATAAATCTCTTAATGTATGTTGATGACATTCTAATTATTTAGAATGATGTATAGATATTGTCAACAATAGATTTTTTTTTTCTTTTTTTCTTTTTTTTTTTTTCTTTTTTTTTTTTTTTGTCAAGACCAGATTGATATGAAGTACTTAAGTAAGACTAGTCACATCCTAAGAGTTAAACTTTGGTAAGATTCAAAAATTAGGATGTTGGGTCTATCTCAAACTGCTTAAATAGATTAGATTCTAGCCAAGTATAGCATGTGATACTTCAAGAAAGGATTCCTTCCTTTCAAGTTTGAAGTTCTTTTGTTTAGGACTATAGTCCTAAGACACGTAAAAGGAAGAGCATATGAAGAGAATTCCTTCTACCATGTTAAAAGGAAGTCTCAATTATGCTATGCTATATACTACGCCAAATATCTATTTTGTAATGGACGTGGTAGGCAAATATCAATTTAAATCCAAGATTACTTAATTTAGTGGGAGTAAAGCATATACTCAAATATCTTAGGAGAATGAGGGATTATATGCTTGTCCACTAAAGTGAGGATTTGATAGTTATTGGTTACACAAATATTGATTTTTAGTCTGACTGTGATTGATGAGGTTTGACCTCAAGATATGTGTCCACTCTAGGTGGTGAAGATACACATTAAGCGTAAGTATCATCTCATGAGAGAGATCCTAAAGCGTGGGATGTAGTAGTAGATAAGATAATTTATGCAATAAATCTGGCTAAAACTTCTTTCCAGACCTTGCCTTAGAGTGACTATGATTTACTCTAAAGGGAAATAAGTGCCAGATATATGAAAAATTGTCTTTAAGGGCAAGTGGGAGATTGTTAGGGTTTGTTCCCTAAAATCCAATTTATTGGCATGTTATAAATAATTAAATTGTTTAATTATATGAGACTGTTTATAAATGAACTAATTAAACATTATCATAGTCCTTGAGATGTATTGTATGTGATTTAATTACAGAAGATATAAATCACAAGTTCCATGTAAACTCAAAATATAGTTTGTAGTTGGTGATGAAATTGGGCGTTTCATCTGTGAAGACTATAACTCATCAACTAAGATGGTTTGTCTTGATCATGGAAGTGGAGACTTCTAGTTGATGTGTTGATATGTCTTAAGTGTGTAAGAAATATTGAACTGGACCGATGTGAGATTAATTATTCAATTAACAACTGTCACTTGAATAATTAATCTCACAACTTTTAATTTCATAGACTCTTAATCTTGAGAGGATAGTGAACTCGATCATGAAATGTAGGTTACTTTGATATATCAGGAGTGAGAACTAGTTTAACGGTCAAAATCTCAGTATGTTGAGTAACCACACATAGTGTTGAGAGAACACATATTCTCAAGATGAAATCCATAATCTCTTTCTATAAAGACATGAAATATCCGTGTTAGATAAGTTTAATGGGAATTGGTTATTCATGGCTAGTCACTTTAGTAAAGAGTTACTAAAGTTTATATTTATGAAATTAGATTTCATAAATATGAATAACTAAAAGATTAAACTGGGTACTTAATGAATAAAATAGTTGTTTACAAAGTGACGGCTTATTATGACTTTGTTCACTATGGATATTTCATGGAGGGGTCAAATGATATCATATTAGAGTCTTGGGATATAATTTATTAATAAGGCCTAGAGTGTAATTATATTTCTATAGTGGTATTTGATATATAATTAATGATAACTTTGGGCTTGTTAAGAGTTGACAGATAAGTCTAAGATCCATTGGAGCTAGAACCTTATTAGTCCTTTCGGTCCCATCTCAAGCTACACACTTAAGCCCAATTGGGTTGGCCCAAAAGGCTAATCCAATTATATAATCAATTATTTATTTAATAAGAGTTATTAAATAAAGTAACTGTCGAAGTAGTTAAAACGTACGTATGATTAAAATGAAGAAAAAAACAGTTTTTCTCTACAGAATCTTGGAAATACACTTTTCCAAAAAAGAAAATTAACGTACATAAGAATTGATTGAGAGACCACTCATCTTGGGCACCATGTGGAATTAGGATAAAGATTGAAGGTATTCTCAAGTCTTGTTTTTTAATTTTATTGCACCAAGATACGCTTTCTTTTCTTTGTTCTAGAATTCAAGGTGACATATTATCTATCATGAATGAAGTAGATTCTTGTGTTGCTTCCACTGTGGGTTTTGTATGAGATTCAAAATCATTTTTTCCAACATTTATCTCCAATAAAGAGGGGGATTAATAATCTAAGGGTTCTTATATATGATTTGTTTTCTACACCCATTCTAGCCTTTCTGCGTATTACATAACCAAATAACGAAATATCCATTGGCTCAAACTTGTTAAATGGTCAGTGAATCCCCACTTTGTGTCCTAGCCTTAGGTACTGCCTATATTGATTAACACAAACTTAAAAAGCAATCAAACTGATAATATCCACAACTAATATCGTGCAACTACAAATATTTTTTATTATCAAATGATACTTATTAATAAACACTAGTCGCAAACCCGTACTACGTACGGGAACCTACTTATTTGTGTAGTAAACTAAAATAATTTTTATAAAATCCTAACTTGATTATGAAACTACACCATCACTTAAATTACTCCAGTCTTTTATGTTTAAATTTGATAAAGAATAAGTTGCTTGAACGAGCAATGGCTTGCAAAAAAATTGCTAAACGTTTTCAAATATTGCAAAAAAAAGAATCGTAAATTCAGATATAAAAACTTCCAAAATGCTAAAAAATATTAAAGAATCAAAAGATTCACTATCTATAAATTATTAAAATAAAACAAAATATATATGTGACTACACAATAGAGAAACATAAGAGATGAGAAATATGTGTTATCTTCAAAAGAATGATCTATGGTTACCAAAAATATCGATGTTAAAACTTCTAAAATGAAAAAAAAAATTAAAGAATCAAAATAGTCAAAACCTACAAATTATAGAAACAATATAAAAAAATGTGACTATAGTGTTACCTTTAAAAGAAATGATTCATCACTATAGTCGTGGCAATCTGTCAAATAGTTTCAATATTGTAAAGTAATATCTCAAAAATTCATATGTTAAAACTTCTGAAATACCAAAAAATATTAAAGAATTAAACTAAAAACAATTAAATAAATGTTCTAAGGCATCCTATAAAGGAAGAGACAATCTTATACTAATGTAGCCTATAATAAGATTCACAAGTAATAGAATAAAAAAATAAAAAAAAATAAAAAAAAAAAAACATGATCCCGCAAAGAGCTTTTGAACTGTCCACCACAAAGAGCTTTTGAGCCATTGTGTTTTCAGTTAATAAAATTAGTTTAATTATTAGCTGAAAACAAAACCATACAACGAACACACCTTCAACTTATTTGTATTAATAAGAATCTTGAAATTAATGTTTGATACGTCAAAACTCAAAGAGTCTAGCAAAAGATGGATTTCAGTAAGAGGAAAAACTACCCCTCCATAGCTTTGTATATTTTCCGTTGACAATACAATATAGCTAAACAATAACTTAACAGAAAATGGTCATACATATAAATATAAGACATTGACCAATCTTTATAAAAAGATGTCAGTTTCAATATTCACTTCGTGGTGAGGGTCCTCATATTTGTTTCACCACTACATGGTGAAGCTCCAACATCAAACACTCAAACCCTTAAAAAAATCAAATAAAAAATAAAAGTCAGAGTTCTTTTATTTATAACAATATTATTATTAGATGATATTTGTTCCACATCACTTAAAATTGGTACACCCTTCAATGCATTTTGCTACTGTGTTTGTGTCTATGTGAGTATGAAAATATATGTGAGTTTCTGATTTACAACAAAGAAAACAATTAAATAAATGTTCTAAGGCATCCTATAAAGGAAGAGACAATCTTATACTGATGTAGCCTATAATAAGATTCACAAGTATTAAAGATAACAATGGTTTATAACATGATCCTGCAAAGAGCTTTTGAACTTTCAACAAAGCAATATCTGATGGAGGACCTTATAATATCAGACAGATAGGAAATACTTATTTAGATTGAAGGGCAGGGAATAAAATTCTTCACTCCTTGGGTCACCCTTGAAGGACCGGAACTTGTCCCACCAATGTTTACCTCTGTCTTTCCTGATTATAGGGTCTTGATGCAGTGTGTTGTCCAAGAAATATAACATGCAGCCAACAACAAAAGGTTCTGATCAAACATCATCTTCTCCGCAATTAGTTTTTGGGTTTTAGGTCTTCTACACAAGCAATTTTTAAATAGGAGAGAGTAGAGGCGATGGGAGAGTATTATTGTATTTGGCTAAAAGTCTAATTTGCATTAGGGGTGTTTTTTCATTAATTAATTATAATGTTTATATTTGTTGAAATTTTTGTTATAGAATTTTAGTTGAAGTAAAATTTTCAAGCTCTTGAAACATATATCTAATAGAGTTTTACTTAAACTAAATTATTGTAACACTTGATAATATAATTACATGTTGAAGAGAAATAATAAATATATAAGATATAAAACCTAAAATAAAAAGATTCTAGAATAAAAAGAAAAAAAAATAATGATGACGTGAAAAATTGTGGGAGTTTCAGAGGTTTCGGTTATATATATATATATATATATGTATATATATATATATATATATATTAATAAAAAGTTTTTATCAAAATAAATAAATAATAAAAAAGTGATGGATAAAAAGTGAGGGAGGCTTAAATGGTTGTGCAGCTAAAAAAAAAAAAAAAAAAAAGAAAAAGAAAAAGGTGTTTCTCACGCTAAAAGACAAATATTTGATGGTACATGTCCCATGTTTTTCTCCCTCAGTGTTTGTATTGGGACTCGATGTCGATGGGCTTTTCGATTTGCTCCTTTATAGTGTAGTGTGTATGTTTATCTTGCTGCGTGTCTAGTTTAAAATTTAAATCAACTAGTTAAAGGTCCATGCGTTGCACGATTTTATGTTAAAATTTGTCAAATATATATAATTATTATAGCCAAATAAGTAATTATTATAACAAAATGAATAAATTGCATTGATATAACAACCATCAAATATAAAATGATAGCACCTTAATACAAAATCATCTTCTAACATATCAATTGTTCTATAATATCATTTGTAGTTACATGTATCAAACTATTCGCATATGAATTTAATATCTAATGAATTTATAATATAAGTGATTTGCAGTATTGTTAACAATAATATTAATGATTAAAATTTTTAGACAAAGTAACATAAAATTGACTACTTTTTAAATATAGAACTATTCGAAGAATAAAACCTTTGTTCTAATTAAAAAAAAAAAATTGCAAAGTTTTACATCTAGATTACAAACCTTTCTTTGGATGCTTGAAATCTTTTTTGACAAACCTAAAAAAAAAATCAAGAAGAAAATTAAACAGAGTTAAAAAAAAAAAAAAAAAGTACCATATAGATTGCAAAATTGTATGTAAATTTAATAGTTTATGATTGGAATTTACTAAGGCAACTTATACATATATTGGACAACACAATAATTATATTGGATCAAATCATTAACATATGAAATTACCCCCTCAAACAAAGAAAAACATAAGAAATTTAGCTTAATCAAAAGGCAACAAATACATAAAACGTATTTAATTGATTATAATAAAAATTAGAGTAAAAAATAAATACCTACATGATTGTAGGTAGAAAAAAGAAATCCAAAATAAAAAAACTGTACAATTAGTTGGAGAATGAAAATTTACACCAACTAATGGTGTGTGTGTGTGTGTGTGTGTGTGTACATACTCTACCTAGAAAAGGAGTCCAAGTAAAAATTAAATACTCTAAACTCCTTAAAGTAACCTAATTAAGAAGTTTAGATTAATTGCATATTAGTTTTTTTTTTTTAAATACTTTATCCCAAAAAAATAGTTAACGTTATTAGCTAGATTGTTATTATATATATATATATATATATTTTTTTTTTTTTTTTGTTTATGTTAAAGTTAATACCAAAAAAAAACTACAGGAAGCATTCCTATAGGCTTCGGCTTCACCCTACATGAAATGAAATATCCTCTTTAATAATGTCCACTTGGTTTTGTCACAAAATATGTTCATTTAAAGATTTTGGGTCAATTAAGGACCTTAAGCTCGGCCAAAAAAATATATAAAAATAAAAATTATCATTGATATTATATATGTTTATGTTGGGGTATGCAGTATGTTTTTTTTTTTTTTAAGAGATACACTTACTTTATGATAACAATGAATTAGAGATAAAAATGAATTAGAGTCCTGAATTTTTGAATTTGAGATATAAATGAATTAGAGTCCTGATTAATCTAATATTAAAATTTCTGTAATTTGGTAAAGCCACAAGGCGTAACCATGGCATCTAAGCCAAATTTTTATTATATATAATATGATATGATATGATATGATATCCTTAGGTAATTCTATTCCATTGATTTTAGGCTTTGTTGATAATATTTTAGATAAACACAACTATTATAGTTGTAAATCAAATACTATTTTCTTTCATTACTTGATTTGTTATATTTATCCAAAAAAATATGTATATATTTATTCTTAAAATCTAAAAATCTATTAAAATTTTTGCAATTTGGTGAAGCCACGTGGCGTAACTACGACGTCTAAACCCAACTTATATTATATATAATATGATATGATGTCTCTGTGTCTTTTGTGGGGCCTGTACGTGTTGCCTAGCCTATCTCTCTTTACTTCTTTTTTTTTTTTTTTTTTTTTTTTTTTGATGGGAAAATAAGCTGGATAACACAGCCAAAAGAAAAGGGGGGACAACAGAGCAAAAAACAAAAGAGCACAAGACAGAAGCAAGCATAAATACAATCCGCATCTATAACGTGTTGCACCATTGAAGGACAGACCCCCTTCCAGACCTGAGAGACTTCATTTTGCCTTGCATACTGAGCAAGCTCATGGGCTACCCTGTTGTAATCTCTTTTCACATGCTTGATTCTCCAGCTGCTAAATGAAGAGAGCAAATTGAGAATTCCTTGATACACATGACCAAGACTGCCATTTGTTTCAGCTGCTGAGATGCTTTGAACAGCTGTTAAGGCATCAGATTCCACAATGATTTGAGGCAGCTTTTGTTCTCTAGCAAGAAGTATACCACACTCTATAGCCAATGCTTCAACTTCTACCACCGAGTACTGACCCTGAGGCCTGAAGATATTTGCAACAAGCAGCTGTAATTGTTCCAGTCGCATCTCTTATAACCACTCCAACACTTGAGTTCCAATCCATTTTCAGACGTTGCACCATCGACATTGATCTTGAACACCCCCAGTGGAGGCGCCATCCACTTCTCTTCTGTCATAGGCACGTGTTGAGAGCAAGCTAGTAAGGCACTCTTGAATTCTATATATATCTTAGCAAAGTTCCAACTGTGATTAGAGAGCTGACTTGAGGACTCATGCACAATTTTATTCCTATTATACCAGATTGACCATGCAACTCCAAAGAACATCTCCAGGTCTCGTGAAGTACCAGATTCGGAGATTTTCAATGCAATGTCTGTAACATATATGTTTACATTCATGAAGTTGGCAGGGCCATCCACCCAACATTCCCACACTCTCTTAGCAACTTCACACCTGATTAGAGCATGGAAAATTGATTCTGGCTCCTTCCCACAAGCAGGGCAGGTTTCCAGTAAATTAACTCCCTTTCTTTGCAAGTTCACAAGTGTTGAAAGAGCATTCATACACATTTTCCAATCAAAGATTCGCATCTTGGGTGGAATGTCTAAGTGTCGTAGCTTCTTCCATAGTGGACTCCTTGGATCACCCAAAGAGCTTTCACCTTCTTCCATTGTTTCCAATACCCCAACAACAATATAATAGACACTTTTCACAATGAAATCTCCCCTTTTGTTGCCCACCCATATGATTTGGTCCTCTGGAAGGTCGTTGCTGAGAGGGATATTAAGAATAGTTCTTGCTTTGAAAGGTAAGAACAAGGATCTTACTACATCAGCTTTCCACCTCCTCGTATCTTTGTCAATCAGCGTTGAGACCAAAGGAAAATAATCAAAGGGTTTTGGACGGGAGATTATTTTGTATGTTGTTGGGGTAGGCAGTCACTTATCCTCCCAAATGTGTATTCTTTTGCCATTGCCAACACGCCAACGGGTTCCTCTCTTTACTAGCTTCTACAAACTTCTCTCTTTAAATAATAACATCTTCGGTTTATGCCCAAAATAAATAAAAATTTGCAACTCTAATTTTTTTATGGGTCCGGTTAATGTGTGCCCTTAGGCCATCCATTTTTTATTATGTGTAAGTGCCTTTTATTGTTGCTAGGATGCACACACAAGCTTTAACACTAGCGGTGCTCTCAAGTGTGTCAGGAGAATGGAGAGAAAGAGAGAGAGAGTACTTGTAACACCCCATTATTTTATTACTTATTTAACTCTTAAATGTAAATTAAAAAGGGAGGCCCACAATTAAATGGATTTAATTGATTTGGGCCTAAGATATTAAAAAATAATTTGTAGCCCAAGTGAGGTGGCATAAGTAAAAATATATGGGCTTTGAAAACCCTAGCATTTTTTCCTTTTAAGATACACATGTATTTACTGATGGAGCTTCCTTTTGCTTCAACCGACTACTGAACTTTGCTCTTCACTGTGGCTGTGAGTTGGAGTCTACAATATGGCCATCTTGGATCTAAATTCTATGATTAATTTAATGGGAAAAAGGTGCTCCATGGTTACTATATAATTTTTTTATAGCCGCAATTGTTGACCTTCAAACCATCACACTCTTGTTATTGTCCAAGTACTATCCAGCGGCATCAAGGGAAAAATTGTAGGCAACCGGGTGGCTTCCCATGTTAATGTTAGATTGAATATATATATATATATATATATATATATAATATTAGTCAATAGATGTCTAGCAGAAGCAAGCATACCAAGCAACTAGATTTATTAATTAACGATATCATGGCTAACTTCCAATGTTAGGTTTAATATATATTATATTAGGTGAATACATATTATATTAGATGAATAGATCCTAGCGGCATCAAGAGGGAATACAAGCCACTAGATTGATAAATTAAGGCTATATACATGGCTTCCAATATTAAATTGGATAGATGTAATGTTAGAGTGAATTGGATAGTTAAGTAAATAAATGGAGGATTTTTGATATATCAATATTAACTAGGATAAAACCTTTTGAGCATGAAAATAGATTTTTAAGTGGAAAATTGTATATTGATGAACCTATTTTTGGTGTTGCTAGGTTCTAATTCTGCTGAATTGTTGTGATTCAAGAGAGGTTGATTTCTTTTATTTTCACAAATAAAAGGTAAGTGGTGTTTACTAATTTTAGGGGGTTTTCCCAAAACAGTGTTGATCATTAAACTATTCTATATTAAAGAAATATGTTGATATTCTTTAAATAAATTGATATTTTATAAATGTTTGACGTGCATGACTATTTTTTTATGAAAAACTTGTAGGACAACATAAACTTATTTAAACCTGTATGTGTGAATATACCTTTATATTGTTGAGAATTATGAATGAATTATATTTGTGAGCATATTGAATATGTTTTGAAAAACTTATGGCAAGTCATGATTTAAAGCTCAGTATTGTATTTTATCCTTAGCAAGGGACTATCATACTGCAGCTAGTCCTTAATAAGGGACGGTCCTAGAAAAGGGGACATTGCACATTAATAGCTCCTTAGTAAGGGAGTATACTATTGAGGATCCAAAAAGGAAGCTCCTTAGCAAGGGAGTACACCTTTAGGTTCCAAATGAGTCATCCTTAAGAAAGGGGAAAAAAATGAGGCTCTAGTCCTAAAAAGGGGACAGCACAACCGTGTCAACAGGGCGTAAACGTTGACCACGAGAAAAGTCTAGGAAATTGTGTTTATGATGGTATTGATATATATATATATATATATATATTATGATGGCTCACGATATAAAGATATTTTCTTTTATATGAAATATTTGATGATAAAATATTGATGAGTTGCAAGTTATGAAATTGTTGTAAGAATTATTTATTTGAAAAATTTATTCCCACATTCCAATATTAGTGAATTCCACTTATTGAGTTATCTCACCCCCCCCTTTATTTCCCCTTACAGATATATTAGAGAAATTATTGGAGTAGAGATTCTTGGGAGACAGCAGTTACGAACTATTTTGTGGAACTGAGGATTTTATTATTATTTATTTTTTATGACATTAAACATTGTATTGGAGAATTATTTTGAGGATATTTTGTTTTTGGTGGATTAGAGCTCTGATATTTGTGATGAGAATTAAGGTTGCTGGTTCTTTTTATTAAATATTTTTATGGATTATTTAGATTGAATAGACTTTTATTGCTTATGATTTTGGGGGCGTTACAGTACTGCTAGTCTTAAATTAGGATTTGATAACCAAACCACTATTAGAAATTATATTTTCTATTTGTGTTAAATAGCATGTGCTATAATCCATAGGTAGTTTTAGATATTAAAGACCCGTTTAGTAATGTTGTTCTAATAATAGTGTTTAAGTGTTGTGAAAATATGTATAGATGAAAAAGTATTGTGAAAATACGTGTTGTGTTGTTTAAACAACGAAAACTGTTGTTTAAACAACACAACTAAGCACCTCCTAAAAGGGTCCCAGGAGTACCGAGTCCTTAATTTTAGCTTTAGTTTTATTTTGGCATTGGATGTTAGTTTGTTCCTTGATTTTAGTGTTTTTTTATATATATAGTTTTTGAACATTGCTGTTATCTCTATGTATAAATGATCAAGTTAAAATAATTTGTGTTGTTTATGTGAATTTAATGGTGTTAACCAACCTGTGAATTATTGGCAACTAGATGAGCAATGCAATTTACAACAAAAACAGGCTTCCAGCATTCTTCTTTTGAAGGCGATTCAGAGGCGGTAATAAACTTTTTTAGGTAGAGATGGTTTGAAAAAAATCTTAGGATGGCCACATTATTAAAAACAGTGTCTTTTGCAAGATTTGTGTCATATTCAAATTAACAAAACTAATCCGTTTAATAAATGTGTAGTGTTTATGGTCAACTTATGTAGGGCCGAGCTACATGTTATTTGGGGGGGGGGGGGGGGGGGGGGCGGGCATGGCTCCCAAAATATTTATTGTATGGTGTGGGAGGACTTTCATCTCGGCCCCCAATCTGGTATTGTTTGCTTTGGGATGGGCAAAAAATCGACCTACGTCCCACCTGCACGAATTTGCTTAATCCCACATCAGGGAGAGACGCCTCCCACCCATGCCTTATAAGCCTTTGGCCTAAGGATGAGTGTACCACTACTACACATGGATTTTCTTTTTGTCTTGCACACTTGCATTTATTATTGTCAAAGCAAGCCAATTTATGGTTGTAATTTATTTTCGTGGTGTACATAATTGTTTTGAAATTCAAATTCCACTATCTCAATTTTTTCTTCATACTAAAGTTTAGTTACATATTTTTCCATGTCAAATTACAATAATGTTACATTTTGTTTCAATCATAGTGGTTTTTCCTTTCTTCTCAAAAAATAGTGGTTTTTCCTTGGTACTAAAGTTTAGTTACATATTTTTCATGTCAAATTACAATAATGCTACATTTTGTTTCAATCATAGTGGGGAGTTCGAAGCATATTCTATTGGGTTAAAGTTAGTGGCATCTGCTGGATGTGACCCTCGAGTGGCACTTGAGATATACAAGAAGACGGATTTTGAGGAGTCTGCCATAGAACTAGAAAATTCAAAAGTAATGGAAGAAGCACCGGATTTGTACGAGAAAGTGAAAATACAAACAGATGTTCAGTGCTTCAGTTAGAGAGAGAGACGACACTATTTTGTGTCTTCCTTAGAGTGAGATTTAGTGTTAATTTTTAAAATATTTTTTTTGTAATTATAAAAATGGGATGGAGATCCAATGCAATTGCTATATGCAATTACACCATGCAATTAACCCCCATCCCTCTCACAATATTTGTTTACTAATCTTACTTTTTTACTTTTTCTTATTTCTTGCATCAGGTGCAATATCTGATCTCAATCCATAAAAATGAGCCCACATAAGATTAAGTGGACTTTAGACTCACATTTTATAATCTGCGTGGATTTTTTTTTTTTTTTTAATTAATGGAACTGTATGAGCTTTGAACCTATATTTTATATTATGGTAAATTGCAAATTACACCGCTAAAGTTTGAAAGTATTTGGATTTTATACCATAAAATTTCAGAATTTGGATTTACCACTTTAAAGTTTGGAGGTGTTTAAATTTTACACCCTAACGTTTCAAAATTTAGATTTTTACCCCTTAAATTTTAAGAATGTTTGAATTTTACTCCCTAAAGTTTGGAGATGTTTGGATTTTACACCCTAAAGTTTTAGAATTTAAAGGTGTAAAATTCAAATACCCAAAGCTTTAGGGGTTAAAATCTAAATTTTAAAACTTCAGGATATAAAATCCAAACACTCTCAAACTTTAGGGAATAAATTTCAAATTCTGCAATTTCAAAATGTAAAATCAAAATACTTCCAAATTTTAGAGGCGTAATTTGCAATTTACCCTTTATATTATTTCTTAACTTATGACAATTGATATGTGAGTATCAAGAATATTGTTTAAGGATTGGTTAGGCATCATTTATTTGAATTTTAACGATTGTTTGCTTTAAAATAAAAACAAATTATAAAATATACAAAAAACGATGGGTTAATCCGATATTGAAAAATGAGTGTGAGTTATAGAGGTTTAAAACCTGTGTTATGCATCTAAGAGTTAGACCATTTTAGATATACACCACTGTTAGTTTCTTTAAAACCTTCTTCCCTCTCCCCTTGTGTGTGTATTAAAATACTTAGTATTCTTTAAAAAAAATTATAAAATATACCTAAAGTTAAATATTAATTCATTCATTGTCATACCCCAACGTCTTGTACCCCAACGTCTTGTATTTTAAGTTCTAACCGTAGTTAAAACTTAAAAAGATAAAAAGAAAAATTTACATTTTACCACCCTAAATTATACTTCATAATACATTTTACACCATAAATTTTTTTGAATACACATTTTGTTTCTTAAACTATGAACATTGTTACACTTTGCACCTCAACATTAAGTTTGCCGTTTAACTTAGATGGAAATTTAAAGTTTATGGTACAATGTGTAATTAGGAATATAGTTTATGGTAATGAAATGTAATTTCTCATTTGCTTGTAAGAGATTAAGAAGATGAGCAATTAGATCTTTTTATATTATACCATATTTTCCCATCCAATTTAACGGCAAACTTAATATGGGATGCAAAGTATAACAATGATCATAGTTTAAGATGCAAAACGTGCATTCGAAAAATTTATGGTCTGCTTGGATTGAGAGAGAGGGAGAGAGAGAGTAGAGTAAGTAATGTAAATTTAGCACAAAATTAATTTATTTTTAGCCAACTCTACTCTACTCCCCTCCACTTCCCCTCCATCCAAACAGGCCATTAGGATGCAAAGTATAATTACGGATATAGCTTAAGGTGGTAAAATATAATTTCCCGAAGATAAAATTGAGCGTGTCTTTGTTGCCCCCCTAAACTGTTTAACTTCCTCCCTTAGCTAGTTTATCTCTTCCCTTCAGCTTGAGCTCCTCACTCACTTGACTGATTTCTTGTTTGAGCATCTCCTTGTCCCCCAGCTCATTCATTTGTTGTTTTAGTTCAATTTCGACATTTTCTACTCCCTCAATTCCTTAATTTCTTCCTTATTTTTGTCCTAAAACCACAATAAATTTTTTTTTTTTTTTTTAAAGATGAAAATAGAGAAATAAACCTACCGCCTTGGAAGGGCTTTGCAGAGGAGGTACAAGAGAGTGGGCTTGGTGATCGCTAACTTGGAGGGCTCGAATACTAGGGTAGCTTTAAAAATAATATTCATCTATCGAAATTCTATCTATCATCTCGCCAAGAATTACATATTAAAGAGTTCTAAACACGTTACAACTTACAAGTACTCAAAAACGAAGTTGCACATCAATGCCAGTTATACTAAGAGGCCCCCTAGGAATACAAAATGCGGGGCTTGTTATGAGTGAGCTAGGAGCATAATCAACCAGATAAGTAAGCTTGAAAATGAAAAGGCAAGGAATTCGTTTCTTATTGTTTGCTCGATTTGTTAGTTTGGTGCATTCGATAATTTTCATGATTAGGTATTAGGTCCTTCCTAAGTCACAATTATTAGCATGATTAGTCCTACCCACTGCCTCAAATCAAATCACCATGTTTCGTTGTAGCCCAGAATGAATCTTGCGTTTTTGGCGTGTTTGTACTGAGATTAATTTAAGAATTTTAGTTCTTTATTGGTTCCATTTATGTGTTTATCCCACTACTCGCGGAGGTGTTGCTTAGCAAAATAGCATATAGACTAAACGGCAATAAACCCCAATAACAGCCAACAACTTACCCTTAATCCCAAACTATCTGAAACCCAAAACAGAAGATGAATGGACAACTTTGCTTGTGAGAGCAAAAACCAAAACCCAACACACACAAAAATGGGTACGAAAGCCCACAGATCTTGAGAATGATATTGCCATCATCAAAAGGCACTCAAGTATTACTTAGCAAAATACAACCCTATCGTTATTGGCAGCCTCTTTGTCAATGGCTGTGCTGATGTGCACGTTAAGTGACATGTAAGCTTGCCACATGTATTAGACTGTCCAATCAAATTATGCCACATCACTTAAATGAACTATAAAGACTTTCAAATAATTACAATAATTCGATAAATATAGAAAAAATTTATGTAAATTATACACAAAAATAAATTAAAATAATTTCCAGCCTTTCTCCCAAAGCACTTTCTTGGCATCCAAATGGAATTTGTATAGTAAAGAATCAAAGAAACTCATATTATTATACTAAATAATCTTACAAACAACACTACTACAAATCCCATAACACTATGAATCATCACTTTCTCATCTCACTAAAAATCCCAAATTTAGATTGAAATTTTAGCTATAAAATTAATGCAGCGCTCATCCTAACGAGTTTCGATTATATCCAAAAAATCATATATAATCAGAAGATAAATAAATTTTTCCATGGTGGTTTTGCATTTACTGCAGCATGATTCCTTCCACCAACAACTAAAAAAAAGAGGTGATGACAGGGCAAACCAACTAGAGCTTTCAAAAAATCTCAAATCAATTTCAGAACAAGTAGCTAAATTTTTAATCAACCATGGAAAGTCCACTCATACAAAATGTTTTACTACTGGCAGTAAGAGTCAAGAAATGAAATGTTTGTGCAAGTGCATGGCAACCCTTTTAATTCCAGAAGGTAATGTGTGTAGGAAATTCAAAGCATTTTCATTTCATTTAAATAACAGTGAAAATGTGCAATATTATGATAAATAAAAAACGTGGCTAATTTATATCATAAAATTCATCCCCCCATCAGAACTTCCTTCTCTTTTACCTTAGTGGGGATAGAAATTTGAAGAAGGTTCATCCAACCATGGTCCGCTTTCGTCCTCTTTGTCGCACTGCAATAAATAGCAGAAGAAGTTCACAACTATCAAATGCAATAAGAATAACACACAGAATATAGTACTTATTCCTAGTTCCTAATTAGCCAGAAAACAAACAAATGGGAGGAGAGGCCACACCTTGAGCAAGCTTGTTCAGTGTAGATGACCACTGCTTTGAGGACTTCCGATATGCAGCAAGTATCCGTTCCATCTATCCAAGTTATAACAATCAAGAAGTCAATATCCATTCAGAAAGCATGTACATAATAAAATTAAGCCGCCGCCTCCTGGGGGGATGGGGGTTGGGGAAGAAACCAAAAGAATTTACACAGAACTGGGGGATTCTTTGTTCTGTAGTCAACAATAATTTTTCAAAAAAGAAAATAATGCATTAAACACTAATAATAGTAACTTCCTAGAATCTTTTTTTGAGAACAACTTCCTAGAAACTTAACTTGTTTCTCCCAAAAAAATTCATTTGCTGGTAATAAGAAATAACATTAAGTAATTTCCACTGCTTTCAATCTAAATCTTGTCCCTAAGAAATGATAGTATGCAAAATAAGCAAAAATATAGAAAGAAAAAAGATTAGAGTGCAGAAAATCTAATGGTCGTAGAAGTTCACCGTTTTCATTCTCAAGAATATTGCAACTTCTCATCATCTTTAAAAACAGAAACCTCAAAATGTAATTAAACATGCAATTTTGTTTGAACCGCTCTAAAAATGAGAAAGCAAGGTATTTAAAATATACGTGTGTGTGTGTGTGTGTGTGTGTGTGTGTGTGAAAAAGGAAAAGTAATATTAAACAATGTTTAAAAACCAGACCATATAAAGATACAAAAAATAGAGAGGTTTAAGGCTTCCAAGATCATAACGGGTATGATTGGAATTTGGACCATTATGATATCAAATAAAATTTAATAATTAATTAAAAAATAATAAATTTGTAAAAAATTATGGCAGTACCTAAAAACATATTTAAAGAATTTTAAGGATTTAAACAGTTTTTCAAGCATATTTTCACTTAAAAAGTTTTGAAGTATACCTTGATTAAAGACAAGATGTTATTTTTCACAATTTATTATGGAGATTAGATAGATATTGTCTTGGCCATGCATGAATTTGAGCAAATTTGTACCATATCTCATTAAGTACAACGAATATAGTAAAATACAATTGCAGTGATATGGAGCATATAATCCCATATAGGGAATCCTTTGTCATGTGTGTAGATTGTGACATTGCCTGTGAGTCATGAAAAAAATTTAAACAAAAACAAACAAATAAAAACACCCATATCTGCCAGCTGCATTTTAACTGCTAGACAGACAGAACACCCACTCCCTCCCTCTCTTCTTCCCTCAATGAACCACTGAACTCCCAATCAACAGCCTACATTCCATCCTTGAATCCATCTCCTTGCTACCCAATTATTGCCCCCAAGCACCCCCATAAACAGCCACCCCTCCCCTAATTAACTCAGCTCATTCAGTCACTCAATCAACAATTCAATCCTCACCCCCTTTTAGATCCAACAACCGACATTCCATCCACAAATCCACCTCCTCCCAACATAATTATTGATTCCATCTACCCCCAGATAGAGCTCAAATAATTCATCCCTTGCCTAATTAGCTTAACCATTGTTGTTAGCATCATATGATACATATCAATCCATAAATAAAGAGATAACATGGTATGTGTATACCAGGGATCCTCATGTACCAAACTATACATGTATGTGTAATGCATGAATCATATCGTATTATTGTATCCATGAATCAGCATAATGTCTAATTCATAAATTACATAAATTTATTTTGGAACCATGCATATTCATGAGACTAGACGAGATAATTTTCAGCCCCAAAACTAAAAACATATAATTTTTAATTAGTTTTCTAAAGAGAATAGGGTTAAACCATGCAAACTACAACAACAACATCACATGTTCAGCTTTTTTTAAAAATGGTATTTTGCCTTCTTTTTTCCATCCTTTTGACAGATTGTATTCCTCTCCTCCTTTTTTTGAAGATGATTACTGATTATGAATAATAAGTAAATGTTGATGATGATGAAGAAGATGCATAAGAACATTTGAACTAATGAATATGACAAAAACTTTGACTCAGATTGAAGCTGAAGAGTAGGCATGATGATGAACATGAATAAAAAGGATTTATTTTACATTATAATCATGTATTATCACTTTCTGAGTGTGACCAATTTGAATGTAGATGTGATAATTATATTTTTAATTCACTGTAACGAAAAATACCTTTTTATATGTATATTTATATACTCTTGAAAAGATAATAGAGAGTTCATATACCGTATGATACACAACATTATACACAAATAAAAAAATCAATGCAAAATATGATTTTCTTTTTGAAAAATATGAGTTTTACTCATTCAGTAATCCCCCCCACCCCCCCCCCCCCCCCACAAAAAAAAAAAAAAAAAAAAAAAAAAAAAATCCATTCCAGATGTAGGTAGAGAATCTCTCTCTCTCTCTCTTGCTATTGAATCAACAATGCCAATGACACACCTTCAGCTTGCAAAGAGAACTTGTACAAGGCAAGGCTGTAGAAGGATGGTGGATTTCATGGAGAAGGCCTCAACGACAATGGAGGAGTGGAAATTGCTCTCAGTGGCCTACAAGGAAGTGATCGAGGCACACTTGATCACACTGAGCCTCCTTTAAACAACCACACCCCCGTCCAAAAAAAAAAAAAAACCTCCAATCCTAAAGTTCCTCAACCTGCAGATGGTTTTGCGGGTCAGATGGTCCAACTGGCCTGAATGGGTATCACCAAGTTTATGTATAGTCTGGTTATTTACCCAACCAACTTGAATTTGGCTCACAGTCAAAATAATCAAACCACCTAGTCCAATTTGGCTTTCTAAATAGTAACATAAAATCTTGCACCAAGCTTCCCACCCAAACCACTTATAAGAATCTGAGTTTCAATTCTTTTCTCATTTTCTATCTATAATTAAAAGCCCAATAAAAACTAAAATAAGAGAAGGAAAACCACTTTGCTTACCACATTCCCACATGAAGAATGCATGGAGAGTAGTGCTCGTTCAAGCACATATAAATCAACAGCTTTATCTTCTGGAAGGGTTGAAGTAAAGCTCAAACCAAAGTCAATAAGGACCTACAAAGATATATTAATGGACTGTAATGCAGATTTAGAAAAACTTTTACTCATGGAAATTAAGATAAAGACAATGGGAAATCTCCACCCCCACGCATCAAAAGAAAAAAAAAAAGAAAACCCACCAGCTGGTTAGTACCACTCTTGAGTAGCATGTTTGAAGTGGTCAAGTCACCATGGATGAGACCACCATCATGCAATTTTCCAATTGCATCACCAATTTGAAAAGCAATATCATCCAGTCGTTCTTCAATTATACCAAGTGACCCAAAATTCAAGGAGTATGTCTTTGACAGAAGGGCCATCCACGTACTCAAATGTAAGTGTGTGCAGCACAGGGTCCACAGAGTACAACACTGGAGTAGAAACTCCAAGTCTTCTTGCTTTCGCCATGCACCTGGCTTCCTGTTTCAACAATTAATTTACGTAAGACATCAGACAAGAAGCAACAAATCGATTCATCAATTAATAAAATTAAGGGTGGAAGGCATTCTTGCAGCCAAAAAAAAAAAAAAAAAACTTACCGCATTTAAGCGCTTAAGAGTTATTTTAGAATCCAAAGTAGGATGCCCTATACTCTCTTGGAGAAACGTTCCTTAATTACAGACCTCTTTCCCACAAAATTTGACTCAAAAACTCTCTGAAAAGGAATATCAAGATCAGCACAAAAATTATAAACTGTGCAGCTCAAAGTTCACTTCTAGTGGCTCATATAAAAATGGATAAAACCAAGCAAGATAATTATGACTTGTGAGTGAGCTTTATTCTTTATTGAGCATGGGAGAATGCATGGAACTTCCCGGGGGGGGACCCATATTCTTCCAGCCAAAATAAAAATAAATAAAATAAAACAAAACATTTGTCTCCTGCTGCACAGGATGTATGTATGTAAAACCAACCAAATTCAAATTGTAACTGCACTCACAGCTTCAGCTCCTTGCTTCAGCAGAATGAGAGAGCTTTCTTTTACATCTGTCTTAATCTCCATAATGGAAAGTCCACAGCACCAAGATTCTGCACCAACAACTATCAATTAGAAGAGATGGGGCTAAAAACCATACCCAAAAGAAAAAAAGTTTATTTTTTGGTCTTTTTTAATATTATAAAATAAAAACATAGCAAATCAATGGAACCACTCAAAACCCAATGAGACGATAAAATCCACTTGGGCCTCAATTAAGCTACCAAAGTAGCTCTAGTCTTGTACAGAAGACATGGTACAGAAACTGACAAAAATAAAAGTATAAAACACTAGTAATATAAAGAAGACATGGTTGAAAGTCAGTAAGTCTCAGTCTGGGATTTCGGCATGAGGAGTTTCTGTATTCAGCACGTGGAAGATCTTAAATTTGTTATAGTCTGTTGTAGAATCTGTTAGAGAATGTTATGCTATGTTTGGAAGTTTGGAGGGAGAGGAGAGTAAAGGGAGGGGAGAGGAGAGTAAAGGGAGGGGAGGGGAGTAGTGGAGATCCTCCCCCTTGTTTGGATGTTTTTAAAATTAAATAAGGGGGAGAGAAATTTGTTATTTTGTTAATATGGTAAAGGTAAATTTGGTAATTCATTTGGTCAAGCATTTCTATGCTCTACTCTCCCTCCAAATCTCCAATTTGGGGAAATTAAAAATGAGGGGTTAGAAATAATTAGAATCCCTCCAAACCCCACCAAATCCCTCCCCCTCCTCCCTTAAAAAAATCCAAACAAGGTAATTTAGCCTACTCTCCCTCTCTCTACTCTACTCCCCTCTACTCCCCCTCCATCCAAACAAGCTATTAATCTGTTATAGTCAGATTTGTTATGCAGTTAGAATTGTATATAGCACACATAATCTGTTATAGTCTAGTGTGTGTGTGTGTGTGTGTGTGTGTGTGTGTGCGTGTGTGTGTGTGCGTGTGTGCGTGCCCATGCGTGTGTGTGTGTGTGTGTAGAGAGAGAGAGAGTCTCAAGTTTATATTGTAATTGTTTCATTAGCTTGAAGATTCAATAGATTTTCTCTTGCTTCTTTTTTTCTCAATAAATTCTCTCTCCCTCAATAACCTAAACCTCTTCAATGAGTAGTGTCTATATAGATGACATGGTATGAAGATTGGCAAAAATACATAAAGAATGGAAGAAATTTGATATCTAAATTCCAGTCAAAATGAGATGAATTTGACGACACTAAGTTTCGAAATAAATGAGACTAAGTTAAACACATTGTACCTAAAACACCATAAGGTTTTAAACACCAACTAAAAATGGTTAAGGAGAATATAATGAACAGTTTAAGTGCCCGGATACAAACCAAATACAATTTTTTGCATTCCATACAAGATGCACACAAGTCAAAGCCAATATAGAGAACACAAAAAGAAACTTAATATTTAGCAATCAAATGCGGAAAGTCAGAGACTTGAAATAAATGAGAGTCAGACCTTCCTTTGCTACCTCGGTGGTTTTTCTTTTTGTGAGGAAACCTTTTTTTTATTATATATAATTCATAATGAATTTCATTAAGGCGCAAAAATTGGAGCAACCCAACACATGGGATGTATACTAAAAGTAAAGTACACAAGATTAACATCTAAAACGCAAAGAATCTAAAAATTCCAAATAGACCAGGAACAAAAAGGCTTTGATTTTTTTTTTTTTTTTTTTATTAAAAATGACTCTCTTCCCTTAGAAGTACAACCATTCCTTTATCTCCTGTTGCACCACGTTAAACATAAAGAATTCATCTTCCACACTTTGATACCATCTTGTTTTACCAAATTATCCCTTCCAACACGCCAAAAGTCAACCATGCTGCTCTTGGCATCACCCATTTAGCCTTAAACAAGCAAAACCACAAGATTCCAATTCCATACTACCAATAACACATCATAATAAATAATCCAACCAACTACCCCGTCTGAGTATGCACATACACCTCCAATCCTTTCTCACTAAACCAATTTAACAACAACAACAAAGTCTTAGTACCAAAATTATCGGGACGACAACTATGGATCCTCAACAGGATAATGAGAATTGGAAAAATCTTCTTCTCCACAATTCTATCCTACCCAAAATCATTATCACTGTCACCCTTTTAATTAACTTATCATTGATCACTATTTGCTCTTTTGGGATAACTTATCATTGATTCATTTGGCTAAAAAAATATAGTAAAGCTTTTAAAACTTGTATATATAAGCTGAATAAGCTGGAAAAAAATTTAAAAAAAAAAAAATATATATATATATATATATATATATAAACCTCACCTTCTCCTAGAAACGATTATTTGCAATAGTTCTCTCACTGGGAACAGTTAAAGCACTCAACTTTCTTTCTTTTTTTTCAAACACTCATATATTTCATAATCACAAAATGGGAAAAAGAAACAAAACAAGAAAACAAAATTTTCAAACCTCTTGGTCGCGGCCACCACGAAAACGGCGGCTCTGACGTGGTTTTCCAGACTCCGGTGGCTTCTCTGCTTGGCAAGTTGGAGCAGACACAGTGGGTTTTCCAGTTGGGTTTTAAATTTTATGGATTCTCCGAAATAGTAGGGTTTTATTATATTATAGTTATACTGAGGAATTTGTCAAATGCTGACGTGGAAAAAAATTACAATTCTTGTCTTAAAATTTGGTGTTGGTTTCATCTTGGAGACTGCCAAGTAATGTCTTTTACTTAAACTAAAGCACTGATATTAGGAAGCAAATTTGTTATACAAAGACGGCTCACCCACTACTCAAGCCTATGCTAAACCCCCTCAAAAATGAAATTTCTGTTTTATAAACCCTATTCAGATTTAGTGCTCTTCTAGTAGGGGAGAGAATCTGAACCCTTATAGACTAAAAACAAAGTAATGTGTTGATCTTGATTGTGAGTCCCAAAAATTGTTCAGTTTTGTCTTTTGTGTCCCAATTTGACCCCTTACTCTTCTGTATTTGATTGTAAACTTGCATCATACTTGTAGCACCCCAATCTTTACAAAATAAATAAACAAATAAAATGGTTATTTTAGAAATTATTTAAGTAGGGACATTTTTGTAATAAAACCCAAGCCTAACCCTAGCCTTATATGTAACCCATGTTGGCTTCCTCATCTATTTTTCTAAAGTACTACCTCCCATCACCCTTCCCTCTTTCCTTTGGTGTCCCCATTTCTCATTGCCGAAAATCCCCTCTTTCATATTCATGTGAAGTTTATTCACTTTTGCCTCTTAGATTTTTATCTTGGCCGACTCATGGAAAGTTCTTTTCCAATCAAAATCCACCATCAAGAGTTCTAGTAGCTATTTTGGCAGACCCATTTGAAAGACCATCCCTCTAAGTTTGATTAACTCAATAAATGAGGTAAAATCTAAGTACTCTATCATTATTCTTCTATGAAATCCTTTGAGTTTTGTTATTTTATGATGTTTATGGTATATACTTAATGGGTTTGGTGAGTGTTGGAAGATTAGAGGGGTATGAGGATTTGGGCAGCAAAATTTTTTATTAAATCCAAAAATTTCAAACTATTTGGGGGTGGTTGTCTTGATGGGGTGTTTTGATTGTCTATTTTACTAATGAGTATATAAGGGTTGGTTTGCTAGGTCAACTATGGGTCTTGTTGTTGCATATGTTGATGTGAGTTGATTTTTGGAAGTGTGTTCTTTGCATTTTAAATGACTTTGGCAAATGTGGATGTGAGTGAAGTGATAACTACATCTTTATGCAAGTGAAATGTGAGCATATGCTTTTTGCATACCAAGTGTTTGATAAGTTGTTTATATGAGATATTGGGTTTGATTCCTTACTTTTAATATACTTTAAATCTTGTGGTTTTAATGGAAGTGATTCTCAAATAATTTGGGCTAGTCTTAAAACTATAACAATTTTCTAAAGCTGTGAAGGACAGATTTGAGTCAACTTCAATATATGATGTTTAATAAATTACAAGAAAATCGTTTTGGGCTGAATTTTTGGTGGTACATACTACACATATAAGATCTTATCCCTATTTAATTTCAAGTTAATCGGCTAACGTTTTGTGGACCAAACAATTTTTACAAAATGGTTGACCTACTGTGTATTAAATCTGAAAGTGCGACGAAAATGCTGGGATTTTGTGGAATTTACTTCAAATCTTTGTTGGATGGATTGGTTTGTAAATTCATATACTTTCTTCGACATGTGTTTTACTCAGTTAAGTCTAATAATGGTTTGATTTAATCATTTAGTGCCCTAAAGGGAAAGTCATGAGATATGCTACCCTTATTATGAGTTGATGTGTTTTATGTTATGTTTATATATGCACATTGCTTGCAGTGAAGAATTAAAATGCTTTGGTTTTGTGCTGTGGCACTATGAGTTCGTATGCTTGTTTGATTCCTATTTAGGAATGGGTACTTGTCTTAAGTTGGCAAGCTAGGCTTTAGTGCATGTGATTTGTTTTAGGGGATCCTATTCGATTTTGGAGACAAATGTGATGATAAACTTTGCGATAATTCTTGTTATTAATAGGCTTGTTCCTTATGTCTCTAGGTTTTGAGATTCTTGGTGATGGACCTAGTGACGGGATTGGTTGATTTTCTTTATTTTTGCAACTAAGAGGTAAGTGATTTTCCCCCCTTTCTCACTTCCCTCTCACATTTTTACTCCATCAAATCGAAGCACAAAGTGGGTTTGAAGTCATTTCTCTGCACCTGGGTCTGAATTGAAGTGGGTTTGAAATCATCTCTCTGTCTGTTGCAAAGACCATTTGAACGCAACTCTGATCTTCTCCCAGGTGCGTATATCTCCCTCCCTCTCCATTGTCAATGACCATTGTATGATTTGGGTATTGTGGTATATGATCTGTTGTATTGATTTTTGTCCACGGGTATTGGTGAGTGTGTTGAAGTGGGTTTTTCTCCATGGACTCATCTTCGATCTTTCTTTCTTTTTATAATTTCTGTTTTACTGATCTTCACCTGGGTCTTTCTTTTCATTATCTGTGCTTTATTGAAATGGGTCTTTCTTTCTTTCTTGTGGTATGATATTTATGTGACCCATTTGTTTAATTGATGAACTCACATTGCCATTTGTTTAATTTATTTCCTGCCTTTAGAGATTCTTTCATTATTGACAACAAATAAGATATCAAACCTTGAACACACCAGTAACAAGTACCCCAATATAGAAGTCAAAAGAGTTCACTACTTGAACATGGGAACGAGTTTGATAGGGAATGCTTAAAAAAATGTTTAAAAAAAAAAAATGTTTAAATGTTTAGCCTATCTAAGAGGAAACAAGAATTCCTCCTCCCTGATGTAGCTCTTTCCTTTTATTAGGTTTAAATTGACTGCTGCAGAGGACTTAGAGCAGAACATTTTAAGTATAAGGCATATATGCTTTTGTTGAACATGATTTGATGATACTGAGTTCTATTACCTACTTTGAGAAACTATGATTTGTAATGTTAACTTGTTTCTTTACTAACCATATAAATATTGGAATAAGAAATGGAATTCATTAATTACTGGGAAATAATGTTCACATAATTCTATTTGCTTTCAGCTCAATTACTAGGAAATTTGAAAGAATAACAAATCAAAGTAAGAGGACTGCATTAGATATGAATGAGAAAAACCTTAAGTATCCGAAATGTATGCAAAAGGTTCACCTAAAGAATAAAAAGAAAATTTCAACCAATCTATGAAATCTAAAAGAGATGAACCCAGGATGTAGCTAAAAGAAAGCCTCCATTCATACAATGATCTCAAAAATATAGACTTAAGCTACCTTAGGAAGCTCATACCATTGAATATCCTTCTGATTCTCTCCCTCCATATAGTTCTCATTATACCTAGGGAAGCATTCCAAAACAATCTTGTTTCTATGTCTTTGAAACAAACCTTTCCATTTTTTTTTTTTTTTGGGGGGGGGGGGCGCTGCATCACTTGAACAAAATTTGCAATTATTTGAAGATTTCATTAAACTTAATCTAAAAGTGCATACTCAAAAAAAAGAGTATGCACCTTTAGAGTAAGTTTGATACAATATTATAGGATGAATATGACATTGGATTTCTCTAGAAGTTCAAACTTTTTTAGCATCTCCACTAACTTTTGGTTCTTTTTCTTTTTTTGGGATAAGGACTATTTAAAACATTTACTTAAAGCTGTTTTTGTTAGTTCAAATGGAATTCATTAGAAATGCTTTTTTTGCCAAAACTTATTGCAACAGCAATGGGTTCCTCTTCCAATAGAAATGAAGTGGCCAATTTATAGCACTATAAATATATATATATATATATATATATATTAACATCTCTGCAATTGTGTTGGGATACTTGTATTAGATGGCACAAGAATCTCAAAATGCTGAGGACAAATTATGGCCTCCCCACATTGAAAAAATGTTCATTGATCTTATGGTGGATGAACAACAAAAGGGAAATATGGAACATGGTATTTTTAAGGGTCCAACTTGGCTATCAATGACGAATGCCCTAAATGAGCAAACAGGGAAGAGTTTTCGCCCTAAGCAATTGCAACAGAAGCATAATAGGCTTAGAAGTAAGCAGAAAAAGTGGAGCCAGCTTTTAAGCCATACTGGGATGGGGTGGGATGAGACAACCCAAACAGTTACTGCATCTGAGGAGGTGTGGGCGAATGTGACTACGGTATGTTAGATTTACTACCCTAATTCCTTGGTAAAATGTTTGTAATTTTCTATTTTGTATTAGTATGAGTTTGATGTACATCTTCTCATTTCAGGCTGATCCTAAAGCAAATGCATTGCGGAAGAATGGATGTCCTAGCTATGACAAACTACGTCAGCTATTTGCTGCTAATACTGTAACTGGTGCCTTTCAAATTTCATCAAACACACTAGCCCCAGATAGTGATGAAGAGCGTGCCCTAAAGTAGGAAATTGCCAATGAGGCTCGTCGTACCCAGTTGGGTGCTTATGATTGCTACAATCCTGACATGGAGGGCATAACCCAAGATGACCCCCTTGCTACGAAACAAACCCAACGTGTAGACAAACGTCCCACTAAAGAGCCTACTGGCAAGGGCAAGAAGGTTGCCAAGAAAGTGAATAGGGCTAGTGACATGACCATTGCTCTTCAAGAGTACACTGCGTTGGCAAGGGAACGGTTTAACAAGTAAAAGGGCAAGTCTATGGGTAGCTCTGACCATGTTGCACAATCTGCTAGTGGTGGTGATCCTTGCTCCCTTGGGAGGGCTGTAGATGTGCTGAACCAGTACAATGATCTTGATGATGACACCTATATTAACATTTCCGAGGTTCTCCAAAAAAAAGAGAGACAGGTGGTGTTCATGGGAATGCCAGAACATAGGAGGAGGAGGTGGATGGAGCGCTATGCTCACGGCCCAGAAAATTAATGGAGACTTCTTATTTCAGTTTATATTGAATATTGTGATTCGGATGTGAATCATGTAGTTGTAGCTTTTAAGGACTTTATGTGTATGCGTAGACGATCTTGGACTTTTGGTTGTATTTGTCTTGTTCAGCTGAAAACATTTACTTAAAGCTGTTTTTGTTGTAATGGTTATTGTTGTGAACTATGCATGTGGATTTGACAATTGCTGTTATGTACTTGATGTATTTTTTAGCATTGTATCATTTCTATGGTAATTGTTTTTTACTACTTACATTACAAGGAGAGTTGTGCTAACATTATTGCTGCATCTTTAGTACCACTTATTATTCCTTTTGTCAATTTACATATTGCAATGAATTGGTACTGATGCTTTGGTTTTTGTAGGGTATAGGGTAGAATGGTCTCTCCTAATGATCTTTTCTGGACCTTCGACTTTGGCGATGCTTACTTTGACTCTGACGATGATGACATGGAGAGTTCTGGATGCAGTGATGATATGGATGTTAGTGACTGTGGTGATGACATGGATGTTAGTGACTGTGATGATGACATGGACAATGGTGCAGACACAGATTCAGACTATGACAGCGAGGAGGATGAGTTTTGGATTGTATTTCCACTTGTTGGTGAGATGGTGGCTTATTTCCAGTGGCATTACGACAAGCGCCCAATGCGTATTAGCATTTTGAGTGGGAAAGATTACATGGCTGAAGTAAGGGATGGCAATCCTACCAATTGTCATGACATGTTCCGCATGACATTGGACTTGTTCTATCATTTGGTGGATGAGCTGAAACAGCATGGATACTTGAAGGAAGGGAAGGGGCATGTGGATGTGCAAGAGTCCGTTGCCATATTCTTGTACATTGTCGGCCATAATACTCGGATGCGACCTGTGGGTGATAGATTCCAACATTCCACTAAAACTGTCAGCCGCAAGTTCCGTAGGGTGTTGCGGGCTGTCCACACCTATGGCCAACATTTAATTAAGCCCGATCCGAATGTGGTAGGCCTTCCAGAGCATATGCAGTTGAACAACAAATACTACCCTTGGTTTGAGGTTACTCATTTCGTAATACAAGTTCTTTCAATGAGTATGTTCTCACGTATTACTATTTTGTATTCCTACATTCACTTATAGAGATGTTGTTTACAAATAATTGGCTCTCTTCAATGTAGAGAAGCATAGGAGCTATTGATGGAACGCATATTAGTGCTCGGCCTCCAACTGAGAGAACCCAGCCTCACAGGAGTCGCAAGAGCACTATTACAACCAACGTTATGTGCGCATGCGACCATGATATGAAGTTTACCTATGTCCACTCCGGTTGGGAGGGAAGTGCCCACGACTCAAAGGTGTTTGAAGAAGCTATTAAAGACCCGAAGCATGGATTCCCATGGCCACCAGAAGGTATGCGTCTTGCAGTTTTTAGACCATTTTCAATCATATGCTTCTGTTTATCTGGCTGTGCTGAATTTTGCTCTAACTCTGTTCTGGTCTGGTCTGATTGCTGTTTTTTCATTATGTTCTGTTGTAATTATGAATTCTGTTATGTTTTCTATTCTGTTTTGATCTAATTCAGCCATCTGCTCATATTTCTGTTCTGTCCTGATTTTTTCTGTGCTGAATTCTGTTCTGTTCTAGGTCTGTTTGCTATTTGCTGTTTGTTCATTCTGTGTTCTGTTCTGTACTGCATAATTATGAATTCTGCTGCATAATTATGCATTCTGCTGCATAATTATGCATTCTGTTGCATAATTATGCATTCTGCTGCATAATTCTGCATTCTGCATAATATTTTGTGCATTCTGCATAATAATTATGAATTCTGCTGCATAATTCTGCATTTTACTGCATAATTCTGCATTCTGCATAATATTTTGTGCATTCTGCTGCATAATTCGGCATTCTGCTGCATAATTCTGCATTCTGCATAATATTTTGTGCATTCTGCACAATAATTCTGCATTTTGCTGCATGGTAATTTTGTCTTCTTTTGTCTTCTTTTCCTTTATGTAGGTTCCTATTACTAATTGAGATATGCTATTCTTGTAGGGTCCTATTACTTGGTTGATTCGGGGTACCCCATTGGTGCATCGTTTCTTCCACCACACAAGGCCACCCGATATTATGCTCAGGAATTCAGGAGGAGCAATAGGCAACCGGCATCGGGAAAAGAGTTGTTTAACTATAGACACTCTTCATTGCACATGATAATTGAGAGGTCCTTTGGAGTCCTTAAGGCTCGCTTTCCCATCTTGAGTTGCATGGTGAACAATAAGGAATCTCGGCAACGTTTGGTTGTTTCTGCGTGTTGTGCATTACACAATTTTATACACATCAATAATCGTAGAGATGAAATGTTTAACTCATGGGAGAACCTTGCCGTTAATAGAGATGATGTACAAGCTGGGAACATTGGGAATTCTCCTGAGTCGAGTGCAAGTGCTGAAAGGAGGCATGTGAAGGAGATGTCTGATGCGGCGAAGAGGGCAATGGGTGAGTTTAGGGATGATGTGACTGCCCGCATGTGGGAGGAGTACGCGTGACGACGAGGTTGATGGTGGGCACGTATACGGATTCACCGCTTTTTGTTGGGACTTGTTGTATAGAGTTATTACCTCTGCCTATGACTTTTTTGTGGCAACTTTTGTATAAAGTTGTATAAAGTTAGGTACTGTGACTAAAAGTCCCTTAGATACATGATGCATTCTTTTGGATATTATGATGCGTCTTTTTATAAATTTACATTAACTGTGAACAATGATTACATGTTATGGCTTAATGTCAATAACCCATTGACATTTCTGATGTAATTCCTTTTGGCAATGTAAAAATAGGTGTATCTAATACCTATTGGTAATGTAAGTACAAGTGGACATGCTTATATGTAATTGTATGTACTTCCTTTTTGCAATATGTTAATTTTTTTATAAAAAATTTATTTATATTTAAGGAGAGAAATTACAACTCATACAAAATCAGTCTTGCCTAAACTGAACTAATTGCAAAGTACAATGTCATACATACCAGAAATTTTTATACTTACAATACAAAATTTGGTACATGAAGTTGTACCATTATAATACAAATGATCTCCACTTTTCAAAATACAATTTTAGACATTATTACACACATATCCAACTCATCCAGGCAAACACAGTTGCCTGCTTCTAACATCCCCAAACCTAATAGACAAAATAAGCAGTACTCCAAACATCACCCATGATATTACAAGAGCTATCTTGAACTTCTCCGCTTTTTCTTCGGAAATCCTATGCGCAACCTTGGCTCTTTCAGCCTTTCGTTTTGCAGCTTCTCCCATTGCACGTGCTTGCTTCAACTCTTCAATAGCAAGTTCCACCTCGTGCTCCAATCGTCCAAATTTTGCTAACACAATAGGTGCTGTTGCTGCGCCACGCGTGCAAGTGTTGGTGTCCAACCATTTGAAGAACTTACATGCACGGTCATCACCCTGTACAATCAAATAAAGCACTTAAATAGCGTTTCAACAAATGGGCGACTTAATGCACATAATCAATGTTTTACTAATTCTTGATGTGGTACTTATTGGTGACCAATAGCAACAGCCATAAAACCTCCTACCAAAAGTATGAAGTTTCAGTGATGTCCTAAAGGTGCAATGGTCTAGGTCACACAGATGCCCACTGGTACTGGAGTAATAATTACTTGTTTCTGACATTGGTATGAACCTGCCTCAATATCAATCATCAATACAAGAATACTTGAAACATTCTATACAAACAGTCTATAAAATCAATGACCAATACAATCTATACAGAGTTATATGAACCAAAACTACAAACTTGGATCTTTCTATTTTAAGCTACTATATGAACCAAAACTGTCATTTCATACCATAGACCAAATACACAATCAATTCAAAAACTTTTACAAAAAGAATACAAAAATCAATCATTTAGAGAGGCAATTTATGCAAAAACATTGATGAGAGAACTTCCCACAGCAACTAGGCTCACACCATTGAAAATTTACTGCATGCTCCCAACCACATGACATAATTAACGGCTTTTATGCAATTTAAATTTACCTGCAAACAAGTTCAGATATTTAAATAATGTGGTAAGTTCATCCAAATATGATCTCCTCCTTTTCTTTTATCAAATTTCTAATTCTTATTCTCAATTTCCCCTAATTTTCATTTACTCCTTATTCTGTCACAAAAGGGGAGAAGAATTTAGAAAGTTTTCTGCAACCATTGCAAATGATTGATAGTCAAGACTCACCAAATTAGAGGAACTGCAGAAGATGGAGTTGCATGCTAGTGAGTAAATAATAGAAATTGAAGAATCAACAGTATTAACATGGTTACCAAAATATAATAGCTTACTTAGAATAAAAAGGACCAATTCTATGTTATTATTGAAAAAAAGGATTGGTACAAATGGGAAAAGTCAAAAGTAATTTAATAAATTATCTAAAAATTGTAACAAAAATGGCAAGGCTAGCTAGTTCATACACGATCCACCTACACTGAATCATCCATTGATGAGCAGCTACTACAAAGATTGCTTAAAAAAAGGATCAAGATAAGGAACAGCAAGGTGAGCAATGAGAAAAAAAAATTGGGGATTTAAGATACTTCCACTGAATCCAGTAATTACCACTTAGAAGTTAGTCATCCTCCTTCACAACAGTGTTAGCTCCAGCAAAATGCTATGGAAGTTAAAACATGATCATTCTAGACAACAAAGAGATGAGAAAAGATAGTGTGTTGTTATAGTTCCACAAATAAATTCATTCAACAACTTTAAACCCCAAGAGAGAAATTTTTTTTGTATATTTATTGACAAGAACGTATTCAAGACCCGAAAAAGCACTTCAACGAACACATTGTAGGCAATAACAAAAATCCACAGCAGCATACAACTGGGATTTTCATAGCTCAAAAGCAAGAGCAACATGTAACTAAGGATTTAGCTCAGGTCTCAGCAAAAAAAAAAAAAAAAAAGGATTTAATTTTGGAAAATTTAGAGCACATTTTGATTTGGGCTTAGCAGTCAGTCAAATTATTAAATGGATTAGTGAATCGTTTGGGAGACACACAACACAACACAAGAGTCCAAAGCTGAAGGAACAGTTGGTTAGTTGAATCTGATTCTGGATTATAGGTGGAGGTTTTCTTCCTGTGTAAAAGAAAGACAGCTTTGCTTGTGTGCTCTGTCGGCACCAGAGCTCCAAAAATCTTGATTTTGTCCCAATAAACACAAAATATGCATTATTGACCAGACCACAACTATTTCTACCCTCATTTTAGGACTTTATTGACCAGATTAGAAGATTAGTGATAGTTAATACAAGATAACGCATTTATCAATTACTGGCCATACTACAAATACCCAATTGAGAAAAGTTGGTAAGAATTCAAATAATGTTAAAAAACAATCTCTCAAAAATTGACAAAACCAAGAGACAAAAAGATCGAAATAGAGCAGGGGAGGCAAAGAGACGAGCGAAGAGTGTTAGAGAAAAATACCTGCTTTGTTGTGGGTGTGCGTCGATGTGGGCTGCGTTGATGTGGGAGGTGAGAGGCGAGAGGCAGAACACGGTGGCTCTTTCAGTGGGAGAAGTAGAAGAAGAAGATGGCTTCCCTAATGACTCTCAGTGGGAGAAGTAAAGCTCAGTTTAAGGTCCTTTGTTAATGAGACGTGGGTAGCAACAGAAACAATAATGGGTAATGTCAGTGGTGGGGTCCACAGTTTTGGGAAAAAGTTGTAGAGATAGGTAATTGAAAATTGAGTCCAAACATGTGTTTTGTAATTTTGAGTGAATGTGAGATTTGAGAACTGAGTTATGAGTTTTGGATTTGAGTTATGGGTTTTGAAAACTGAGTTATGAAAATTGAGATACCACTAAACCAAACGGGCCCTAAAGCACCAAGATCTCTTCCCTCAGGAAAACTCAAATCTTATCTTGCATTAAACTAGAAATCCACCTAAACATCAAATCTATGACTATGACACTAAATATTATAACAAACAGATTCCACTCCTTATCCCGATATGTGGTTACTACATAAGATAGTTCAACAAAGTTACATATACGTTCATCTCATTCAAAATTACAATAACTAGGAAAACAAAAAAGGCCCCTGTAAGGCTATAATATTCATCTCATTCAAAAATACAATAACTAGTTTTACATAAATCGGAATGTGCAAACAATTTCCATACAATAATAAAAAATAAAAAAATAAATCCAAATTGAACCCAGTTCAGTTCACATCACCAACCGAGTATTACCTGATTATCAAAGCCCAAAATTCAAAATCACATAACAATCAACAAGCTCAAACCTTTATCCAAAAAAAAAAAAGCAAAACCCACAACACAATTCAGCCAAAAGAACAAATGCGTATAAGAAAATAAATGACTGGTACAGACACACCAAACACACACACATCCAGGGACACAAACAAACTCACAAGTCGAACATCTCCTTCTTGCTAAAATCAATAAAATTAGGGAAGAGAGAGGCATCATACCTGAGAATGTGGGTCAATTTATGTCGTGGTTGATGCTCTTCTCTGCACTAAGAAGATCGACCACTCCTCTTACTAAAATTGGCACAAACTCGAGACTACAGTGAGCCGAGAGAGAGGCGGAGAGTGAGTGAAGAGCGAAAGAAAGTAGAGAAAAATAAAAACGTCGGTTTCATTTTTTTTATTATGTAGCAAGTGAAAAGAATCGCCAGGTCTGGCTAAAATCATTGTTTTTTTTTTTTTTTTTTTTTTTGATACCAAAGAAACATTCGTTAAAAGCACCAAAACAGCATTACATCATAGTTCAAGTGGCATGACTATAGTCTGAGATCATCCTACAATGATGCACAGGTAAAGAGGTAGTGATGTAAGCTAAATCAAAAACATGAGAATTAACCACAATAGGAACTAAAAGGTGGTTTACAAGGACATCCTGTTGAGATAACTTCTGAAGGTCAGTGTAAAAGGTCTTTTCCCACCAAACAGGCTTCCTGTAGTGGTTGCACAACTTATCAAGCTTCGTACTTGTGCTCAAAATCAAAATTCTATGGAATCCCAGCTCCTTGGCTTTAAAGACAGCTTCACTCACAGCATACTGAAGAGCTAAGTAATGTTGCTTCCTCCCACAACTGTTGCCATCTGAGAAAATATTGACTCTATCCATGGTCAAGGATTCAAAGGCAGCACCACTCTTCTTGGTCTTTTTGTTCTTGTATGCAGCCACTTTTAGAATTATATTCCAATTGTGATTTGTGAAGGTCTTTTCCTGCTGCTGCCTTGTAGAAGTATTCTTCACTCTCTCTAGAGAAAAGCCTTGTTGGTACCTCTATGGTAAGGTTTGCATGGATTAAATTTTTGGAGCTGTGAAGAATGATGATTTTCAGGTTTTGCATCCATCCTAGTAGCAAGCCACCACTGAATCCCTCTCTTGGCACCTCCCACCCATCAAAAAAGCCACATTTCTCCAAAATACCTCTCCCTTTATCTTTGCCTAACTTGGTCTCCGTAAAAAACATGATCTATAGTTTAAACTCCTGGGCCTTTTTTTGGCACTGTAGAACTGCAGAGGGGCTGCCCAGCCCTCTACAATTCCAGCATAACACCCTCATGGTTGTTGGGGAAGCTGTTGCAGGCCAACTTCCCGATGCCTTGATTGCATGTCAGTCTCCATGTACTCCTCCTGGTCATCACCATCTTGCTCCTACTCTACCCCTTTATCAAATACTGCACACAAGAGCCTCTGTCTAATATTTCTACCAATCTTTCCTATTTCTTTCTCGAGTCTTTTCTTAGAAGTTGGTTTTGGACCCTCTACTCCTACCACTTCCTCACTTGTTTCATTACACCATAGTTTAGAGTCTTGATTTGAGGGCAACTGGGTGGTCAAGTGTAAGGAGGGCCCTGGCCCAAGTGTAAGCATCTCAAATGGGCTTGATCCCTTTTCATTGGGCCCCAAGTCCATTGTCTATCTGCCCGTATTGTGATCACTCTGGCCTAGATTCAAGTTCTGGACCTTGTCATCAGACTAGGTCCAATACTTGAATCTCCAACTTCAAACCTAAATCTCCCTCTATCCACCCTTTGAACTAAAGACTCTATAAAAGAGTCAAGTGACTCCGGAATGCATCCCTTCTCCTATCCTTTGTTTAGCATGGCTTCAAGTCTAGTGTCATTCAAGCAGTCCTAGTTAAACATAATAGTTGTAGTATTACTGCCATTGTTCGAGTCTGTGAATTGTGGATGAGAGCTTTTGACCATTTGTGATGAAAGGCCCACTATCTTCTATCCAAGTCCAATGTAGTTTGGAGTGTGGGGCTGGTTGCCATGGGGGAGTTTCAAGGAATGAAACAGAGTTAGCAACATTACCTGGAACTGCATTGTTTTCTGTCAAAACCTCCTCTTACATGTCATGAGCCACCTCATTGGTCATGTGAACTTCTTGACCAACATCCCCTAATACTAAAGAATTGGCTGGATTTTTGGGAAGAGTTGGTGGTCCATCTGGCCCTAATGAATCAAAAGTACCATTAGTTGCATGTTGGGGTAAATGGTTGGAGACATTAAGATTCAGTTGATTAATAGCATCTCGAATTATTGAGGGGTTAGAGATTAGGTTCAGATTAGGTGGATTTGGGGGTGCATGCAAGGAATGAGGTGTACTGGGGTCAGGGAAGATTTGCATGTGGTGATAGTGTTGTGTCTGGGAGGAGGCATGGGGTATAGGGCCGTATCTTACCTGAGTTGTCTACCTTCTTCAACGGTTATGATAAGCATGAAGTTCATTAGTAAATTGAGGTTGAAATCCATCAAACCTATACTGAGTATGATGTAATTCCTGAATCCTCAATCGTTGTCCGTACAACATGAGTTCAATATCATCCATAGAGTGAGTACACTGGCCTCTCGCATGACCAATCAAACCACACTTAGTACACAGTTTATGCACTCGCTCATATCTGCACTGTACCCAAATTCTAGTTCCATCATCAAGTCGAATCATAAAGCCTACTATTACAGGGAGCCAAGGATCTATACGCACTTTAATCCTCATGAAACGAATATTCCTAGGAATCCTGTCCTCCTAATCAACTCTATCAACTATTCCCATCATCTCACCCATTGTTTCAACAAGCTCTGGATGTTGGTACTCCAATAGCAGACCATGAAGTTGCACCCAAATGGAAACGTAATTAATTTGGAGATTTCCTAACACCAAATTTGGCCTCCATTTCTCCAATATTAGTAGTGCTCCATCTACTGCCCATGGCCCTTCCTTACAACTCATCTCAATATTGTTGTTAAAATATTGAGACAAGTTTTTTTTTTTTTTTTAACTATATATTTATTGAAATATTAAAATAGTTATATTGATGTGAATAATTTTATAAGTTTTAAAATTTTTATTTTGATTTTAAAATTTTAATGCTTGTGTTTTCATTTTTGTGTTCATCTATTAAGTGCTCCTTATGTTTAACTATTTTATGAAACACTAATTTAAATATCTCGTGAAAGTTTTTTTTTTTTTTCATTGTAGGTAGATATTGACAGTTTTTTTTTTTTTTTGAAAACAAACGATAGAAACCTTTATTGATAAGAGTATTTCAACCACAACACAATATACATGAACGAGGTACCAAATAGTGTGGCCTCCAGAAACCATTTACCCAAAAAAAAAAAAAAAAACAAAAGAAAACACAAAGACTCAGAAGCCCCTGCACTCCAAAGAAAAGAAATCAAAGATACACACTCAAACAAAGACCCACTACCCCATTATTCAAACTACAAAATAAAGAGGCCCACTACCCCATTATACAAACCTATAACAAAACAAACCATAGTAATCTTCATCCAGACTTATACAGTGGCTTGAGAAAATGCAGCCTGCTGACAGTTTTTATTACTAGTGAAAATGAGTGCCAAGCAAATCATACATGTGATGTCAACTTATAAAAATAAAAAATAAAAAAATGTGATGTCAAGATCTATTAAGTGCTCTTTATCATTGCCTAGCAAAAAAAAAAAAAAAAAAAAAGTTCTCTTTATCACACTTTATGTTTAATTGTTTCATCACTTTATGTTTAATTGTTTCATTCATGGAGCACTAATTCTGAAATGCTAGGATATATGAATTTTGATTCAAAAAAACAAAAGAAGGAATATATGAATTTCACCGTTATAGGCAAATATGTACAATTAGGGTCTATTTGGTTTGAACATAATTCAAAACTCAGTTTCCATTTCTCATTTCTCATCACTCAAACTCTATTCTCATATCTTATTTTTTTTATCTCTACTTTTTCCATAACTCGAATAGATTTGTGTTTGGTCTTGTTCTCAGGTGCATATCTCACTAGTTAAACTCAATTTTTTGATAAAGTGGTGGACCCCACACACTGTGCATGGTTAGAACAATAACAAGAAGCACAATACCCACATATACCCAGCAAAATTACAAACGAAATCGAGAGAAAAAACGAAATAAAAAAAGAATCATAATACCAATAGCGAAATCAAGAGCACACAAATGTGACAAACACAATCGAAATCGAGGCACAGCTCACCACTGTTAAATGCATACACGAAAACTACCGCAATGCACAAAAACCCATCAACCATCAAGGAGTATGCCACCATAAATGATAAGGGTATTTTTGGAATAAGAAAAAGATTCTTAACTATAGAGCCCGTCAGCAAAGAGTGTCATACCAATGTTAAAGCCAACAACCCCAATCCCCGAAGGAGTTGTCAGTCTCAAGAAGGCCCGTCTGGAACCTTTTACCCTACACTAGCAGAAGCTAATGGCTAAGCAGACGGACCCCTATTAAGCTGAGGGATACATTCACGTACTATGCGGACGGATCACACCGATAGACGAAAAGGCACACCGATGGATCCCACGTGGCCTTGTGTGGTCTCCATGCATTTTCCTATATGGAAATATCTTGCGCATCACGCATGAAGACCCTACCACACGACTTTCACCTTCCTAGTATGGATGGTATCCCCAAGATCTTAGTGGCATTAACTCCACCTCCTCCTTATAAGGAAAACCCCTGTATTCCCAAGATCTAGGTCTCCTCCACATCGCTATATAAACAACAAGCATTCTCTTTTCCAAGATACGCAGAAAATCTCTAGTTCTCTCACTATAGAGTTCTTAGAGATTTCTCATTCACTGACTTCACCTTCGGAGGGTGTTTGGTCGGCACCCCACCGGTGCTTTCTGTTTGGTTCCTGGTTTCTTGTTCTTTAGGTACCCATTGGAGTGTTCAAGGACAATCAGCTCATTGATGATTTTTGTGCATCATCAGTTGGAGCAGTTTGTTGGAATGAGTGATTAGCTTTATCACCACTTCTAAGAAAAAAAGTTGAATGGTCCAAACATGATCAATGGCTACCATCAACTAGGAGATAGGGAACCCTTCTAACGCCTTGGAAAGACAAGTGCAAACCCTGGTCGTGGCAGTTGAATGGCTCACCCAGTGCAACTTGGAGTTGGAGCAACAGCTAAACCAAAGGAATGAGTGACATCCTGAAGATTAGCATGACAGACAAGACAACGAGGAGCAGAACGGCAGTCACCTCCCAATGGGAAACCGACAGGAGAAGGAGGATCAGGAAGAAAGCAACATCCCCAACAGGCAAGACGGGCAGGAAGAAATCAACTGCCTGTTGAAATTAGAAATCAGTGCAATGCGCATGGCCTAGGACATGCAGATGATGAAGGAGAGAAGATGGACATGATGATGAACGCAATAAAGGGACGGGTATCCACTAACTTGGACGAGTTAGTTCAACAGATGGACTCACCTTTCACAACATAGGTAACTTCCTTCCCCATCCTAGCCAAGTTCCAGATGTCACAGGTGGAAAGCATACGATGGGTCACGGGACCCACTCAACCATCTGGAGTCATTCAAGACCTTCATGTACCTACAAGGGGTTTTAGATGAGATTATGTGCAGGGCATTCCCCACTACACTCAAGGGACCAGCGAAGGTGTGGTTCAGCAAACTGACACCCAATAACATCTCTACCTTCAAGGAATTGAGTGGACACTTTGTCACTCACTTTATTGGGTGATAGAGGTACAAGAGGTCCTCAACAAGCCTGTTGAACATTAAGCAACGGGAAGATGAAAGCCTGAGGTCATACATGACTTGTTTCAACAAGGAGGCCTTTTTGATTAACGAAGTCAGTGACAAATTTTTGGTCACCGCGTTCACCAACGAACTCCAGTTAGAAGAGTTCCTTTTTTCCATCTACAAGAATGACCCGAAAACAATGGCTGAAATGTTATACAAGGCCATAAAGTATATGAATGCTAAGGACGCCATGATTGCCCGAGGGGGAAGACCAAAGAAAAGAGAGAGACAAGACGATCCCCATCCTGACAAAGGAAGAAAGTCTGCCCAAACGAATGACCGAAGGGACAATAGGAGATCAAGACCCCCGCCTGGGAGGACTATCAACTTCACCCCACTAAATGCCCTACTAGACCAAGTCCTCATGTAGATAAGAGACAACGCGGCTGACTTGGCCAAACAAGCTGAAAGGCGATCCAAACAAAAGGCCTAGAAACAAGTATTACCATTTCCACCAAGATCATGGGCACGACACTTCCAAGTGTTATGACCTAAAACAGCAAATTGAAGCCTTCATCAAGCAAGGAAAATTACAACAGTTCGTCAAAGGTGGAGAGAACCAGCCAAGGGACCCCGAACCCAACTGACGAGTCAAAGAGCAACCGAGGGCCCCACTTGGGGAGATACGGGTGATTATAGGAGGAAGTACAATGGTTGGCTCCTTTAAGAAGGTGAGAAAGACATATGAATGGTACAAAGTGTCTAGATTTCTAGTCGACTGCCTAAAATGACTAAGGTCGACAACCTAACCATTAGCTTCACATAAGAAGACGCCCAACGACTTTACCACCCTCATGAAGATGCTTTGGTCATCAACCTGTCAATAGCAAACTTCAACACCTAACGAATACTAGTGGATAATGGGAGTTTTGTGGACATCCTTTACTACCTTGCTTTCCAACAAATAAGGATCGACAAGGAGTGACTCCTGCCCTCAGACACACCTCTAATCAGATTTGGTGGTACCAAAGTCTTCCCCGTCGGGACCATCGCCCTACCAGTGACCATTAAAACATACCCTTAGCAGCTCACTAAGAAGGTCAGTTTCCTAGTCATCGATTGCTCTTCCGCCTACAACGCCATCATCGGCGACCTACGCTCAACGCATAGAGAGCAGCCACGTCTACATACCACTTGCTGGTGAAATTCCTAATAGAAAACAGAATAGGAGAAGCACGTGGAGTTCAAATGGCCATTCGTGAATGCTATATAGCCATGTTAGAAATGGACAATCATTTGCAGGCGTTAAACATTGAGGACTGACGCGTAATGGTAGAAATAACGGAAGACCTAGAGGAGATCTCCCTAGATGACAACTTCCTAGATCGGATCACCCGTATCGATACGTAGGCGGATCCTTCAATCCGCATAGAGCTTGCCCTCTTCTTGAAGAATAATCAAGACGTCTTCACTTGGAGCTATAAGGACATACCAGGGATTAATCCAAGTGTCACGGTTCACAAGCTCAATGTGTCCTCATCCTTCCCTCCCGTCCGACAGAAGAGGAGAGTCTTTGCCCAAGAAAGAAACAAAGTCATAGCAAAAGAAGTTCGCAAGCTGCTGGAATAGACTTCATTAGGGAGGTGTATTATTCTGAATGGTTGGCCAATGTAGTGATGGTAAAAAAGGCGAATGGCAAGTGGAGGATGTGTGTAGACTTCATTGACTTAAACAGAGCCTACCCGAAGGACAATTACCCACTCTGATGTTTCGACCTCCTTGTGGACTCGACAACTGAACACCAGCTATTAAGTTTCATAGAGGCTTTCTCTAGCTACAACCAGATCAGGTTGGACGAGGCTAACTAAGAGAAGAATTCATTCATCACGAGCCAAAGGCTCTTTTGCTACAAGGTTATGCCATTCAGGTTAAAGAATGCAGGGTCGATGTATCAAAAGCTTGTGAACAAGATGTTTGTCCAGCAGATTGGGTGGAATGTTGAGGTATACGTGGACGACATGCTTGTGAAAAGCATCAAAGAGAACCATCACCTGGACGAACTTTAGGAGACATTCGAAGCTCTACGCCTCTACGACATGAAACTCAATCCCAGTAAATGTGTGTTTAGAGTATTGTCAAGAAATTTTCTGGGCATAATGGTGTCACAGTGAGGCATGAAGGCCAACCCCAACAAAATCCAGGCCATACTGGAGATGATACCTCCGAAGAACATCAAGGAAGTATAAAGCTTGAATGGTAGAGTTGCGACTCTCAATGGGTTCATCTCCAGAGCCTGCCTGAAGGACAGTTACCCACTCTAACGTATCAACCTCCTTGTGGACTTGATAGCTGGACACCAGCTATTGAGTTTTATGGACGCTTTCTCTGGCTACAACCAGATCAGGTTGGATGACGCTGGCCAAGAAAAGACTTCATTCATCATGAGCCAATGGCTCTTTTGCTACAAGGTCATGCCATTCGGGTTAAAGAATGCAAGGGCGATGTATCAATGGGTTGTGAATAAGATGTTCGTCCAGCAGATTGGGTGGAATGTTGAGGTATACATGGACGACATGCTTGTGAAGAGCACGAAGAAGGACTGTCACCTAAATGATCTTTGGGAGACATTCGAAACTCTACGCCTTTACGACATGAAACTCAATCCAAGAAAATGTGTGTTTAAAGTATTATCAGGAAAGTTTCTGGGCTTTATGGTGTCACAACGATGCGTGGAGGCCAACCCCAACAAAATCCAGGCCATACTAGAGATGACACCTCTGAAGAACATCAAGGAGGTACAAAGCTTGAACGGTAGGGTTATGACTCTCAACAGGTTCGTCTCTAGAGAGACAGACAAATGCTTACCATTCTTCAAAACACTGAAGAAAGCCTTCAAGTGGATCGACAAATGCTAGAAAGCCTTCGAGAAGCTGAAGACATACCTAGCGTCCCCACCGCTACTCAGTTCATCCAACCCCGGCGAAGAACTCTCCCTCTACTTGGTTGTATCCCCTACAGTCCGAGAAGAGGATCGCATACAATTACTCGTCTACTACACCAGCCGCACGCTTTGAGAGGCAGAAAGAAGATACCCCCTCATGGAAAAGTTAGCTTTTACTCTAATCACGGCCGCATGAAAACTCAGGCCATACTTCCAGCCACACACAATAATGGTCCAGACAGATAAACTGTTACGAAGGGCAATGAACAATCTGGAAGCAGTAGGAAGATTGGTCTTATGAGCGATAAAGCTCGATAAGTTCGACATACTGGACTGACCAATAACTGCGATCAAGGCCCAGGCCTTAGCCAACTCCGTCATCGAATTCACAATAAAGGAAATTGAAGATGAGAAACTAGTGCCATGGATAATACAAAAGGATGGCTCGTCCAACCAACGCCAAGAGGAGTCGGGATCGTCTTGCAGTCATTAGAAGGAGATTTGATAGAGTGTGCAGTCCGTGTCCAATTTCCAGCAATCGACAACCAACAACGAAACCGAGTATAAAGTGGTCCTAACAGGTTTTGACCTGGCTAAAGCCGCAGGGGCTTTGTCAGTAGTCTTACACAGCAACTCACATGTTATTGTCGGACATATCAACGGAGACTATGAGGCCAAAAGGAAACAGATGAAGGAATACCTAAGCATGATCAAAGGAAGGGTAAGCCAGAAGTTTTTGGCTAAATTTGTGCAAATCCCAAGGGAAGAAAATGAGCAAGCTGACCGTCTAGCCAAAACAGCATCAGCAGAACACATAAACATCAACGAGCAAGTATTATCCTTTGTCCAGTACTCGCCTGCCATTGACAGAATAGATGTACAGATGATCCCCACGGGAGCTGACTAGACGACACCAATCGTCTATTACCTCAAGAACGAGACGCTTCTGGAAGACACAATGCTTCCCGAAAATTGAAGGTGCATTCATCACGTTTCGTACTGATTGGAGATGTCCTTTACAAAAGAGGCTTCTCTCATCCGTACTTGAGATGCTTGGTCCCCGACGAAGCAGACTATGTAAGGAGGGAAGTCCACGAGGAAGTATGTGGAAACCATTTGGGAGCATGATCGCTGGTTCACAAACTCATACGAGTGGGGTACTATTGGCCCACTATGCAAAAGGACACCTAATCCTACGTGAAGGCATGCGACAAATGCCAACACTTTAGCAACATCATACGGCAACCATCAGAATAGCTTACCCCAATGAAAGCTCCTTGGCCATTCGCTCAGTGGGGGCTCGACATAATGGGACCTTTCCCCATAGCAATGCGGCAACTTAAGTTCCTTGTCATAGGGATCAACTATTTCACTAAATGGGTCGAGGCAGAACCTTTGGCCACTATCACTGAGAAAAATGTCCAAGGCTTTGTTTGGAAAACCATCATAAGCTGCTATAGTATCCCTAGAGTCTTAGTCTCTAATAATGGAAAGCAATTTAACAACGGCACATTCAAGGACTTCTGCCAATGACTCGGGATCAAAAACCACTATTCCTCCCCTACCCACCCTTAGGCCAATGGTCAAGTAGAGGTTACAAACCGATCCTTGCTCAAGATGATTAAGACTTGGCTCAAGGAGGCAAAGGGTATATGGTCGGATGAACAACTAAGTGTGCTATGGGCATATTAGACGACGGCTCACACACCTATGGGCGAAACATCCTTCTACCTTGCATTTAGAAGTGAAGCCGTTATCCCGGCAGAAGTCGGATTAACCAGCTATAGGGTGTTTCACCATGACAAAGGAAGGAATGAAGAAAGAATGCGTCTACAGTTGGACATTCTGGATGAAGTTAGGGTGACGGCTGAACAACGGATCGCGTGTTATCAGGACCTAATGGCAAAGCACTACAACACCAAGGTCAAACCCTAACACTTTTAGGTTGGAGACCTAGTCCTAAGGAAGGTGACAACAGCTACCAAAGATCCCACGCAGGGCAAGTTAGGCCCTAACTGGGATGGACCTTACAAAATCATTGACTGCCATAGAAAGAGGACCTACCACCTGGAGACCCTTGATGGGCAAAGGCTCCATCACCCGTGAAACACCGAGCACTTGAGGAAGTACTTTTAGTAGCACTACTAGAAGCTACAAACTATGTTTCTTTTTCTTTTAAGTTTTCAAGTTTTTAGACTTTAAAGCCCGATGGGCGAAAGTATCTACGTTTTGTATTCAAGTCATTTTTAATTAAGGAATCATTCACAAGAAATTATGTCTACAAATAAAAAGCCTTAAGTCCTACTTACGGGGTGGACGGATGACCAAGAAGGATACCGACGGGTACCTAGTCACAAAAAATTTAAGTCCTATCTACGGGGTGGACGGATGACCAAGGATACCAACGGGTACCTGGTCATAAAAAACCTTAAGTCCTACCTATAGCGTGGATGGGTCATCAAGGACACCAACAAGAGCCTTGGACCTAAAATCTATTAAGTCCTACCTACAGGGTGGATGAATCACCAAGGACATCGACGGGTGCCTCAGTCCAAAGAATCTATTAAGTCCTACCTATAGGGGGGTCAGACTATCATGGACACTGACGGGTGCCTAGTTTTAAATATATATATATATATATATTTTCTAAGTCCTACCTATGGGATGGACTGATCCCCAATGAGAGCCTGGTAGACAAAATCAGTCTCTACCTAGAAGAATGGTCAATAAAACCAATGGAATAGGAGAAGAATTAAAGCAACAAATACCCACGGATATAAGATCGCTTATAAATAATCCAAGGCCTTATGATGGATAGGGGGCATGCCTACAATCGTAATAAGCATACAAGTGAAAAAAAACTAAGCAATGAACAAAAGTAACAAATAATAAAAACAAAAATAAATATAAAGTCTTGATGAACCCGTTGGGGATAAAAATTAATACATAAGCCCAAAACGAGGCACTCCATTGTTTTGAAATTATTCTCAAAAAACACAAAAATAAATGACAAAAAAGGAGAGAGATAAAACTAGGAAGGAGGAGCATCAGGGACGGATTGGCCTTCAGGAGCTGATAAACCCTCAGGGACAGACGGGTCTACAGTAACAGTTTAGCCTTTGGGGACGCTCGAACCGTTTGTCTCAACCTAAGCAAGCTCCTTCATCTCTCCCTCCACCAAGTGGACAATACCGTCGGCTTCATTCAGGATAGCGTCGGCACTGCCAAGCGTCGGCAGAACTAAGTCGTCGATCACCACTCGAGACAGGTCTAGGTCAAGATAGAGGGCGGCTACCTGCTTAATGCAATCCTCGATGCCGTCACCGTACAAGCCCCCCAACTCATCATAGAAGGGCTGGGAGGTCTAGTACTCCGCCATGGCATTAGCTTTAGCCTACTCTATTTGCTCATGAAGGGTGGCCAACTCCGTCGTTAAATTGGTGTTTGCCTTGGCTAGCTCTTCGCACCGACGAGTAGTTATCTCTAGCACAACCTTCTTCCTTATCAGCTCATCGTTAAGAATACGAGTAGCTTTCTTATATTGATTTAGCTGGTCAGCTTCATATTCTAGACGGGTACGTTGGTGACTGTCCACCCCCTCTTTAGCTTCGAATCTAGCTTGGAGGGCCTTCATCCTCACCATAGCCTACATAGGACTACGGTTATAATAAAGAAGGAAATAAATGGGACAAAAGAAAGAAGCAAATTGATGGATACTCACCCTCACTAGGTCAAAAAGACCAATACCCCCCAAGTCCTTAGTGGCATGCTCGCCACATTCATCCATGTCTGTATCCTTGATGATCAAGTTGACCATCTCGACAACATACCTCTTGTGGCCCACAAGTCTCTAGACAGGGCCAGAGGCGACGGGACCTTGGACCATCATTAAGCCCTTACCAGCATAAAGGTAAGGAGGTAGGGGAGCTTTCTGCAATGGATCCCCCTGATTTGCTACAATAGATTGGCATGTCACCTTCTTGGTAGGATGTTCATCCTTACTTGTACCCTTGCTTTAGAAGACGGTATTAGGAGGAGTCGTCACCTTAGAAGGAGAAGTCGACGTCTCCCCACGATGCTTGAGGCAAGTGGCAATGACTTTCCTTACCAATGCCCTTAGCCTACACTGTCCATCTCTGAAAAACTATAACAAAAAGAATAAGGAAAATAGATGGGTTAAAATAGACAATCAAGAAAGTAGATGGACAGAAGAGAACTTATGTCAACGGGTAAACACGTCCAACTGTCGGGCTTCAATTGTTGGCTCCTAACGACCATAGAAAGTGTGGAGGGTGTCAAGCATAACCAAATTCTTCCACTTTCTCTACCCAAGCGAAATTGCCCAAACATACCTACGGAAACTCTCCTGTTCTTCATTTATTTTTGGATGGGCTTGGGCTAAAACAAATCAAAAGCAGTAGGTCAATTACATAATCAAAGCTAACAGGATGAAAAGAAAACAAACACCGACGACTCACCAGACTCTTTTAAAACACCCCAAATGTTATCAAACCCGTAAGGTATGCTATCCCACTCTTCAGGTTTACACACCCAATTCATCTCTTGTACAAAAAAGTACATATTTTTCCAATTCCTGTTAGAGTCAGGCATGTCTGACACCAACCTAGACGACAGCTTCCTTGCCAACCTAAACTCCTTAAGTGTGAGGCAATGGTTGCCCCCACTCAATTGGCCTTATATCATTTTGGCCCCAATAAAGATCCTCCACACAATTAGGGCGATCTGGCTGATGGACAAGCCTAAATAATTAGCAAGTTGACGGTGCAGCTCTGTCAGCAGCAACCTCAACCTAATGGTGAACATTGCGTCGTACAAGCCGACGTCCGCTATCTTACCCGAATAACATTTCTTAAATTTCCTTGGCAACCACATAAGGATATGGTCGAGAATTTGGTAACAGACGCGGAGGTTGATGAAAACCTTCAAAGACATGGTTAGGTAGAAGTCATTCACCATCCATTTCAAAGGAAGGATGAAGGGTTTATGGCCACCATCTTCTACTCCACCTACAATCTCATCTCCTTTTCCATGATCCTCTCCCTCCTCACTGTCATCTTCTTGTTCACACTCATCCTGCCCCTCTTCTTCTTCTTCCTCCTCATCCTCTTCGTCTTCCTCCTCAACAAGAGAATGGGCAAACAATTCCCTTTCTAGGGACCAGGTCAAATCCTCCATGGGCTTATGTCCCGACGGATAGACTTCGTTGTAGCTCGCACCCTCACGGACTGACAACGATTGTTCACTCGTCGCTTCTCTATCACCTAACATCTAGTCACTTATAAGCGACGGATGTATACTAAGAACCTATTAGTGCGATGGGTCTCTAAAAACGATGACTAATTAAGTTCAAAAAACAGTAATTAAAACAAAGTAGAGAAACTTACGTAAAAAGAAGTCAACGGTGGATCGGCAGTGAAGATGACAGATGCGGACAACTACGGAGTGAATTGAAATCACAGCGAGCAAGAGATGAAAGTAAAATAAAAAGAGAAAACTAAGGAAGAAAAACTATTTATAGGTCAAAGGAGCGCAGCATACGAAGCAACGCTTCTGATTAGAAATGAGGTCAATTAATGAGTGCCACGTGTCATCCAGCATTCATTACAAAATGCTACCTACCCCTATCAATAACACACTTCTCAATAAAGCAATTAATATCCGTGAAAACCCTCTTTACTTCGAGATCTGTTGAGCATAGCCGACAGGCCCATTGAGTAGGGGGCAGCTGATAAGGATATTTTGGGAATAAAGAAAGGATTCTAAACTATAGAGCTCGTGAGCAAAGAGTATCATACCAATGATAAAGCCGACGACCCCAATCCCCGAAGGAGCCATCAGTCTTAACAAGGCCCATCTAGAACCTTGTGCCATACACTTGCAAAAGCTGATGGCTAAGCAGACGGACCCCTGTTAAGCTAACAGATACATTCCCTTACTAAGTGGACGGATCACACCGACAGACGGAGAGGCACACCAATGGATCCCACATGGCCTTGTGTAGTCTCCACGCATATTCCTATATGGGAATATCTTGCGCATCATGCATAAAGACCCTACCACCCGACTTTCACCTTCCCAGTATGGGGAGTATCCCCAAGATCTTGGTGGCATTAACTCCACCTCCTCCCTATAAGGAAAACCCTTGTATTCCCAGGATCTAGATCTCCTCCACATTGCCACATAAACAACATACCTCCTCTTTTCCAAGGTATGTAGAAAATCCCTAGCTCTCTCACTATAGAGTTCTTAGAGATTTCTCATTCACTGACTTAATCTTCGGAGGGTCTTTGGTCAGCATCCCATAGGTGCTCTCTGTTTGGTTCTTGGTTTCTTATTCTTTAAGTACCCATTGGTGCGTTTAAGGACAATCAGCTTGTTAGAGACCTCGAAATTAGGTTGCTCTCAAAAAGAGATTTTTGGGTGCTTATTCAAGGCACCTCTCTTTTTGGGTAAGTGGTGTGAAGCTGCAACTTATATTTTTATACAAAAAAAGAAAAAGAAAAAAAATAAATATATACAAGTACATGACTGAATTGTTCCATTCATTGATTGAAAAAAGAATCACATATTTGAAAATTTAAAGATTACATGGCTTTGGATCCTAGTTACAAACTACCCAAAATAAAATAAAGACAATGCTAGATCTACTTAGCCAAAGACCTAAATTCAGAGGCTAAGTTACGGAATAGAAAGATGTTAGGCACCCATTCTACCCAAACAGAGTCTGGTCTTCTAAACTCTTGTGACCAATGTAACTTTTTATGCATGTCATGAATGATATGTTGAACATGTGAAAAAAAAAAACAAATCACACAAATTTACTTATGAATGAAGTCTCTACTTTTGTTTTTGTTTTTTTTTTTTTTTAAATCAAATTTGTTTTGAATGGTAAAAAAAATGATTTAGATTTGTCAAAATACCAGATCTGTTTTGTAGTATGTAGAAAAATGTGGTTTTAACTTTGTAAAAGATCAGATCTATTATTTGATAAAAAAAAGTTTTCTTGACAACAGAAAAATTAGATCTGTTTTGTATATGTTTTAAAAAATATGGAAAAGATTTTTTGAAGAGAATTTCACTCATAATTTAAATTTATGCAACATGAATAAAACAAACACAAATATAATCATGTTTAATATTTTTCTTTATTTCAAAAATCTGCATGCATTAAAAAATCGAATCTGTATCTAAGGAAGATACAAATCAGTTTTGTTTAGAAAAAAAATTCAGATCTACATCTATGGAAGACGCAAATCTATTTTATTGTGAAGAAAAATTTAGATCTACATCCAATGAAGATGCAGATTCGTTTTCTTTAGAAGAAAAATTCAGATCTATATCTAAGGAAGATGCAGATTTACTTATTGTGAAGAAAAATTCAGATCTACATCTAAGGAAGATTCAGATCTGTTTTATTGTGAAGAAAAATTTAGATCTACATCTAAAGAAGATGCAGATCTGTTTTATTTAGAAGAAAAATTCAGTTCTACATCTAATGAAGATGCAGATTTGTTTTATTATGAAGAAAAAGAGTTAATTACATGCAGATCTTTAAAACTACGAAATAGATTATAGTAACAATAAAGGAATCAAGAACATATTATCATAAACTAAATTAACAAGGTAGAATATGAACATTTGAAACAATTAAACATGCATCATCATGATAAGAGAAACATAAAAACAAAAGGGTTAGAAAGCAACCTCTTGCATAAGCACTCTTCTACTTGAGAGGATGTTTAAGGGTTCAAATAATTTATGCAATTATCTTTGAAACCTAAAAACCCTAACTTCAATAGAAAATCAAAGAGGGGATCTGAAGATATGAGCAATTTGAAAGCCTAAAATGTATGCCTCTTAAAGCGTAACAAAACAGTGTTGAATTATGAGGTTCAATCTCTATTTATAGAGGTCAGAAGACTCTAAAAATAGGCACGGACGATTAGGAAATGAATTCGGACGCATCCTTTTGCAAAAAGATCGAAAAGGATGTGCCTTATCATCACCCGAAAGCCGTTAGGCCAAAGCCCAAAAGAGGGGAATTCGGCCTTTTTAGAGTGTCGTTCAGCACTCCAAAAGTGCCGAATTGGCCCTTGGACACCTAACACTCTTCCGTGTTCGGGTGCCGTTTGGATTTCTCTTCTAGGGTTTTTTGGCTAGTCCTTGCACCTAGACGTGTTTTCATCCTCCGTCTATGATTTTTTATTATCTCTCTTCTAGATAATTTAGGCTTTTTAAGAACGCTTATCTTGTAGATAAATATCTTAAAATAAATCTTGATAAAGTTTAGATTATCCACAATTTTATTGTTGTCCAATCATCCCTTTTATTCCTATGCATGCATCACTACTTTAGACACTAATTATCAACCAATTACAAAATTATTCAATTAATTTTAATTGTTCGGCCAATTAGAATTAAGTTAAATTAATTATGCGTTGTTGACTCAACCTAGACACAATTCATATGGACCATGCAAACTTGATCATGTGATATCTTTCAATCCGACAGTCCGATTTGGAAACCGGACATACTGTCGCGACTGTTAGAACCTCCAGATTATTTTTATGATATGCAATGCATAGACAGATGCAAGCAATGCAAGAACAAATTGATGCATGTGATGCAAGAACAAATTGATGCATGTACTGCAAGATTGATTTTTTGGGTACATGGATGATCATTCCAGTCATATTCCTTGATTAAATCATGGGTGCAAAATCGAGTGTCTATAGAATGCCCCTCATTGACAGAGCTTGGAAAGTGAATGTCAATGTAAAATAAAGACACCGATTTTAGTGACCATGATTTAATTGAGGTTGAATTTTCAAAGATTACCTAGCCCTCGAACCTAAAACTTTGGAACATAGAACTAGTGCCTTATCTTTTTGACCAAAAAAAAAAATGAAAATACTTGACCTAGCCGGTAGCTGATGAACTTTGAAATGATTCTTAACAATTAATGTGACTGAGAGACTTTTTCATTCTGATCTTGATAATGAAGTTGTCTGTGACTAAGGGGGTTTGATCTTGACGAAGGTAGTGTCTGCGACCAAAGGGCTTGATCTTCACGAAAGAAGTGTTTGCGACCACAATATTGATTTTGGATACGTAGGTTCCTGCAACCAATGAATCTGATCTTAACTGAAGTAATGTCTGTGACCACAATATTGATCTTGGATATGTAGGTTCCTGCAACCAATGAATCTGATCTTGACTGAGGTAATGTCTGCAACCACAATATTGATCTTGGATCGTAGGTTCCTGCAATCAATGAATCTAGTCTTGACTGAGATAATGTCTGCGACCAATAAATCTGATCTTGACTAAGGTAATGTCTGTGACCACGATATTGATCTTGGATACGTAGGTTCCTGCGACCAATGAATCTGATCTCGACTGAAGTGATGTCTACGACCATGATATTGATCTTGGATACGTAGGTTCCTACGACCAATGAATCTGGTCTTGACTGAAGTGATATATGCGTGCGACTACAATATTGATCTTGGATACGTAGATTCCTACGACCAATGAATCTGATCTTGATTAAAGTGATGTCTACGACCACGATATTGATCTTGGATACGTAGGTTCCTGCGACCAATGAATCTAATCTTGACTGAGATAATCAAGGGTTTCTCATCCTTGAAACTAAGTTGTTGCCTACAAAATTCAAATTTTGGAATTAGTCTCTAACATATGAGTGTTTTGTTGTCCATTTGCTTTTTGAGATGTGTGATCTTCGTTCACCCCTTTCTTGATTTGAACTTTATCAAGAAAAGCTTTGATTGAAAAAGATTTTATTTTTGAGAAACATTTGATTTTTGAAACTTGGAAGTTTTGAAATTGAAATTTAAAATTTTGAGACCTTAAAACTTTGAGATTTTGATTTGAAATTTGGAATTTGAAATCTAAAATTTTGAGATTTGGAATTTTGAAAATTAAGACCTGAAATTTTGATCATGAAATCTGGAGTTTGAATTTTTTCTTGAAATTTTGAAAACTGGAGACTTGAATTAAAAATTGGCCTTAAGTAAGTGGATTTTTTCTCTTTTTTTTTTTTTTTTTTTTTTTTCCTCTTTGGGGATGAAAATTTTAAAAATTTGGAGTTTAAAGGATATTTGGAAAACTTTGAAAACTTTTTTTTTTTGGTTGACTGAGCCAACTTAGTTTGACTGAGTTGACTCAGCTTGTGGGCTGAGTTTAAGTGTGGGGGCCGAATTTTTGGCCCCCCACTTCTTTGTCTCTCTCTTTTTTCCTTTTTTGCTTCATCTTTCTCCACTTCTCTTCCTCCATTGTCACTATTTACCTCCTTCTTTCCCTTGATTTTTCTTCTTTATTTCACCATTTCTTCTCACAAAAAAATACTTTTCTAAGCTTCTCAAGCTTCCCTCATCCATCTCTATCAATATTTCTTTAGATCCTTGTATTTTGAACATTTTCACCACACACCCATTTTGGTGAAACCCATTTTCCAAATCCATTTTTCTTTGCATCAAGATGGCTTCTTCTTCCAAGGGACCTTTTCTTACTTTTCATGGTAAGAAATATGATCCAACATTTGATTGGCATGAGAAGGATGGACTTCTTCAAAACCCTAGGACCCATGCTCCATATTGTCATGTAGACACCAAGGTGAGTTTTTCTTTGGTTTCTAAGCTCGGAAAAAATGTTGTTGCATGTTTCATTGAAAGTTTCATGGTGAGATATTGTCATTTGGTTGTTTGGAATTTGAGGCATTGTGTGATTGGTTATGTTGGCAAATGTTGGCTTTGGAGCCTTCTTGAAGGTTTTTGTTTTTGTTTTTGTTTTTGTTTTTTTTTTTGTTTTTTTTTTTTTTTCTATCATGGTGCAATTTGGACAATGTTAGTGGCTTAAGGAATTTTGACAATGTAGGTAGATATTGTGATATTGTTGGATGAATTTTGGTTTGGATTTTGGGAGTATTGGCATTGTGAAAAACTTGTGGTAGGCTTATGTGAATGTATTCATGATAGTTATGGAAAGAGTTTATTGGCATGTGTAAATTTTGTTTTATGGTCGTGGCAAAATTTTGTGGGTACAAAAAATTTTTGGGCATGGAAAAAATTTTATGTTCTTGGAATTTTGAAAAATTTTGTTAGGCATATGATGTTAGTTCTTGGAAAATTTTTGTGATTATGATTTTGGCCATGTGGGAATTTATTTGTGCATGGGCATGAGTTTGTGGAATTCTTTGCTATGTTGAAAATGTAGGAATTTTTTTTTTTATGGCTATGGAAAAAATTTGGTAGTTGTGTCTAGATATGTGAAGAATTTTGATTATGGTGAAATTTTGGTGGGGCATTGGGTTTTTTTTTTTTTTTTTTTTTTTTTTTTGTAATGTGGGTTTGGTCATGGAAAATTTTTTTGGACATGTAGTTTGGTCATGGAAATTGATGAGCTGAACATGTGTTGTAGAGCCTTAAAAGTCAAGGCAGTCTCCAAATGTTAAAAAGTATATGGGCAGCGTTGGCTCCTAGCATAAAAAACATCATCAATGAAGTAGGCTTTAGCACATTCTTCGAAGCTTTGTTAAATCATGAGACACATGAATATAAAGATCTTTAATTACTTCTCGCCTTGATAGAACGCTTCTGGGACACTACATGTACCTTCCATTTTCCTTGTATTGGGAAGGTAATGTTGACACCTTATGACTTCTCTGTTATCACCGGTCTAAGGTTGGGCGATGAAAGAATTGTTGTCAATGACTCATTTACTTCAGTCGAACTCAAGAAACTTTTAAGTGTAGTGCCTTCTACAATGAGGAGTAACAATATCCCTTTGTCTTGGCTATGTGAAAATATTCCTCATTGTAAGACTGTGGCAAAAGGTGCCCATATGTTCATGCTTGTTTTTATTGGGAATTTCTTGTGTTTGGATTTAGGCAGTACTGTGAATCTGCGCTACCTAGAAAGCTTGAGAAAAATTGGACAAATTTGGAATTATGACTGGTGCGGCATGACTTATGCTACTCTGATGCACTTCATGACCCAACTCTCTAAGCAGAGTCTTTCAAGCTTGGGTGGGGCTCCATTTGTATGGTAGGTGAGGTTTGGAATTTTAGCCATGTGTAGGCTTTGGAAAATTATTTTGGCTTTATGGTAGGTGTTATAGCAATTTTCAAGTCTGGATGTATGAGTATTTTGGAGTGGGTCATGAAACACAGGAGGAAGTTGCTGGCATTTTTCTTAGATTTCTCCGTTGGTTGCCCCAGTATCATTTGTCAGTGACCTCCAGGCGTTCTTTTGAAATTGGCGTTTGGTGATTGATAATTTGACTGCTAATGATGTGAGTCTTTCTTCTTCTTCACCTCTTTTTTGTGCGGGATCTTTGGTGCTTGATTATGGTTTTATCTTTTCTCATTCTGGGTTTCTTTGTGATTTTTCAGATGAACTTAGATCCTTGGGTTGGACGTGAAGGGTATGCAGAGTGTGAACAGGCTTTGGAGCTGGATGGTTGTCAAGCATGGAAGGTATTGGTATCTTGGTGATCGGGTGTTGCCCCAAGTTCATCATGTATATCCTCCTACAACAATTCCAGTTCCTCCTTGTTCCTCCATCCGGTTAGCTGACTTTTTGACTAATGAAGAGATTGCTAAGGCCTGTGCGGGCTTTGTTGTTCCAGGAACAGTTGGATCTTATTCTGAATTTATTGAAACTCGTCTGCAAGGTTGCTTGGTTGGCTGAATGGTATTGCTTTTCCTTTCTAAAGTCAAATCTTCATTTTGCAAATTCTTTCCATATTTCTGCTTGGTGACAAAATTTAGCTGAGGTAACAGCAATCGATATACTCCAGTAGCTTTTTCTAGGTGGAACTCAATCTTATTACTTCTAAATCAATTCGGTTGAGGCGACAGTGACTAATGTGTCATTTCTAAATAATAATAAAAATTGTCAAATGGAGTGGAACTTGATTTAATTTTTAAGAGAAATTATTATTTCTTAATATTTTTAAAATAATTTCACAATTCTAATTTAAACCCATCACTAAAATTACTTATTTACCACAAAATTTTAAATTATTCGTCAGTAACAACTTTGCTACTTTGGATTTATTATGAAATCGTAAAAAAAGCTTTAAAAAATGTTTATATATATATATATATATATATCAGTAAAGTCGGGTGCTGAGTATTTTTTTTTTTTTGGATAAATTTTTTAAGACTTTTTTTTTTTGAGAAAATAGTAATACTTGTTAAAATACACAAACACGAAAGTAGTATACAGAATTTTTTAAGAAAAGTATTACGTCTATAACATTTTCACAATAAATCATATGTGGTTATTTGATATTGGTTTTAATTTAAATCTATCACTAAAATTACTTTTCTACTCCACTTGTAATAACTAGCCACATAAGATTTGTTGTGAAAATATTGTGAAAATGTTATGGACGGGCTTATAATATATTATTACATAACCAAGGTACCAAAGTTTTTTAAGACTTGATTCCTTAGAACATTTATCAATAAACCATTTTGAATTTTATCATAAAAACAAAATGAGAAAAGATATGTCCAAAATATTTTCACAACAAATCTTAAGTGATGGGTTGTTATTAGTTGTTATGGGTGTGTAAAAAAGTAATTTAAGTTATAAATTCAAATTAGAATGGATAAAGACTTATAACATATAATTTATTGAGAAAAAATTATTAATCATGACACTCCTCTTAAAACAAATTAACCATTTTAAAAAAATTTTATACAGATTTGTAACGACGGTAAAAATATTTTCTTTTCTTTCTAAAAATCTTTTGCTACAGTTGCAAAGAAACAAAAACCAACTCGGCTCGCCTCTCTCATTCTCACTCTCGATCTCTCTCTCTCTTATCACCCTCAGTCTCTTGCTCGCTGACACGGCAGGTACGGACTCGTTGTTCTGAAACCGTAACGTACATGTATGATTAATTTGTTTTAATCTGGTGAATTTAGGTCCTTCATATTTAGATGCAACTAACTGAGACAAAATAAGATTTGAGAGATATAGATTTACCTGTTGTGTCTGTAATTCAATTCATCTGAATAGAGATTTTCGTATATTTTTATCTATTTTGCTTGGATTCGAAGCTTCTAGGGCACCCTTTGGAGCTTCCATAATGTTAATTTCGTTACACTTCGAATTTGGGTTTTGTGTGTTACTGTTATGTAGTTGATTTGAATGCTCTGGAACTCGTTCTTTTTTTTTTTTTTTTTTTTTTTTTGGGTAGTGCGTTAGATTATTGTTTTTTTTTTTTTTTTTCAATCTAACTTTGAGTTACTTTGATTCCGAAAATGGAGAAATAAAAGGGTTTCTTTTTTTGATTAGTTGGATAGTGTTTTTGTGTTATGCACTTGATTTAATTAAATGCTATGAAATTGAACTATGAGATATTCTCACTCAAAATATTTATAAGGGTTGGTTTGTTTATTTTGGGTTTTCTTTTTTGTTGGATTAGGTTGGCATTTGGCTATACAATTTTTAGAAAATTGTGTTTTTGAAATTTAAACCAAGCAAAAAGCTTGTTTTCGATTTGCAGCTTATGGGGTAGTTTTTCAAAAATGCTGTTTTTTTTTTTTTTTTAAGAAAAACTGCATTTTAGCACCACAACTTTTCACATCAATACTACTTTCCACAAATTTTATAAAATGCGTGTTACTTATTTAAAAAACATGTTTTCAAAATCCACATTTTGTTTTCTTTTCTTCCTAAAAAATGCACACTTTCAAATAGCTAACCCAAACCAAATGGACACTGGGTGTTAATGTGTAGTTAATTGTGTTCTGCTTTCAGGGTCAAATTTATACCATGAAGAGGACTATCCCATGGAGTGCTGAGGAGGATGATTCATCGGACAATGAGTCATTGTCTTCACATTCAGACTCCGGAGCTGAAGATGGGGTTGACAAGAAAAAGGCAAAGGATCTATCAAAACATTCCAAAGAAAAAAATTTGAAAGGTATAACATTGCTGGATTAGTTCTCTATCCATGTTTAGCTAGAATTGAATTTGTGTGTCTAGATATCTCTCAAACAAAGTTATTGCTTCATATTTTGATTTGTCTTCTCTACTCAAGCAAATGACAATGGATTGGGGCTCATGGTGAACCTTAATGTTAGGGGTTTATAGATTCTATCTACTCGTTATGTTCTTTTAGAAACTAGTGAAGTGGTTTTCTTAATCAAATAGTGGAACAAAATAATATGCCCACAAGAAATTTACAACACAGAAGAAGCTGAATCATTTGCTGAATTTGAATAAATAGGTCACATAAAAGGAAGGAGAAGGAAGTCTATGATATTGCAGGGTTGGTTTACCAAGATAACAGATAGTAATACTAATATAAAAATTGGCTGCATAGGAAAACCTGAAAAAATGTTTTATTTCTTGTCCCAAGATATTTCCTATAGTTTTTTTTACCTACGCTGATAATTTTGTAAGTACCTGTTTGGTAATGGTTCCATCTCATTAAGTATATAATTATATATTAAATAATAATAAAAATTGATTATTTACCTTGTTATGAGTTTAAGCTAGGGGCAGAACAGTAATATATTAGAAAAGCTTGTAGGAAATAACTTTTTCTGAATGTAGATATTGTTTGCAATTCTAAAATGGAACAACATGTAAAGAATAGAATCTCTGTATTAATATCAAGATGAATGTTCACACGTCATTTAGATGTCCTGCTTGTACTCAATTACCATAATGCTGGATCAACAGAGTCTTGTTTAGCTTTGCTTGCAGAAATGCTCCAGAAAATTCCTCTTTCTCTAGTTGTTTAAAATAAAGGTGTAACATTTTTGTCTCTGCACGCTTACAGCTAAATCTAGAAAGCAAAAAACTGGAGTTTTGGACTTTGAAGAATTGAAGCGACATGGTTATAAAGGTGGACCATCAATCTTGAGCGTGCCTCCACCAAAAGAAAATGACAAGCAGGACTGGTCATGGTCTACTGGTAAGGAAAGTCGTGAAACCAAGGAGACTGAAGAATCTTATGAAGAAGGACAGAAAACAAGAGCTGCATTAGCCTCTGGAGAGCAGCTGGTGAGTGTGGAAACTCAGAAAGACAGGAAGAACCTTTCTTTCTCTCAAAAGGAAAAGAGGAAAAGAGAGCTTGGTCAAGCTAGTAGGGGAAAGAATTATGTGGAAGAAGAGAAGAGGTTGTTGAGGGAAAATGGCATCTATTCTGGTTTTGATGCTTGAACTGTGATGCTTGTAGCCATTGAGTTTCATTATGTGTAATACGTGGAATCTAATATTATTAGTCTCGTTCTTGAATTTAAAAGATTGGGATGTGAGTAGTTAGCAATTCTCAGAAATATATCATTTTTGGCGCATCCTGTCTTGATATGTACACTGTTTTTAGGCGACCAGCTTACATTCAGACATGCAGTTCCTTTTTTATGTTTGTCATTGCAGCCTAAGCCCTGCAGTTCCTTCTTTCTTTCTAGAAAAGTAATTAATGTGCCCTTGAAACTTGAACGAGGGCAAAAGCGCAACATCTACAGAATGATGAATGAAAGTCTTCAAATGGTTCATATCATTAGTACTTGGTGTATGTTTCATACCAGGGACAAAACCAGAATTAGTAGTTGGGGGGGGCAAGCTTACTATAAGTTCATTAAATTTCGTAACATCTATTAACATCTTAATCACGTATATGTGGACAAAAATATATAATCATGTTGCAATGAACTAATACTTATTTCAGTAATAGCAATTCTTCAAAATGTTGTTCAATGATTTTCAGGAAATAGAATATTAGTAATGACTTCGAATTTATTTGTATTTTCCTTCAAAAAATCAAACATTATAGTTGATTTTTCCATTATCTAGAAATCATATAAAAAGTCATATAATTTATAAGGATTTATTTTACATCTACATAACATTCAAACAATTTCTTGACTTGTAAAGTCATGAGATAGGGAAATAATTTGGTTTTTGTTTGGAACTAATTTTTGGAACAATAGATTTTTAAGATAGGGAAATAATGAAGTATCACAAAATTATAAGTTTTTTTTTTTTTTTTTGGTTATTTTCGGGAAAACTGGACAAAAGGGTAGGTCAAATGTTTTTTTCTATTTGGGTTACTTTGTAAACTTTTTGGAGAGGGGGGCAAGTATATAAATTTTGGGATCATATTTTAAAACTTTTATTTATATACATACAAAAGTAAAGTATATAAATGATATATACTTTAGGAACTGAAGCACAGTCTAAACACAGTTCCGTCTCTGTTTCATACCATTAGGAACTGAAGCATAAGGCCATTTTGCACTGTGAAAGAAATACTCATTTCATTAGGGGAATTACGTCTGGACTCAAATGATAATTGATCATTGAATGACAAAGGTAAACTTCCCTCTGAATCTACAGACATCTCTTACACAGCCATTTACAACTCTTTCTAAGATTTCGCTGTCAAGTCTTATTTTCTTTTTACCGCGCATCTTTGGTACGGAGGTCACTCCACAAGTATAAATGTTTGTGAAATATGGGGGGCAAGAGCCAGGATTCAAGTCTCGAGGAGGGAGCTTCACACACATATACATTTAGATTAGGCTAGAGTCGAATTTCTATCTTGTATTTAAAAAAAAAAAAAATCTTATTTTCTTTTTAGCAATTATTAGCTACATTTATTTTCTAGAGTAAAATAGCGTAACTGCAAAACTACACTGTTTTGTAAGGAGCCCATATTGATACAACAAATAATCAATTTATTTCAGATATATCATAAAACTGCATTTGGAGTTCTCCCTTCCCCATACACCCCATTTCACGTGTAAGACCCACATCCAGGAACCCATGTGCGTAAGAAAGGTTTTGTATGCATTCATTAAAGGTGGTAGCCCCTTCTCTCTCTTTCCTTTTTTTATTTATTATTTTTTTTTATCCCCTCTTTTCAAATCCCAGTTCATAACATTTACAGTCATTTTGATGGAAATACCTTTGCTAATGCAAAAGTGAGGGAAATAGACCTACAAGGCTGCCAGCTATGGCTACATTAATCTTGATTTGCTTGAAAATTTGTATCGTGTCACTTCTCATCAGATTATTTTTTGTGGACTAGTTGTAGTGCGTTAAAGATGCCAATACAAGAGGAGTCTAGCTTATGTAAACAAGAAGAATACATACATGTGAGTATATATGTTAACGTGTACATATATATATCTTTGATTTGCATATCTTTGATTTATATACACTGGGATCTTGTTTCTTGCCTCCATTTAAACTGCCATCCCTGTCTAAATTTATATTAAAAAAACGGATACCTGTTTGCTATCATATACTATATATAATAGCAGAAGCTTTTAACCAGGTGCTGCCACGTTAGGAAAAATGCCTATCTAAAATTCAAACACGTATACAACTTTAAGTTAAAGACCCGCACGTCACATTGTTTCGCAATGAAAAAAAAAGGTCACTTTAGAAACTGACACTATTACACTTTAAAAGTTACAAAATACCGCACGTTGCCCCATTTGACGGCTTCAATTTAATCCTTTTACTGTGCAGTCCACACGGTTTAAAACAAAACAAATTGAAAGGCAAAGAGGCAGAGAGAGTTTGAGAAACAGAGAGAGAGAGAGAGAGAGAGTAGCCAACCCCGTCAAGCCGTAAGATGGTCTAGGCCTAGATTTATCATTCCAAACTTAAAGACCTGCTTCAATCTTTGTTTTTTAGAGATTCCGATCAAGAAAGAAGAGAACCGTCCCTCAGTTCCTCTCAAAAAATCTTTGTTTCCAATTACGCTAAAAGAGAGAGAGAGGCGACGAGGAAACGGCGAAAGAAGCAAAGAAAGAGAGATAGAAATACGATACACACAGATAGAAATAGAGGGAGGCGATGAGGCCTGGGACACGGAAAGAGAAACAGAGAAGAGAAAGAGGCAAAACACGATTACTGTCAGATTTTCCGCCGCCATCTGTTCCCTCGCCAAACTCAGAATACCGAAACCGCAGGCACACACAGGAATTGAGATTGAGGAAGAGAAATCGAAGTGTCATTAACTCCGTTCAGGCCATTTACCTGCCATCATCAGATCACCGAAACTACCACCGGTTATTTTTTTCCCCTTTCTTATATCTGGGTATTTAATATGACTTAGTTTTTGGGTATTTTGGTTGGATAGGTATAGATTTAGATATTTTCTTTGATGTTTTGGGATTTTCTATAACTGTTTGTAGATTTCAGATTTTAAAGATGTTGTTTGTTTGGTTCTTTCCTTCTTGCCCTAACTCACTTTTTCTCTCTTGCTTTCCATCTCTGTTTCTTTCCCAAGAAAGTTGTGATTATATATGCTTTGTTATTTGTTATTTTTCTTTAAAGAGTATAACTCAAGGGATTATTCAGTTTGCGTAATTAGAAACAATGAGGTTTTTGATTGGTTGTTGAGAAAATGGAGGATTAAGTGAGGGAAATTGGAATTTGTTTTTGGTTCAATTGGGGATTGATTGAATGAGCAAAGTTTGAGTTTTTGGTTTTGTTAGAAACTAAACAGTAAAAAATGTGTGAAAGGTTATTAATTTGATGCTTCATTTGTTACTGGAATTGTACTGGAAAAGAAATAAATGTGAACAATATTAAGGCTTTTACTGTTGTTATCCATCTTTTCTGATAGAGTTATTTTCTTAAAGCAATGCTTACTCCTAAATCAGTTTTATATATGTTCATGATTATTGATTTGCAGGTTATTTACAGCTTTAAGTTAAAAGACCAGCACAATACATCCTTTTAGTAATCTTAAAATTTTAACTTTTACTGCTACAACACCGTTTGAAAGCCTCTCACTATAAAAAAAAAAAAAAAAAAATAAACCGCTTAAATTACAATCAAATGCTTGCTGAACATTGAATTTACATTTTAAACCAGTTTAGTCTTGGTCCTATGAGCATTCGACATTACAAGCTTTTTTTTTTTGCTTCTCACTAAATTCTGCACATGCATGTTTTTGCTGCATATTTCAAAATTTTAAAAATTGAAAGATACAGAGTTGTAGATATAAAGGGAAGGAACCAAATTGATTCAATAATGCCCCCCTGTTATAATACTAACAGTTAAGCTGATGGTTTATTAAAATGTCTCATGTAATGCCACGTAGGATAAATACCCACTTAAACTTATACCACATGTACAGTTAAAAAAGAAAAAACATGTTATTCCGCTTAATGTAATAGTAAGTTTACAGGTATTTCCTATTAGCGTAGGGAGCAGAGAGTATTTTCGGAAATGGTTATTTTGAATTCGTGTCTTTTGGAAATCCAAATTCTGATATGTGATTATTATTATTATTAAATCTTTTTTTTTTTGTCAATGGGTATCTTTGATCATTTGGTTTTTGTTAAATTTTTGATTCAAAATCTTGGTTTCTTTGTTTATGCTTACCTTTTTGGTAGGGCTTCCAAATTTCCATAGACATTGATTTCATGTCTAACATTGAAAATTTCATTGCAATGTGGCAACTGTGGATTGACAATGGTTAAACACACATGCAAATGTGGATTTAGCTCTATAGATTTTTTTTCTTTTTTAAATGCTTGATGCAATTATCTCCCACCTCCTTATTTATGATGCTTTGATATTGTATATTTTTTCCTGTTATTTGTTATTAATTTTTCAATATGCCTAGATAGCAAAGAGTAGATGAGAGAATCAAAAGCGTGTTCAACAAAAGTTACTGGAAGATCTAGGAAGCAAAAAACTCATTCCAAGTTCGCTATATTGGACAAGGGAACTGAAATCAGTTCTAATTTAAAAGAGATTGGTGATTCAAATATGTTGGCGCCACACCAAATCCAAGATAAGGTTCTAAAGGATGGCTAGAAGAAGAATGAGAAGACTATATCTAGGTAATACTAACCGTTATGCTCGCATCTGAATTGGTTATGAATACATAGTTTAGAAGAAGCTATAATTTTTGTATATATTAATAATTTTTTTTTAATAAACCTAAGTGGTTCTATCATCTGTTACTTTGATTTGGAAACTTGATCCTATTGATACAGTTTACTGAATACATTTGACTACATTTGTTTCTCCTAAGTGGTTTTGTTTGAAAAAGTATGAAGGATTTGTCACTTTGTTAAAACTATGAAATTTGAAAGTATAATGTTATTTACTTTTACGTTTTAATAGAGATTTATTTCTTAAAATATTTTTAACTGTTGATTTGATTGTCTACAATGCTCGGTTTTATAGTTTTTTAAAATTGTATTCCACTCTTAAAATTAGATTGGCAATCTGTTTGATGCTAAGAATTAAAAAGTAAAACAAAGGTAACCAGTTCTCAAGTTCGTTTCATCATACCCTTTTGTTATTTACTTTATTTTTTGTTTTCTTTCAGATTATGAGAGATTTAATATTCTATATTTAGGTTATGGTTTTATAATTGTTGGAGGATTTGTTTTAGTTTTTTTATACCATATTTTTCATTAAATTTTCGGTTTTGTGATTCCAGTTTTGAACTCAGTTGTAATTTAACCTGATGTTGTTTGCTTAATTGTAGTTATGGTTAGGGGGTTTTAGGTAGATCTTGCTTACATCTCAATGCGTTAATGTCATTCTTTCCATCTTATCATTTTCTGTGTCTTTGTTCAATTGAAGAAAATTGGAGTGCAAAATGGTATTAGACAAATAACAACTGATTGCCATGAACAAGGAAAACATTTGGAGTTGAGAAATTCAAAATGCAAACATTTGTATGAGATGACCAATTTTTCAAAAACAAAGGAAAGTTGTTCTTCTGTTGTGGTTGGTCCTCATATTTTTTCTTTTTAAAAGTTTAAGTTCTTCAAGTATTAGGAAAGCCGTTAATCTATGAAATAAATAAAAAGGAATAGCATCATCTCAACATATATTCTTCATTCTAATTTTATCACAAAGAAATCAGATCAGTTGGTGTTTGATTGAATTGCATCTATTATTTTGTAAATTTTACAGACTCAAAGGAGGAGGGGACCGAACCTGCAATTAGAATTCATCTCCATCCAAACTGAACAAATATGATTACCACACAAACATTCATTTTAAACCCTCTTTTTTTCTTCTTTTCTTTTCTTTTTTCTCTTTTGGTGTTTATGTAGGTGATTTTGCAGATTTGCCTGCATTTAAGTATATCTTACATGCCCACATTGCCTATCATAAACCAAGAACCCATGCTACAAATAAATAATGCTATGAACAAAATGTTAATGTTGTTCTAGATATAAGTAGAGCATTGTATAGACGTAAATACTTCATATATTCTATTTTTATTACAAATAGATCAAATCAATTGATGTTTGTTTTGTATTGCATTTATGATTTTGTAATTTTTATAGACTTGAAGTAGGAGGTTAACTGTATTTAAAATTCTTCTCCATCTAAGCAGAATAGTTATGATTACTACATAATCATTCATTTTAAACACTCTCATTTTTTGTTTTTGTGGATGTTATTTTATAGATTTGCATGCCGATATTGCCTATCATGGACCAAGAACCCACAATATACACTATGGATTAGGTTTGGACCAAATACCCATTTTCCACAAGTCTGCAGACCGTGCTAAGATCATTGCTTACGTTGTTTTATACGATTGTTTTTAATTTTAAAATTTAAAATTAATTTACTTTTAAACTAAATTCTTTATCTTTATACCGTCTGTTGTTATATTGTAAATAAATAAATTAATGTTGTAAATATTATTGTTCTTTAGATAGTATAGCTTTAATTGAGATACAAAATTCAATCATTCTATAAAATGAATGGATGTACTACATTACCCGGATTAATTTTAATGTATTTTATTTTATTGTTATGTCAAGTTGATGGTATTTTAAATATGTACAATGTTCCCGCGCATTGCGCGGGTTAAATGCTAGTTTCTATAATTACGGTTGATAATCATATTGTTATAACTTTTTTTTCAATACCAAGATAAAAGAGAGTTCGAGAACATTACCAGAAGCGTTACAAAATTGCTGGATTAACCCAGCTTTGTTGTACAGGCATATTCGAAGCTACTAAGGCTTTATCTATTATGTCAGACATGGAACAGTTTTAATTGTGAGGCCTAAACCATGTTGTTGTAGGTAGTGTAGATCAGTTAGCATTGTTTGCTCTTGTCATTGAGGTTTCCTTCTGTTATACCAGACCTGTTCCATGTTCCTGCTATCAGTTATACCTATGATATTCTGAAAACCAAGTTCTTTAGCCTACACTAAAGTCTCCACCAGTGCTTCCTGACTTTTGCCAAAAATGATGTTCTAGCCCCACAACTGTAGCACTGGCATCCTTCAAAGATGGTTGTCCCTGAAGTATCCTTAAAGATCATAAAATTCTCCTCAAAATTGACTGTTATTGAACAAAAGTTATGCCTGAATTGAGCAAGATATTGTGGCAATTATCTCTTGGAATCTTTCATGAAAAATGTGTATTTTTGCCTTGATTTGATTTGGATACATGCTAAAGATTACTTGATTTTTCATATAACACGTCATTCCTTGAAAATTCATTTAGTCTTCCATTTTATTGTGCGTGTCCAAATTAAATTAGGCCCCTTTCCATGTTGTGCTAATCTTCAATTAATTGTTACATGAATATACATTATGGTTCTTGTCTGATGAGAATCAACAAGCATTCAAGGATCCATTGTATGTTCCAGTTGGGCCTATTACTAGAGCAAGATCCAAGAAGCACTTAATGGGCTAATTCAAGAGATTTGGGCTGATTCTAACGCAAGACATTCCAAGCTTAACCCAAAGGAAGATGAAAGCGTAATAAATTTAATCCAAGCTATTGAGGGCTGATCTGGCTTAATTGGGCGTGATTTATGGCGTGGATTAATGGCTAATTGACTTTCCAGCTCCATATTAGTTAATAGACATTTTTCCTATTCTGGCGCTTCTAATTTCAGACCAAATCTACCTTAATTTTATACTTTTATTATTTAGAACGTTTTTTAGCTATTTTCCTATTTTGGATCTACTAATTTCAAACCAAATCAACTTTTATTTAAGGTTTTATTATTTAGTATGTTTTTTATGTTTTTTATTTTCAGTCATGTCTTATAAATAGCATGTACTCATTGTAATAGAGGATTATTGAATAAAAATCAGAAAAATGTGAGACTTTGCTTTTCTTTTTTGTTTTTCAAGAACTGTGAACTTATCAGAGATTCTTTCTTGTGGCGTTCAAACTTTATACCTTCGGTTCGTGATTTAATTATAATCATTGAGTAAAAGGTCTGTTACTTATACTTTTGGTTCGCGTTTCACTTATAAATGTTGGGTCAGGGTTCTATCAAAATCTGAATTTTAGCTTTCTTGGGCAAATATTCTAATATTATTTGTTGGGTCTCAAAGCGAGTTGATTGAAGTTCGTATCATTTGGTATCAGTACAAAAGTTCTAAAATCAGTTTTACAATCCCTCTATCTTTTGTTTCCTGTTATCATCCTATCTTATTCCTTTTTGTTTTTTATTCTTTGTTCTTATTTTGTGACATGCACCAGGTTAAAATCGTGCACCAAGTTCTATAAAATTTTTTTTTTTAAAGTGAAAAAAAGAAGAGATTAGAAAAGAAATAGAAAATAGAAAAAAAAATATTGTTTGTTGTTTCAGTTCTCTCAAACCAAAATATTTTTTTCTTTTGTCCTTTTCCTTTGATTTATTATTTCTGTAATATTTTTTGCCATTGGTATTAGTTTAAATACTACAAGTTGAATTTCTTGATCAAGTTTATTAGTTTAAAGCAGAACTGAAAAGGGAAGCTACGAGTGGAAAAAGGCAAGAGAGTGTTAAACTAATATCGGGAAAAAGCCAATTTAAGAGAGAAACACGAGTGTGAGTGACATAATTTGAGTGCAAACACATGAGAGAGTGTTGTGAGGAATTATTTCTAACATTTCTTTGTAGTTTCAAAAGTATGTCTTCTAGGGGCGAAACATCAAATAGGGAAGGAGGGGAAGAGTCATCTCTCATGTTACAGGCTATGCAACAACAGTTTGAGTGCATGAACGTAATGTTTAATGAGATTTGACATCGGATGGCTAGGCAAGACGTTGTTATTACTACTTTGCATGAGGAGCACCCCAAAGAGTTCCAAATACTAGAAGGCATGAAAGGCGTGCCTGCACGAATAAATCTGATGACAACCACGAGGATGAGTTCGAAGATGAAGAGGATCAAGCTTCACTGAACAATGAAGGCAGGTTTGTGCCAAGGGGAGAAAGGCGTGGTAGAGGTTTCCGAAGAAATCCGAGACGGCGAGATGGGACTGACAGAAACCTAGGAAACATCAAAATGAAGATACCATTGTTCCAAGGAAAAAACGATCTTGAAGCGTACTTGGAATAGGAGAAGAAGGTGGAGTTGATCTTTGAGTGCCACAACTACTCTGAGGAGAAAAAGGTAAAACTAGCTGTCATTGAATTTACTGACTATGCTATTATATGGTGGGATCAACTTGTAATAAACAGAAAGAGAAACCATGAGAGGCCTATTAAGACGTGGAAGGAAATGAAGGCCACCATGAGGAGGCGGTTTGTCCCTAGTCACTACTATAAGGACTTGTATCAGAAATTACAGAGTCTTACTCAAGGCTATAGGAGTGTGGATGACTACCACAAGGAGATGGAGATTGCCATGATTTGGGCTAATGTAGAGAAAAATAGAGAAGCTACCATGGCGAGGCTTTTGAATGGGCTGAATCGGGACATTGCCAACGTGGTAGAGTAACAACACTATGTGGAGTTGGAGGACATGGTGCACATGGCAATAAAGGTGGAATGGTAGCTTAAAAAGAAAGGAACTCAGTCATTTCAAAATCCGGGCTCTTCTACTTCATGGAGGTCCAATGGGAGGAAGGACAAAGGACGAATGGGCTGTTTTTAAGTCCAAAACCGAACCACTAAAAAGGAGAGATGAAGCTCCCGGTGTCAACAAAGGTAAAAAAGAATCCCAAACTCGTAATCATGATATTAAGTATTTTTGTTGTTAATGGAGAGGTGGAAACTGAAAGCGAGGAAGATGATGACCAGATGCCATCAATGGAGGATGCTTGTGACGATAATGTGGAGTATCCAGTAGAGGGTGAGCCACTTGTAACTAGGCGTGCTTTAAGTGCCTAAGTTAAAGAAGGTGACATGGAACAACAAAGGGAGAATAGTTTTCATACTAGATACCACATCAACAATAAGGTATGTAGTATAATCATTAATGGCGGGAACTGTACTAATGTGGCTAGCACTACTTTAGTTGAAAAATTGAATTTACCTACCTTGAAACACTCTAGACCATATAAGTTGCAGTGGTTGAATGATTGTAGAGAGTTTAAGGTAAATAAGCAAGTATTGGTTTCATTTTCAATTGGGAGGTTCAAGGATGAAGTACTTTGTAATGTTGTTCCAATGCATGCGGGTCACATTTTGTTGGGCAAGCCTTGGCAGTTTGACAGAAAGGTCAATCATGACGGGTTCAACAATAGGCATTCTTTTGTAAAAGACAATAAAACCATTACTCTTGTACCGTTGACTCCAAGACAAGTGTATGAAAATCAAATGATATTGAAAAGAGAGAATGACTTGAAAAAAAATTATGACACTGAGAGTTCAAAAAAAGATAATGAGAAAGAGAGTAAAAGGAAAAAAGAGAGTGAAAAAAATGACAGAAAAACAAAAAAATAAGGGAGTTTTTATGTTAGGATTAGTGCCTTTAAATCCTATTGTAAGATGTCATGTATGATATTATGTATGACATTATGTATTAAATGATGTATGACTTAATATTGTGATTAATAAAGTTGCTTTATTCTTATTTAAAATGATGGTAACATGAATATTCGGACATTATCATATAAGTCATGAGATGCATAGTATGTGATTTAGTCACAGAAGATATAGATCACAAGTTCTTTGTAAATTCAGAATTTTAGTTCGTAATTGGTGATGAAATTGGGCATTTCATCTGCGAAGACTATAACCTATTAACTAAGATGATTTGTCTTGATCATAGAAGTGAAGACTTCTAGTTGATATGTTGATATGTTTTATGAGTTAAAACATATTGAACTGGACCGCTGTGAGATTTATTGTTCTCCTAATGACTGTCAAATGAATAATAAATCTCACGACTTCTATTTACATGAACTCTTAATCCTGAGAAAATAATGGACCTAATCATGAAGTGTAAGTTGCTTTGATATATCAGGACTGAGATCTAAAGTATCGGTCAAAACATCAGTATGTTGGACAGCCACATTTAGTGTTGAAGGAACATATATTCTCAAGATAGAATTCATAGATATAAAATATTCCCTTGAAATAAGTTTAATGGGTTCAGTTATTCAGAGAGTTAAGCCTAACCACTTTAGTAAGAGTAAACTATATATTTATGAAATTAGATTTCATAAATATATGATGAATAATTTAAAAGGATTAAACCGGGTATTCAAGGATTAAGATGTAGTAATTCACAAAGCAACAGTCTACATTCATGACTTTGTATTACTACGAATATTTTATGAAAATGTTGCATGTACAATAAAGTCTTGGGATATAATTTATTAATAAGGCCTAGAGTGCAATTATATTTATATAGTGGTATTAAATATAATTAATGGTAATTTTGGACTTGTCAAGAGTTGACAGAAAAGCCCAAGGCCAATTGGAGCTAGTGTCTTATTTGTTCCCATTTGGTCCCATTCCAAGCCACATACTAAAGCCCAATTGAAAAAGCCCAAAAGGCTAGCCCAATTAGATAATCAGTTATAAGAAGAGAAACATACTAAATTTTGTAACAACTAACAGGGATATGAAATGGTACGTATGTGAGTGTTAGACACTCTTCCATTCTTCCTTGAACAAATTCATAGAAACTGATTGAGAGACCACACATCTTAGGCATCAAGTGGAATTGGAGTGAAGATTAAAAGTGTTTCCAAGTGCTTTTCATCTTCAGTTTTGAAATTCACCATACCAAAATACACTCTCTTGCTCTTGTATTCTGAAATTTACATTGCACATGTTATCAATTGCGAATGAAATAGATCCGTTAATTTTTCGTTGCATATGTTTTGTATGCGATACAAACATGTTATTTCCAACATTTTATGCTAAGGCGAGTAATGTCAAGAGTGCTTTTTATACAAACCAGCCAATATTTGTACTCTTGTACAAAGAGATATGTTTTAATACTAACGAACTTGACAAATCTTTGCCTAGTGTTTTTGTTTCTTTGTTGCAAGAATACGAGGACGTGTTTCCTAACAATATGCCTAGTGAATTGCCACCAATTAGAGGAATAGAGCATCAAATTGATTTTGTGCCAAGTGCGAAAATTTCTAACCAACCAACCTATAGGAGTAATCCGAAGGAGACAAAGGAACTTCAAAGGCAAGTTGAGGAGTTGCTGACCAAAGGACATGTGAGATAAAGTATGATTCCATACACGGTGTCGGTGCTGCTTGTGCCTAAGAAGGATAGAACTTGGAGGATATGTGTTGATTGCAGGCTATCAACAACATTACGGTAAAATATAGACATCCCATCCCTAGACTAGAGGACATGTTGGATGAATTGCATGAATCATGTGTTTTCACAAAAATTTATTTGAAAAGTGGGTATCATCAAATTAGGATGAAAGAGGGTGATGAATGGAAAACTGCCTTCAAAACTAAATATGAATTGTATGAGTGGTTAGTAATGCCATTTGGTCTAACTAATGCACCAAGTACATTCATGAGGTTAATGAACCATGTATTGTGTGCGTTTATAGGCAAATTTGTTGTCGTCTATTTTGATGATATTTTGGTGTATAGTACGAACTTACATGAGCATATCGAACATCTGCATTGTGTGCTTGTTGTTTTGAGAAAAGAAAAACTATATGCCAATTTAAAGAAATGTTCTTTTTGCATGGACAAAGTTGTGTTTCTTGGTTATGTTGTTAGCGCGAAAGGAATTGAGGTGGATGAGGAAAAGTTGAAGGCTATCAAGGAATGGCCCACACCTAAGTCAATCACTGAGATAAGAATTTTTCATGGTTTGGCTAGTTTTTATCGCCAATTTGTCAAAGATTTCAGTACACTAGCCGCACCACTCATTGAAATTGTTAAAAAATCTATGGGTTTTAAATGGGGTAGTGAGCAAGATCATGCATTTATTGAAATTAAAGAAAGGTTATGTGACTCCTTTACTTGCTTTACCTGATTTTTCTAAAATTTTTGAGATTGAGTGTGATGCCTCAGGAATAGGTATTGGAGCTATTTTGAAGCAGGAGAAGCGGCCAATAACCTATTTTTGTGAAAAGCTAAATGGGGCAGCTTTGAACTACCCAACATATGACAAGGAGTTTTATGCATTGGAGGCTTGGCAACATTACCTTTGGCCGAAAGAATTTGTCATACATACTGACCATGAATCCTTGAAGCACTTGAAAGGACAAGGTAAGTTGAATAGAAGACATGCCAAATGGGTGGAATTCATTGAGACGTTCCCTTATGTAATCGAATACAAACAAGGTAAGGAAAATATTGTGGCTGATGCATTATCAAGGAGCTATGTCCTTGTCTCTACTTTAAATGCAAAATTATTAGAATTTGAATATGTTAAGAAATTGTATGCTAAAGATGATAATTTTGCTAGTGTGTATGGAGCATGTGAGAAGGCAGTGTTTGGTAAATTCTATACACTAGATGGGTACTTGTTTAGAAAGAATAGACTTTGTGTGCCTAATAGTTCTATGCGTGAGTTGCTTGTGCATGAAGCACATGGAGGTGGTTTAATGGGTCATTTTGGTGTAAGGAAGACTTTCGACGTGTTACATGAACAATTTTTTTGGCCAAAGATGAAACGTGATGTGGAGAGAGCTTGTGCTAGATGCATTACCTGTAGGCAAGCCAAATCTAAAGTCTTACCATATGGATTATACACTCCTTTGCCCGTACCTAGTGCACCCTGGGTCGATATTTCTATGGATTTTGTTTTAGGCTTGCCTAGAGCAAGGAAAGGTAGGGATTCAATTTTTGTGGTTGTTGATAGGTTTTCTAAAATGGCGCATTTCATATCTTGTCATAAAACTAATGATGCAACCCACATCGCTGATTTGTTCTTTAGAGAGATAGTACAGCTCCATGGTGTTCCTAGGAGTATTGTGTCTGATTGTGATGTTAAGTTCCTTAGCTATTTTTGGAAATTCTTGTGGGGAAAGTTGGGAACTAAACTATTGTTTTCGACTACTTGTCACCCCCAAACGGATGGACAAACTGAGGTAGTAAATAAAACTTTATCTACTTTGTTGCGTACTATAATTCAGATTAACTTGAAAAATTGGGAGGATTGTTTTCCATTCATTGAGTTTGCATATAATCGAAGTGTTCATTCTACTATTAATTTTTCACCATTTGAGATTGTTCATGGTTTTAATCCACTATCTCCTTTGGATTTGCTGCCTTTACCAGTTAATGAAATGGCTAATTTGGATGGTTAAAAGAAGGCTGAGATGATGAAGAAACTCCATGAAAAAGTGTGACAACATATAGAAAAGAAAAATGAGCAATATGCGACCAAAGCCAACAAGGGCCGTCGACAAGTCCTCTTTGAACCGGGTGATTGGGTTTGGGAGCATATGAGAAAAGAAAGATTTTTAGCCCGTAGGCGGTCCAAGCTACATCCTAGAGGGGATGGTCCATTTCAAGTCCTTGAGAGAATCGATGATAATCCATACAAGTTGGATCTTCTAGGTGAGTATCACATTAATGCTACATTTAATGTTTCTGATCTTTCTCCTTTTGATGTAAGTGATGATTCGAGGACAAATCCTTTTGAAGAGATGGGGAATGATGAGAATCAACAAGCATTCAAGGATCCATTGCATGTTCCAGTTGGGCCTATTACTAGAGCAAAATCCAAAAAGATCAAAAAAGCACTTAATGGGCTGATTCTAACGCAAGACATTCCAAGCTTGGCCCAAAGGAAGAGGAAGGCGTAATAAATTTAATCCAAGCTATTGAGGTTGATCTGACTTAATTGGGCGTGATTTATGGCATGGATTAATGGCTGATTGACTTTCCAGCTCCATATTAGTTAATAGACATTTTTCCTATTCTGGAGCTTCTAATTTCAAACCAGATCTACCTTAATTTTAGGCTTTTATTATTTAGAATGTTTTTTAGCTATTTTCCTATTTTGGATCTGCTAATTTCAGATCAAATCAACTTTTATTTAGGGTTTTATTATTTAGTACGTTTTTTATATTTTCTATTTTCAGTCATGTCTTATAAATAGTATGCACTCATTGTAATAGAGGATTATAGAATAAAAATAAAAATAAAGGTGAGGCTTTGCTCTTCTTTTTGGTCCTTAAAAAACTGTGAACTTATCAGGGATTCTTCCTTGTGGCATTCAAACTTTATACCTTTAGTTCGTGATTCAATTATAATCATTGAGTCAAAGGTCTGTTACTTATACTTTTAGTTTGTGTTTCACTTATAAACGTTGTGTCAGGGTTCTTTCAAAATCTGAATTTTAGCTTTCTTGGGCAAATATTCTAATATTATATGTTGGGTCTCAAAGCGTGTCATTGAGGTTCACATCATTGTCATATGGAGGGCCAAGATCATGCCATATGGCAACCTATGATGTGGCCAAGTGCCCAAAATTCTAGTATGTTCAAGAGATATTTTCATGCAAACTTGCTCCCCCGAGTATTGGCTCTCTCTGCCAACACACTATCCTTACTTACCAAGTTTGATTCTCTCTCACTGCCAGCACACTCTCCCCACACATTCCTTGGCATGCTGTTATTGAGTACTTCGGGAGTATACCCCCTCTCTCTCACGCTTATTGTTAATTCAAACTTTATATCCCTAACATTAGTGCATCACGCAATTCTATATAACTCATGTTTTATTCACATTAATTTGTAACTATCATCATTCTAAAATTTTGATAAAGTTCACTATTTTTTATAGAGTTATAACTATGAAATTTTTGAAACTCTTCCGCATCTGTTAGTTATTTATTTTGGGGGAAAAAATCGCTTTGAGGATAGTCTATATAATGTTAATTTCATTGATCACAAAAGCAATCATTTTCTTTTACTAGTGGTTTGAGTAATATTTAAAAGATACATATGGCCCAACTTGTCCAACATGCCTAGAGAGAGAAAGACAGAGTAAAAGAAGATGGAGAAGAAAGATGATGGTTTTACTCAAACACAAACCAATGGAGTGAAAGAAACTCCCGTTATGAAGTAAAGTTATTATGTATCGGATATATATATATATATATATATATATATATATATATATCATCATTCTCAATAGACTTTACAATCATATAAACTCCCATTAGTCATGTCTTTTACTATGTTTATGATAACGAAAAATTCTAGTCATAAATTGTTTGACAACGGGGCCATATCTAGGCTTAGTGTCAATTTATTAAAGTTGAGATGCTAAAAACAAATTAATGATGATATAATAAATGCTTACAATCAATGGACCAATATATCATCATCATTTACTTTAAAGATAATAATTAGAGTCCAATTCAAATGAAAGTTTTTAGTTAACTTGATAGTAATGCATGTGTGCTTTTTGTTTTTAGAGAAAAATGGAAAATGGAAACAATCAACCATGTTAACTTTTCTATTTATCAGTAAAATTCATTAGCAGCAACAGAAAAAGCTTCATATCAATCACACTTCAACTTCTCTTTTTTCTCTTGTAACAAGTAATCATCACATCTCTAATTCTTTTAACTTCTCATAGAAAGAAACAGAAAGAAAATGACAAAATGATTACTTTCCTTCTTTGATTTTTCTTTGGTATAAATATCTCCCTGACATTATTTCTTTCCTCTTCACCATAAAGAGTTACAAGTTAATTGGACACCAGAAAAAAGTTCGTGCTTCTGGAACTTGGACTGGGTGAGTTCATCCTGCAAAAACACAAAATATGGTTAATTACACTGCTCAGTTTGAGTTCTTTCTATAGGTTTTTGGATAGAAAAAAGTATGCTACAAAAACCAACGGGTTGTATAGCAAGTACATAACATAACATTGCAGTATATATTTTTTTTGAGATTAAATTTTATAAGGACGTGGTGTAAAACCCATGTTTTACCCTTTTAATCCTAACATGCCACATCATCTTATCACATACTTAAAAATAAACAGAATCATACACAATCAATTCTAATACTCATATATAAATTCAACCAAATTGCAAATTTATTGAGACGTTATTAGGTAGGATAGGATGCATTAAATTTTAAGTAAAATGCTGACGTGGCAATTACTTATTGGATGGTGTAAAACATGGGTTTTATACCCTATCCTTATAGGATTTAATCTCTTTTTTTTTTAAGATAATAATAATAAAATAAAATAAAAAAGCCAGGTCGACTATTTCTGTTGCTTATAAAAAGCACTAGTTGCTAACTCGTGCTATGCACGGAAACCTAACTATTTGTAAGATAAACTAAAATAATTTTATAAAATCTTAAATTGATTAAGAAACTATATCATTACATATTTTGCTCTTGTATGACTTCAATTTGTGTTACAATTTGATGAAGAAGCCATTGCTTGAACGTGCAATAGCTTACAAAAAATATTAAAGAATCAGACGATTCACTGCTTAGAAATTATTAAAACAAAACAAAATATATATGACTACACAATAAAGAAATATAAGAGAAAGATGTGTTACTATCAAAAGAATAATTCATATGTTAAAACTTTGGAAAGGCCAAAAAATATTAAAGAATCATAAGATTTACCTCCTATAAATTTTTGAAACAAAAAAAAATATATATGATTACACAATAAAGAAATATAAAAAGAAAAATTGATTACTTTCAAAAGAATAATACATGGTATAGTCATTGAAATCTGCTATACATGTTCAAATATTGCAAAAACTAATACAAATTCAAATGTTAAAACTTCGAAAATGCCAAAAAAGATATATATTTAAATAATAAGTAATTAAAACAATTCAAAAAAATATGACTATTCAAAGGAGAAATATAAAAAAGAAAAAAGAAAAAAAGTACACAAACTCATAAAACAATAAGTTTTAAATTTTATCAGATCTAAACTTTAAACAATGAACAAAAAAATCATATATAGTCACAGATGTAGGGTTTGGTGGTTCATTTACAAAAATTACTTTTAAAAAAATATATATGAAAAAATAAAAAATAATTTTTCTGTTTTTTTTTTTTTTTTTTTTTTGTTATTGATACCATGGAAATCAAAAGCAACACTCAAGGATATGGACTGAGCCCCCGATTGCCATCAAGTTGCAAATTTGAGCTCCTACTTTTTCTTTTTATTGAATAGAGAATTTTCAACTGCTCATGTTATGAACATTAAGCCACTGATGGTACACTACTCATTCGCTTCACAGCTTATAAGGCAAAAAGTGAGGGAAGACTCTTTCGATGTGGGACAAGCACAAGTTTCCTCGGTACTGTGCTCAAAGCCTTGCCAAGAAGTACAAAAAGCTAACCCACATCAGGCAATTTACCTGATTTCTATGCGTACTTTAGGAAATAGAGTACATATGGATCAACTCAATGGTTTTGCCCGTCTCATGATAGTTTCAGATCTTGATTCTACAATGGTAGATTTCCTATTAATTTGTTTATAATGTTTTATTGATATCTTCGTGCTATCCCTCTAGTGATTCAATTGGATAAGTGTTTGCGATGCAAGTTGATCATGATGATCTGGATAACCTCTCTCTTCTTAGATTTAATGCATTATGGGAAGACTATTGCTGTCATGATTCTTTGCTTTGTTCTCAACGGGATGGTCACCTACAAGTTGCAAGAAATTGAGGAATAAGAAGTTTGAGTTTAAGGTCACCTACAACTTTTAGATGGATAATGTAGAATTGTAAATATAATAAAATATATATTGCCCACCAGACCCATGTTTAAACTTCTGTGCAATTTTTCTCAAAAAAAAAAAGTCCCATGCAAGTCAATTTTTCTTAATAATTTTGTTTTAAAAAAACAATAATAATGATTTGACAAGGTCTGGAAAATTTTTGTTATAGAATTTTATTTGAAATAGAATTTTCATATATCTAATAGAGTTTTACTTCAACTAAACTATTGTAACACTTGATAAGATAATTACAAAAAGAATAAATAGTAAATATATAAGATATAAAACTTAAAATAAAAAGAATCTGAAATAAAAAGAAAATAGTGGTGACGTGGAAAATTATGGGAGCTTCAGAGGTTTCGGTTATATATATAATATATATATATATATATATATATATAGATTATGCAGTAGATTATCAAAAATATAGATTATGCAGTAGCAATTAACTTATCTTATCAACAAGACTATATATACTGGTTACATTCTGGGAGCCATTGAGCTCGTCAAATAGGACTTTGTTATGAAAGGAATTGTGAGCCAAATGAACTTGTGGAGTCGGTAGACATTTGACAAAATCACAAATTGTGGTACCCGTTGTGACAAGGATGGGTGTGGGACAATTAGACAAAAGGTATATTCCTTGCTACCATTATTATCAATGCAACAAAACTGACCTCTAATTTTTGTAAACATAACGTAAGGTTGATCTAAAGAACTAAATAAATTGAGCAATTACCTGACTGATTGATGAGACGTACTTGGGTTGGAAAATCTGAGAAATGTATTTTGATCATTAGATTCTGTATATGGAGGCAACCTGTTTATAGTCTGTGCGAACTTAAGTCAATTCTATGCAAAATCACAATAACATACAACTAGGGGTGGCAATTTTTATCCATATCCATGAACCCACCCATTACCCACCTTATTTGGATAAGTTTTAACCCAACTCATTTGAATATTTGGGTTAAATGAGTAAAGACCCATTTGGTTATTTAATTAGATGGGTCTAAATGGATAAATTCACTAATACCCACTAAACCTATTTAAAATTTAAATAAACAACATAAAACCTAAATTTATAGAAAATGATCAAAATACTTCTGAATCCTAAAAAATGACCAAAATACTCCCAAATCCAAAAAATTACCAAAATACCCATATACCTAAAAAATTACCAAAATACCCCCGAAACCTAAAAAATGACCAAAATACCCCTCAAAACCTAAAAATTATCAACATACCCCCAAAACCAAAAAAATGACCAAAATACCCCTAAAACCAAAAAAATGACCAACATACCCCCAAAACCCAAAAAATGACCAAAATACCCCTGAAACCTAAAAAATTACCAAAATATCCTCGAACCTAAAAAATGACCAAACTATCCCTCAAAACCTAAAAATTACCAAAATACTCCCAAAACCAAAAAAATGACCAAAATAACCCCCGAAACCTAAAAATTACCAAAATACCCCCGAAACCCAAAAATTACCAAAATATCCCCAAAATCCAAAAAATGACCAAAATACCCCCCGAAACTTAAAAAATGACCAAAATACCCCCAAAACCCAAAAAATGACCGAAATACCCTCGGAACCTCAAAAATGATCGAAATACCCTCGAAACCTAAGAATTACCAAAATACACCCTAAACCTTAAAATTTACCAAAGTACCCCCAAACACCAAAATACCCCCGAAACCTAAAAATGACCAAAATACCCCCCAAAATCCAAAAAATGACCAAAATAAGCCCCGAAACTTAAAAAATGACCAAAATACCCCAAAACCCAAAAAATAACCAAAATACCGCAAAAACCCAAAAAATAACCAAAATACCCCAAAAGCCCAAAAAATGACTAAAATACCTCCAAAACCCAAAAAATGACCAAAATACCCCTAAAATCTCAAAAATTACCAAAATACCCCTAAACCTAAAAATGACCAAAATACTTCCGAAATCCAAAAAATGACCAAAATACCCCCAAAACTTAAAAAATAACCAAAATACCCCTAAAACCCAAAAAATGACCGAAATACCCTCGAAACCTCAAAAATGATTGAAATACCCTCGAAACCTAAGAATTATCAACATACACCCTAAACCTAAAAAATTTCCAAAATACCCTCTAAACCTAAAAAATAACCAAAATACCCCTAAAACCCAAAAAATGACCAAAATACCCCCAAAACCTTAAAATGACCAAAATACCCTCAAAACCCACAAAATAAGCAAAATACCTCCAAAACCTCTAAATTGAGCAAAATACCCTCAAAACCTAACAAAATGACCAAAAGACCCCCAAAACCCAAAAAATGACCAAAATACTTCCTAAACCTAAAAAATGACCGAAATACCCCATAAACCTTAAAAATGACGGAAATATCTATAAAACCTTAAAATTACCAAAAATACCCTTGAAACCTAAAAAATAGCCAAAATACCTCCAAAACCTATAAAATGACTAAAATACCCTTGAAACCTAAAAAAATTACCAAATTACCCCATAACCTAAAATATGACTAAAATACCTCTGAAATCATAAAATTACCAAAATACCCTCTAAACTTAAAAAAAATAACTGAAATACCTTGAAACCTAAAAAAATGACTAAAATACCCCCTTGGAATCTAAAAAATGACCAAAATACCCCCAAAACCTAAAAAATGACCGTAATACCCTCGAAGCCTAAGAATTACCAAAATACACCCTAAACCTAAAAAATTACCAAAATACCCCCTAAACCTAAAAAATGACTACAATACCCCTGAAACCTAAAAAATTACCAAAATACCCTGAAACCTAAAAAATGATCGAAATACCCCAAGACCTAAAAAATGACTAAAATAACCCTAAAACCTAAAACAATGACCGAAATACCCCAAAAACCTAACAATTACCAAAATACACCCTAAACCTAAAAAGTTACCAAAATACTCCCTAAACCTAAAAAATGACCGAAATACCTCCAAAACCTAAAAAATAACTAAAATACCCTCGAAACCTAAAAAAATTACCAAAATACCCTGAAACCTAAAAAATTATCGAAATACCCCCAAAATCTAAAAAATGACCAAAATAACCCCAAAACCTAAAAAAAAATATTGATAAAAACCCCTGAAACCCAAATTATGACCAAAATACCCCTAAACATGTAAGATGACCAAAATACACCTGAAACATCTAAAATTACTGAAATAGAGGTTTAGGGTATTTTGGATGTTTCGAGGTTGACAAATTAAAGGTTCTAAGTGTCTTTCAATCATTTTATAGGTTTCAAGGGAATTTTGGTAATTTTTTAGGTTTCGTGGGAATTTCGGTAATGTTAAGTTTCGGGGTTATTTTGATCGTCTTTTAGATTCTAAGGGTATTTTAGTCATTTTTTAGGTTACGATGGCATTTCTGTCATCTTTTAGTTTTAGGGTTATTTCAATAATTATTATAATTTTTTGGTTATTTCAGTAAATTTCTAGGTTTTAGAAGCATTTTGGTAATTTTTAGGTTTTGGGGTATTTCAATAATTTTTTAGGTTTCGAGTGTATTTTGGTCATTTTTTGGGTTTCGGGGGTATTTTGGAATTTTTGAGTTTCGGGGGTAATTTGGTCATTTTTGAGTTTTGGGAGTATTTTGGTCATTTTTAACTTTCGAGGGTATTTTGGTCATTTTTTGGGTTTTGGGAGTACTTTAGTCATTTTTTGGGTTTTTGAAGTATTTTGGTCATTTTTAGGTTTCGGGGGTATTTTGGTCATTTTTTGGGTTTCAAGTGTATTTTGGTCATTTTGTTAGGTTTTGGGGGGGGGGTATTTTGGTCATTTTTAGGTTTCGGAGGTATTTTGGTCATTTTTAGGGTTAAGTAACATGGTGCAAAGGAAAGGTGTAACACCCCGACCCAACTTATAGTTAAACTATGTGTTTGAGTGGTTAATTATTATTTTAAGCCACTTTCTTTTTATAATTAAAAGAAGAGTATTTAATAAACATATTACTTTATAATGCCTTTGAATAAGCATTGTAAAGATTATAAATAATTGAATGGCTAATTGTATTATGAATATATACTTAGTATTATCTTAATTAGTTTAAGTGCATAAGGCTTTAATATTTTGATGTTATAAAACATTCATGCTCTTTTAACATTATGGAAAGAAGTTTATAAAGGTAAGGGTTTATATGTAAAGTTATTTTATAGTTTGGGCCTTTATAGAATATAAGTTTGTGAGGGGGGTGGTAAGTAATTTAAAAGTTACAAGGGTGACTCATCAACCCTTTTCCCTTAGCAATACACGTGCCCCACCCAAAATCCATTTCTCTTGTCTTCTTTGCTGCACCAGAAGACTCTTTGTTCTTCTTTGACTTTCTCAAAGCAACTAGAACAATCAAGAACTCTCTCTCTCTCATACCCACGGGTCCAACACCAAAAGAAAGAAAAACTCTCAACTCTCCTCTCCCTCTGGACCCTCTCGCACCTACGAGTCCAACAGCAACAAGAAGTTTCTTTCAATTCTTCTCAAGCTCTTGTTCCCAACTTGAAGCTAGAGTAATTCTAGCTCTATTACTCCAAGAATCCGTGTCTAGGGAAAGGGGAAAATGTAATTCTTTTAGTCTATTGTCCATTTTAAACTTAAGTGATGGTTATATGAATTTGTATATGGGTGTGTTGGAAGTTAGAGATTGTTAATTGCCTGAATATGAAGTGAGTCATTGTTTTTGCTTGCATGTGCTCCTAGATGATAGAAAAAGATAAAATCTGTTGTTATGAGTAAGTGTTAAAATGATATTGCTAATTGAGGTGCTAAATGCGTAGTTGATTCAGTAATTGAAGCTGGTTGAGAGTCAGTTAATAGGCACTCATGAGCTTGTGAGAGTTATTACACTCATTGGTTAACCTGTGTGGTCATTATAAATCCTGTATTTTTCTAGGACAGCTATGGGTAAAACGTTTGTTGGGGATTATTATATAATATGTATAGTATGTTTGTATTAAATTTCATATGAAAATACCATCGTTTGATAATTGTTTGTGAATTTACAAGAAAATGTTGCAAAGCTGTCATTGCGACAGATTCTGTGTTTACGCATGATAAATTATGTATTAAATTATATACGGTGAATTAGGATGTTAGGAGTAGTTCCTATGAATTCTAAGACACGTATGGTTCTAATGGAAGTGGTCTCACAGCTATTGGATCAATATAAAAATAATGGTTTAATTTTTAAGTTAATTGAAATTTTGTTAGGACAGATTTGAGTATGCTGCCTTGTATGATTTTTAGTAAATCATGGATTTATGATTTAGTTCTGAAAATGATATAAAATCTACTAGACATCCATAGGAGTGGCTCTGTAAATTAGCATGAAAATTGGATGTGAATTGATAACCCATTTGTATTTTATAAGTGGAATATATGTTGCTGGAATAAACAGTGAATAGGAAGTGACATACCTAACTTTGAGGATTTAATTCTAAAGTTAGGGTGAATGATTTGAGCTATAAATTAATATGCTCATCATTTGTTATGTTTAGATCATAGATAAATTTTGTATAACTTGGTTCAAGGTTTAGTACTCTAAAGGTGGGGTTCTAAACCATTCAACTGTTGTTTTTATGAAGCTGTTTTGTTCATGCTATTTGTTGTCTTGTGTAAGTTTATGCATGCACCATTGCTTCCAATCTCAAATACATTTTGAATTTATTTTAAAGCTGTTTGACATGATCTGAACATGAACATTAAAATAATGGTTTCTCTTGATTTGGTACATCATGTTATTTGATGAATGTATCTTGTGTTTAGAGAACCTCATTGAGGTGGGATTAGGATTTCCTTGATTTTAAGATATAGGTTTTGAGATGAATGTGTAAGTTTATGATAAGGAATAATTGATAGTAATAAGTTTTGATATTTGGTTTAGGTGTTATCAGTACCCAAGTCTAAGCTCCTTTGACTGTAGGCTTTCGGTTCCTCTGCTTTTAGGTAAGGGATAAGTTATATGAGCATTTGGTAAGTCATTAGGTTATTTTAAAGTGTATTATGCATTAAAAGGTTTTTGAATAGAAATATGATATATAATCATGTTTCAAACAAAGATATGTTCGTGAGATTTCGAAACCTAATGTATATGATTTAAGCATATTGATGCTATTACTAATTTCCACGAACATGATATTTAAAAAAAATAATGGAAATGCTATTATTGTGAAATGTTATGCGAACTATGAATTTCAGTATGATGTATAAATACGAAATGTTTTGGATTATGTCCTCTGGTGATCTGAACTCAGCCAGTAGGGGTTAAATTACTGGTTTTCTATGAAAAAATGTCATCTGTTTGGCCATTGAAAGTTGGAGGAAATAAGGGTGCCCGTAACTCTAATCTAGACAAGGCCTCTTCCCCAATGTGTACGGACAGTGGGGAGGAACAAAACCTTGAGGGGATGTGCCATCAGGCCTTCCAAAGAGGACAATATCATGCACACAAGGGCACCCAAATGTGATGAAGCCTTCTTTGTCGTGCACATGCACCACAAAATAAGTACAAACTTACCAGATATAAACTAACCAATATGTTACAAACAGCTATATTATTTTATTGATCATGAGAGAATGATTTGTTTAAATATATTATGAAAAGTTAAAGCTCTCATGAAAAGAAGTTTATGATGAAAAGAAAAGTTATTCTTTAAAGATTAAAGTTTCTGAATTTCTGTTGTGCTTTAAAGATAAAGAATCTGATGAAAAGGTTTTAGTGTTCTATAAAGATAAAGCTTCTAATGAAAGTACAAGTTTATGTTAAAAAGTTATCAGATATCTGTTCTTTATGAAACGTTAAGTTTTATGACTATGAAAGTTATAATATTTTACAAGAAGAAGTGTATAAAGAAAAGTCTTCTTATTCATCAAGATGTTTCTAGTTTAAGACAAAGTTATCAATTATCTGATTTAATTAAAATGATTATTTTGTAACGAGAATATGTATATATATATATATATATATGTATGTATATGATTTTAAACAGTCAATATTATATTTGGTGACTTTGTAAGAAATGAAAGAAATTCAATCCGAAAGGTTTTGGTAATATTACTCTGATAAGAAAAGAGAGAACAATTTTTTTCCTACGAAGAGCGTATAAGTTATTATTATAAATAGTATAAAATACTATGCACGAAAAGATGTTCTCCTATTTGAACATTTATAAAATGAAATGATTTAATTTAAATGTAGTCATATTAATTTCTTATGTATCTTACCCTTACTGAGCTGTGTAGCTCACCCCTTCCCCTCTTTCAGTCAACAGGTTTTAGTTTGGAGCAGAGGGAGCCTTAGTCGAGTTTTGGAAGGAACTGGTTTTAGTTTTAAAAGTATAGATCTCAAATTAACAATTTGATGTTTAGCTTTGTAGTATTGTGTATTTTAGGATCTAATGAAAGTTGTGTACCTTAAAGTATTAAGAGATGTATTATGTGAAATTTAGAATTTGAGTAACTAGTGGATTATGTTATTCTTTGAGTACAGTGTAGATGCTCTGAATGTCAAGTGAAAAGTTATATCATTTAAGTAAAGAAACAAGAATGAAAAGAAAGAGGGAAGTTTTTGTAAAATTTTTGTAAAAGTTAAGTTGGTTTTTGTTAATTTCAAGTTTAAGCTTGAAATTAGCATGCCAGTCATGGTCACAAACCCGGGTATCAGGTTTGGGGCATGATAAAAGGTGTTGGTGCTAACACAATAATAATAAAAGGGATAATTACAGTAAACTCACCTGTGGTATGGCCCGTTTTCACTTTGCCTACCTATGTTTCAATCGTTTACACTTTACCCACCAGAACTTCAATCCGTTACCCATCCGTTACCCACCTCCCCATCAGACGTTAGAAAAACACACTTTTTATTCAAAATCAGAACATAACACGGATTAAAAATACGAACCCACTCTTCTTTTCCTCCCGAGCCTTAGAAACGCGAAAATCTCCCCGTAGACACCACAATCTGCATCTGATATTGTAATAGTGCTGCAAGTGTGAACCTTGACGAGCAACGGGTTGTTCGACAGACTAAAATCCTGGTAAGAAATCAGTCACTGTTTGGGTTTTTATTTTGGGCTTGTGGTTGTTTTATTGTTTTTTGAGTAATCAATCAATTGTTTTATTGTTTTTTGAGTAATCATTCAACTGGTTGTGTTTGTTGATTTTTATGAAAAATGTGACCACCTGTTCTTTGGTATTGTGTTTGTTTATTGGCATTTTGTCTGTCGTGGTCATTATATCTCACAGTGGTCCCAAGTTTCTATTGGGTTTAAATTTTAGTGTTTGCATGTGCTATTTAGTAAAACAGAATCAAAAGCGTAAGCAGAAAATGTGGTCCCTCTATGTGTGTTGCATCCTAAAAGCAAAACAGAAATATACAAGTGTTTACTCTTTTGTTATTTACAATTCTTTAATTTTTAATTATATACGTGTCAAATGGTAATTTGTTATTGCAGATGGCTGATAAGGAAGTGAAATTGGAGTTACATTATGGGGGTGCTTTTCTGTGGAACCTTAGTTTAGAATACTTTGGTGGGAAAGTTGAAATAATGTATAGGGATCTTGATAGACTTAGTTATTTTGAAATACAAGGTATATGTGAGGAATTGGGGATTGATGAACTGTATAGGGTTCACTATTTAGGTCCTGGGGGCAACTCAGAGCAAGACTTGAGACTCATACAAGATGATCAAGATGTGGTGCCCATGTGCAAGCCTAATGAGGGAGGGCCAAGAGACACCATCATACTGTATGTGGAGAGTGGTAATGCTCCACTTGCAGTTGAACTTCCTGATAGTGCAGGGGTTGGTGCAAGAGCTGATGCAAGGGCTACTGTAGGGGGTGCAGGGGCTGGTATAAGGGGTGGTGCAGGAGCTGCTGCAGGGGGTAATGCTCTAGAGGAGGAGTTTGATTGGTTGAATGAAGGTCTGGAAGGAGAAGACTTTGCTAATGACATTTTTGGTGAGTCTTCTCCACCTCACACAGTGCCATCTGAGCCTAATACTATTCCAACCACTGATACACCTCAACCAACCACTAATACACCTCAATCAACTGCTAATACACCTCATCCAACCACAGATACACCTGGCCCAAGCAATGTTCCTCCTCCAAACATAGATTTAGATGAAGAGTGGGCTGAACTAGCTTTAGAGGATGATATTGCAAGTGTGGATGGTTCTAATGATGAGCAGAGGCCTGGCAATTTGGAGTTCAATGAGAGGACTAATATGGAAAATGTTCAGTTGGTAAAAGGGATGAAGTTCCCAAACTCTAAGGTGTTTAGGAAGGCTTTGAGAGAGTATGTGATTCAGCATCACATTGATATCAAGTGGAAGTTAAATGAGAAGAAGAAGATTTTTGTACATTGTAAGAACAATTGTGGATGGAGATGTTATACCTCGATGGTGACTAGAGAGTGCACATTTGAGATCAAGACACTTTATCCTGAGTGTACCTGCCCCCTAACATTTCAAAATGGGTAAGTTACATCAGCCTATGTGGCAAACAAGTATTTGGAGGATTTTGGTAAGAATCCTAATTGGGAGGTCTCGGGTGTTAAGCATCATGTGATGCAAAAGATTTCAGTTGATTTAAGTATTAGTCAGGTCTATAGATCAAGGAAGGCAGTTAGGGGACTGATTACTGGGAATGAAGAGGCTCAGTATGGCCTACTTAGAGATTATGTAGAAATGATAATGAGGACAGATGTAGGAAGCAATGTGATTCTACAAACAGAGATGGAAAATGAGGATGCAAAACCGAAGTTTAAAAGAATTTACATTAGGTACAATGCTCAGAAGGTTGGCTTTCTAGGTGGTTGTAGACCCTTTGTTGGGCTGGATAGATGCCACTTGAAGGGTAGGTTTGGTGGGCAATTATTGTCTGCCACTGCCAAGGATGGAAATGACAATATATTCCCAGTGGCAATGGCTGTGGTTGAGCAAGAGAACAAGGACAACTGGATCTAGTTCTTGGAGCAGTTTGCAGATGACATTGGCAAGCCAGAGGAGCTCAATCTGGTATTCATCAGTGACAAGCAGAAGGTATTATCATGCTTGTTTGCTTACCTTACTTGAATGCTTACATGCTTACCTTTTTACATACTTGTTTGCTGACATTGAATGCTTGCTTACTTGATTGCAGGGCCTTCTACCTGCAATAGAGACTTTATTCCCAACTGTGGAGCACAGGTATTGTGTGAAGCATATATACAACAACTTCAAGGTTAACCACAAAGGCATGGAGTTGAAGAGTGTACTGTGGAGGTGTGCTGGCACAACATCAGCCAAGGAATTTGAGAGAGGGATGGACCATCTTAAGAGTTTGGATGAAGAAGTTTGGAAGTACCTGGCTGATATAGAGCCTGCACAGTGGACCAGATTCCATTTCTCTACAAGAGCATTGACAGATTGCATGGTAAACAATCTAAGTGAGAGTTTTAACTCTATGATTGTGAAGGTTAGAGACAAGCCCATCTTATCAATGTTGGAGTGGATCAGAGTTAGGCTTATGACTAAGCTGTATACAAAGAAGATTGGCATAGAAAAGTATCATGGCAAGTTGTGTCCAAGCATACAGGACAAGTTGGAGAAGTTAAAATTAGAGTCTAAGGGCTTCTGTGCAATGCCATCTGGGAGGTTTGTGTATAAGGCTGACAATGAGAGGGAAAGGCATGTGGTGGACTTGGTAGGGAAGACATGCAGTTGTAGAGTATGGGACTTGATAGGAATCCCCTGCAAGCATGGAGTTGCAGCCATTTTTACAAGTTGTGAGAAACCAGAAGACTACACTCATCCATGCTACTACAAGGATGCTCATGTGGAGACATACAAGACACCCATACCTCCCATGCCTGGCCAGTTTGAGTGGATGTCAATTGGCCAACCCAAGCCTGTTGCACCTATTATCTATAAGCCACTAAGCAAGCCACCCATGAAGAGGAAAAGAGATGCTGATGAGCCAAGGAACCCCTATAAGGTGTCTAGAGCAAACAAACCAGTGAGGTGTGGAAGGTGTCATAAGGAAGGGCACAATGCAAAGGGATGCAAGGCCAATGTCACTGGTGAGACACCATGGGAGAGGAGGCACAGATTGCAAAAAGGGAACTCTGTAAGTTTTTACAAATTTTTTTTATTCAAAAGCAAAATGCCAATAACTGACACTGTAAAAACATGCTCATATATGGATGCAGGGAAGTGGAAGGCCTTCTGCACGCAAACAAAGATCCCAAGCCCCAGCATCATCTCAGCCCCCAGCATCATCTTAACCCCCACCAACACCTTAGCCTTACACTATGGCCTCATCCTCATCCAGCCAGGCAGCAGGGTCACAGCCACCAACTCCACAACCACAAGCTCCACAGCCACAAGCTCCAGCTCCATGGTCACAGCCACCAGCTCCATGGTCACAGAACCCAAGTCAGTGGTACTCTTCAAACTTTAGGTACACAGTTAGAGGAGCTCCTTGGTTCTCTTCAAGCCAGCCAGCCAGCACCACACACCCCCACAGAAACATGGGACAATAGACCACCTGCTACCAGAGGAGATGCTTTGAGAGGAAGGGGTGATGCAGTTAGGACTCAGAAATGTAGAACAAGAGGTGGAAAGGTCAGCTGTGGTGGGAGAGGCAGGGGCAGGGGCAGGGGCAGTAAATAAAGACTAAGTCAAGACACGTTTGTTGCTATGTATTAGGGTTATGTATGTAGTGTTAGGGTTATATGTTATTTGTAGAAAATGGCATGACAGACAATGACAAGACACTTTTTTGTATAGCTGTTCAAACACTTTTTGTATTTTTGTAAGTTTTGTAAGCAATGGGCAGGTGCAAATGCCTTATATTTACTGGTGGTTGATGAAAGACTATTCAATGCCACCTTACATATGAATACAATTTCCCAACTTAATGACAGGTGTTCAGAATTATTATTCTGATTATTGCAGTTGCCCATATATGAGTTTGTTTATGTGATTGGTGTATGTGTTGAATGGCAGGTTGTCTTTGAATAGCAGGTTGTCTTTATGTGTGCATTTGTTGTCTTTTCTTGCAAGTTGACATATACTTATCATGCACTTTAAACTTTAATCAATTCACTTTCTACACATTTATCTTCACACAATGCACTTTATGCACAACCCAATACAGCTCATAACATTCAATAAAACACCAACACCAACAGCTCATAACTCACAAGTAGCCAATTCACTTTAAACAAAACAAAAATACCAACAGCATCTAACATAAATAACACTTTCTCTTAAAAAGGCTTATATTATTAAGTGGCTTCAAGCCAACAGCATCTACCATCTAACATAGTTTTCATTCTCAAAGAAACCTTGCATAGTTCTATTACAATACAATTGAGGACCAGCTTCTATTACAACCCACCAGGCAGACTCAATCTCATCATTCCAACATTTTCACTTGAGCCAAAACATGAAAACAACATAACCAAAAAAAAAAAAAAAAAAACCGTGACAGAATTAGAGCAATTCTGCACTTTCTCTCTTGCTCTAAAGCTCTCACTGCTATCTCCTTGGCTTGAACAGAGGAAGCTCGAAACTTTTTCTCCCTCTCAGTGGCTTTTGCTACCCTGTCTTGAGCAATTTCTGCCATTTGGGTAGCTTCTGCTGCTGTCTGGGTAGCTGCTCTTTCCCTTCCATGTGCAAGTTGTAGCTCACTCCACAGTAAATCCAGCTTTTGTTGCACCAAATGGGCAGCTTCATTCCCACGCATACAAGTGGGATTATCAAGCCATTTAAAGAAAGGGCATTTGGGACCAACCTATTCATAAATTGAATTGAATACATCACATTCCAATCTCACATGAATCAACTAGATTAAGTAAAAAGTATACTTACCTTATATCGGCTACAACTCAGAAACCTTCTCCCAAAATTATCCACTGTTAGACTTGTTCTCAGCACACAAGTCTCATATGTACACATATGCCCACTTGAACCTGAATAATTTCCACTCGAAGAAGACATTGATTATCAACTTCCTGTGAATCAAAGCTACCATCAAAACTTTAAATCCCAAAACCCGCATAAAGCAGAAATGTCGTACCTGGTGATGATCTATCTTCGAACATTCACTGCCTCAAGAAAACCTAAAGTTAGAACCTCACCCTCACATGAAAGCATGATTAGAAAAATCAAAACCCCAGCTCAATACAGGAGATTTTCGTGTTTCTAGGGCTCGGGAGGAAAAGAAGAGTGTGTTCGTGTTTTTGATCCGTATTATGTTCTGATTTTGAATAAAAATGTGTTTTTTCTAACGTCTAATGGAGAGGTGGGTAACAGATGGGTAATGGATTGAAGTTCAGGTGGGTAAAGTGTAAATGATTGAAACACAGGTAGGCAAAGTGAAAACGGGCCATACCACAAGTGGGTTTCCTGTAATTATCCCTAATAAAAATAACACAATCTTCACTTCCTAAACCATTCTCTGAGCCAGCCTTAGCCCCACCTATACTATTGTTTCAAACATAAAACATGTATGTATTTTATTATATATATACTTAACATGGTTGCAAGGGAAAGGTGTTGGTGCTTACATAATTATAATAAATAACACAATTTTCACTTCCTAAACTATTTTCTGAGCCAGCATCAGCCCTACCTATACTACTGTTTCAAGCATAAAATATGTGTGTATTTTATGAGTTTAACTTCTGTCCGAAGGTGGCGAAAAAGAAGTGCTTTACGCCACCCAATGAATGAAAGCCACGTCGTCATTTTACAGATTAATCAATACACCTCAGCACACATAATCATAACTCATCTATATATATATATATATATATATAAAACCGAAGCCTCTAAAACTCTCACAATTTTCCACATCATCATTATAATTTATAAAAAAAATTAATTTTTAAAATTAAATAGTGAGAGAGTCCTAACAGGAGTCTCTCTCTCTCTCTTTTTCCCTCATCATTTTAATTTATAAAATTTTTTAATTTTTTAAATTAAATAGTAAGAGAGTCCCAATAGGAGTCTCTCTCTCTCTCTTTTCTTTAATCCTAAAGTTTTTTTTTTATTTTTATGTGAGTCTTTTTTTTTTAAAACCTAGAGTGAGTCCTTTTTTTAAAAAAAAAATTCAAACGTGAGGTCTAATTAAGAAAATATATAATTATTTTTTTAATCCTAATTCTAACGAAAGTCTCTCAAAAAGTCAAAATATTCGGTTTTATATTATATATAGATAATAATAATAATGTGGCAAGCTCTAAGAATATGAGAATGCAATTTGTTGATTTACTATCAAGATAACATAGATTAGATTGGTACTAGATAGTAGATTTAATTGCAGTTGAGTATTATGTGAAGTCATCACTACACGTTGGAATGTGTTATGTGAAACCAATGATATGAAAGAAAAATAATTTTTCTCAATCATTATATTGAACAAAAAATAACTTATTTTCATTCATTTTCAAGTTATACATTTTTAAAAGTTAAGTCATAAACTTTTAAGTAAAATAAATACTTTTAATTTTTATTTAACTATTCCGTGCGCGGGTTAGTTAAATCTACGATCCTCCTCACACACGATAGTTTCAAATCTAGAGAGCTAAACCCCAAATCTCCTATCCTCCTCTCTTCTTAGCTTCGGAGCTCTATGCCGCCACATACGCCACCGCACGCGTCGTTTCCTGCGTCTGAAAATTATGTCAGAGCCTTTGCAAGTGTGGTGTCACTACCTCAAGGTGTGTTCTTTGAAGATTTGTTATTTCCCTAAATTTTGGATTTCGAAATATTGATGCGTTTGGGATATTTATTGGATATCAATCACTTGATTTGGTATGGGTTTTCCTGGTTTTTGGTATTTTCATGGGTTTTGATTCGGATTATTAATTTATAGGTTCAAACCCTAAAAAAAATCTGATTGTGGTTCTTCATTTTTTTTCTCTAGCTAGCTTAGGTCTTTCCTTATTATGTTTCAGCTCCAAATCATGATTCTTTTGTGCTTTCTTTTTAATTTATGAAATTTTTTTGAGGTTTTCTATGTATTTGGATCCCCTGTATCGCCTTGCCATTGTTCTTTTGAACGGATTCATTTAGTTAGTTGAATTGTTCTTTATGTTAGTAGTTAATGCTTACATACATACCATTCATGTTCTTATAATATATGCCGTGGGAAATTAGATTTTTTTTTTTTTTATTCTTATATGTTTTAAAAATGTGATTTGAAATTTACTTAAACCAGATTAAATAATAAAAATTCGGTAGAATGCTATGGTACCCATCCTCTAGTTTAAATAATATGAGTTATTAGTCAATATGTTTGCATCTCTCTCTCATTCTCAATTACACACCTGTGATATTAAGTGTTTAACTATCCCCTGAGCCCATAGGGGTTTTCTAAATTTGGCCCTTAAGTAGTTTGCTATCAAGCTACATTTTGAACTGCATTCTACTGGAAAGGCCTGGGGAATACAGGGGACTCTCATTTGAAAGGATAACTAAATGAGTAATCACTCTCAATATGCCCACCTACCGGCCACACTCCCCTCTCCCTGGTCGGATAGTTTTGTTTTTTCATGCCATCTAATTCAGACTTAATTTTCACTAGCTTGCTTTTTCATGCTATCTCTTTTAATTTAATTAAACAATTTCATGGTTTAACATGATGTCCTTGCGGATTTGATTAACGTGGGTCAGTTGATCTGGGTGGGCTTTTACTTTTAGTACTAGTGCCCCATACAGTAATGTAGAAGAAATCATGTTTGATGAACTGGTGTTACAAGAAGGAAAAGTTACTGAAATTTTAACATATCCTCAAAAAGGATCCTGATCCTGAATGTTAGTAAATCATTAGCGTGGGTCAATTGATCTGGGTTTAGTACTATGCCCCATACAGTAATGTCGAAGAAATCATGTTTGATAAAATTCTGTTACAAGAAGGAAAAGTTAATTAACATTTTAATAAATATTAAAAATCTGATTGCGAGAATGTCATAACTAAAATTGAAGTACATTAGCAGATGCTAATGACATACTTTTAAAAAACTGCTAATCTTTCTAAATGTTCCAGATCTATTGGTGAGAGTGTCAAACTAGGATTGATGATTAAAAAAAAAAAATTGTCAGACTAGATTGATGACAGCAAGTATGACTAAAAGTTCACCACGAGGTTTGATATTTATATTGTTTTGTTGTGTAGTTATGCCCTCATTTTGTAATGACTTCTCAAGATTCAAGTTGTGTTTATATTGTCTAGATTTTTCTTCTAATTTTGGCTGCAGCTTATTCTCAAATTTTTTCCCAACTATGGTGCAGATAGATGATTTTGAATACTTCCAAGAAAAACTGCCCTATCGCCTTGAATGAATTCTCAGAGTATGTGGCTAGGATTAGTGCACAGTCTGTCATCCAACGGCAGCATGGAAATGAAGCCTTAAAATCCTGTTTTTGGAGAGCAATTGAATTATCAAAACTTTCTGAAACTTTCATACGAATGTATTGTGAATTAGAAACTTTTAGAAAGAATTGTGATAAGTTCTATTTAAATGTATTTCCAATCTTATGATCCTTTTTTGTATACTGAAACCGCGACAAGTTTTATTGTAAATATATTTCCAATCCTGTGATCCTCTTTTTGTACAATACATCACGACAGGTTTCATTTCAAATGTATTTCCAATCTTGTGATTTTCTTTTCATACAATATATCATGACATATTTTATTTGTTTCAAATGAATGTTTTTTGAATTAGAGATAGTTAAATAGAATTTTGACAGGTTTATTTTCAAATATATTCTCAAACTATGTGACAGGTTATATTTTAGATTAAATAATAAAATTAAAAACTTTTCAATAATTGTATTGAGTACTTATCAATCTCATGATCTTTTAAATATTAAATTGTGACAGGTTTTATATTACTTGAAAGAAATGATTAAAAGTTTTTGAGATGTGTTGATAAAAATTTCAAGTTTTATTCACCTTCTTGTAAACTAGCCGATTCCTTCAACAATTTAATATAGAGATATAGTTGGTGGAAGTCTATTTTAGTGATGTCTAAAGATTCAATAGAGAAATAATTGCCATTTGTCAATTACCACTTGCAATATGCCACTTGCATGATTTATAAATTCAATTGTTCTCAAAAATACAAGGTTTTGCTGTGAAAAGAGCAAGAAGTAGAGAAAGTTCAAATATAAAATTGCCTCATTTCAGGGTTTTATCCCCTCCATAGTTATTTAAATAGAAAACCAAATCTAGGAAGTGACTTTTACTGATTCAATTGTTCTCCCAAATACATGATTTTTAGGCTTCATTTCCATGCCGGCATTGGATGATAGAGTGTTCACTAACTCTGGCCACATACTCCAAGATTTCAATCAAGATAGTAGGGCAATTTTCCTTAAAATATTCAAAACCACCTGTCTGCATCATAGCTGGGAAAAAAGATAAACATAATAAGTTGCAGCTAAAATTAGCAAAAGAAATCAGACAATATAACCACTTAAAAACCCACTTGAATCTTGAGAAGTCATTTAAAAAAAAAAAAGGGACGAAAAGTCATATACATCTTGAGAACACTCGTAACCATCAACAAAAACTTTGTTGGCTAACTTGTGAACTTAGCCTATACAAAGGCATATGATAGCACCCATTTGGCAGTTCAATCTATGATTCATCATTAATGGACGTTGATAAGCTAACACACTCAAAAGTTAGCCTTCATAAATCTGTATGCACAAATCTAGAATTGCATTTGTAGAAACTATAATGAAGTGATAAAGACATCCTTATTATGAAAGTAGGTTCAATGCAAGACTATTTTGTGTTAGCAAGACAGATATCAAATGTGATTGTTATGCTCAATAATACTGGCAAGTTACCCCACCTTAAATATACTGCATTATTTGCATTCTAACAATCTCGATACCCTTTGTTGCCCTGTGGTCTAATTTTGTTTCATTGTTCTTTTTCTCCAACGATTTAAACGTGGTTATAGAGCTGAAACAAAATAGACCAAAGCTGGTACTACCTTGGTTTTACTTCATTGCATTTAATCAATCTAACTGACTCACATCCCCTTAGCGAATTCCCACGGTATATATTATAAGAACATGAATGGTGTATATGTAAGTATTAACTATTAACATAAAGAATGATTCAACTAACTAAATGAATCCTTTCAAAAGAACAATACAGGGGATCCAAATACATAGAAAACCTCAAAAAATTTTCATAAATTAAAAAGGAAGCACACAAGAATCATGATTTGGAGCTAAAACATAATAAGTAAGAACCCAAGCTAGCTGGAAAAAAATATGAAGAACCACAATCAGATTTTTTTTAAGGTTTGAACCTATAACTTAATAATCCGATCAAAACCCATGAAAATACCAAAAACCAGGAAAACCCATACCAAATCAAGTGATTGATATCCATAAAATACCCCAAACGCATCAATATTTCGAAATCCAAAGTTTGGGGAAATAACAAATCTTCAAAGAACACACCTTGAGGTAGTGACACCACACTTGCGAAGGCTCCAACATAATTTTCAGACGCAGGAAATGACGCGTGCGGTGGTGTATGTGGCGGCGTAGAGCTCCGGTGCTAAGAAGAGAGGAGGAGAGGAGATTTGGGGTTTAGCTCTCCAAATCTGAAACTGTTGTGTGTGACAGTGTGAGGAGGATTGTAGATTTAATGAGTTATGATTGTGTGTGCTAAGTTGTATTGATTTTGCTGTAAAATGACCATGTGGCTTTCATTCATTGGGTGGCGTAAAACACTTCTTTTTTGCCTCCTCCGAACAGAAGTTAAACTCAAATTTTATTCCTACTACTTTGAAAGGTAGAAAGATGAGAAAACATTAGGTTCGGAGGTGGCGTAAAACCAATGTTTTACAACACCCAATCACACCACGCCAAGTCAGCAAAAAAAAAAAAAAAAAAAGCCCTCCCAGCAATAATCCCTCAGCCAAAACCTCTCACGCCAGAAAAACCCCAAAATCGTTCTCAAGCCAGAAAACAAACCTCACCGCAAAGCTCTCACGCCGTTCCTCTGATCGCCGGAGCCTGATCGCCCGAGCAGAATGAAGAAGGAAAACCAGGTTCACCGTTCCTCTGCTTCCTTCACACCTTCCTCTAATCGCCGTTCCTCTGATCGTCATTCCTCTGCTTCCTTCACACCTTCAGAACCAGAACGAGTTAGGCAAAAATTTCTGGTTTCCTCTGCTTCCTCCCTCTTCCATCCTCTACTTCCTCTTGCCCAAATCTCCACCACACCACCGGATTCGTTGCTAGAGCTTGTAAACATGCCGGAGCCACCGTGAGCATGGTGTTGCAATGCAAAGGTTTGTTTGGTTTCGGTGTGTTTGATTTGAGGAAAATCTTCTATGTGTCCAGAAAATTTGAATGTGAGCTCTCTCAATTAAGTGAATTTGCTGCTATTAGTTAATCTAAGCTTTGATGATTTGGTTGTAGCCTTCTGTTACATTTGTATTTTCTTTTTTAATTGTTTTTGGTTAAGTTAAAAAAACTTTCTAATATGTTAACACATCTAGTTCTTTCTATGAATTCCTTAAACTGGTTTAAGGTCTCTCCGTGTGTGTAGTGAGGGGTCAGAATTGAAACTCCAAATTGATAACTTTAGAGGACATATGTTGATAAGGAAGAGTCAGTTGGATTGTGAATTTAGAAGTTAATGTACTCATACTTCAGACTGTCCACTAAAAAGATTAGGACAGTAAGCATATATGTGGGCTAGTGGCATTCTTCAAGTGGCTCAGGAGAGATGGTATCACAGTTTTTTTTATTTTTTTTATTTTTTAATTTTTCTTGGTAATGAAAAAACTGAGTAATATAATTAAAATTAAATATAAAGTGCATGAGAGCCACTATATATATGCCTACTAACCTTGCTAGGATAGTATAAGTTACACCTATAGACCTATTGTATAAAAGTACAAGGCAGTGTGGTACTCAATAGTATGGGCCTACTTGATATATTCCAACAATCAACTTGAACTCAAGATGGGTTAAGAGATACATTCAGAATATGAGCTACCATCTCTAACACAGCCACCAGTCAATTTTTTCATGACTATTTATTGAGAGATTTGTTGCATTATTGTCATTATAGATCAAAAGGAATCTTTAAAATATATGTTGGTTTCAATATATGTATATATATATTTTTGGCCATTTGTCTGCAATAATACTGCACTATGAGTCATTTCTCAACTTAAGCTATTCATGTCTTTCAAAGATTAGTTTGTCATTGATATCCCAGGTACTCTGATTATTTGTTAATGCCAAATAAGACCTCATTGGCGGTAATACCTGTTAATTCATTGAAAAGTTCTTCTGGCAGCTACTTTTAACACTTTTTTTGCAAATACATTTATTTACTCCTTATACCAAAGGATAATGCAGTTTTTTGCATCAGTAAATTTGTTGATTGCCTTTGACAGTGCATTAGATAACAACCACTCATGGTGCAATCAAACTAAGGACCCCTCTTTCTCTATTATTTATTCATTCACACACACACACACACACACACATCTTGGTTTCAACTTGTAAAATTGCGAAAGCAGCCTAGTGGAAGTGATTTAGTAAAATATTGGTGAGCTGATCAAGAGAAGCAATTGAGTGAATCTGTAGAGTGTCCTAAAGGATATGATGATGATGATAGACAAATGATAGGTCATTATTGTTGTGCAATAAAACTGTGGATTCAAAATAAAGACATAGATAAATCAACAAGCATACACACAAAAAGTACAAGAATTTATGTGGTTCGGCATATTGCCTACATCCACAAGGGGGTGACAAGGAGAAAGTTCTGCTAAGATATTAGGGAACTATAATAGTGGTACAAAGACTCTCTCAATAAACTTGAAGCTTAGATACACTCAAAGATCTTTCTTACACAAAACTAGAGAAACACTATTTTGTGCCATGACACAGCACTCTTTCACACAAAACAAACATGACAAGTGGATTGATTTATGTCATGACTTTCACACACACTTCTTAGAACAATGAGAGGTTGAATATAATATGGACTGCTTTTGCAAGTTGAATTTAATCGTAATTTGACTGACTTGACTGCTTCACTGTATGAAGGGCAGAGTTGAGTTTGTTACTTATTGTATGATAGGATTGTTGAATTGTTTCCTATATATATTTCTTTCAATTTTTCAATTTGTGTTTCCTTTTTTTTAAAAAAACTTTGACTTAAAACCTTGATTGAATTGTTTCCTTTTTTTTTTTTTTCTTGGATTTGTATTTCTTTCAATTTTGCTTCTTACAGGTGCTTTTTCAACAAGTTTACTTACTGTGGTTATTGAATTCTCTGCTGTCAACTTTAGCCTCTGGGACACAGCTGGTATCATTTATTTGATAGCTATTAAAATATTTTTAGTTTGAAATATAATTTACTCCTACTTGTAATGTCAATTTTCTCCTACTTGTAATGTCAATTTGCTATCTATATGTACCAAAGTGCAAATAAGGATGTACTTGGAGCTGTTTTATTTAATAAAGTTTATTGAGTGAAGCTATATGTACCAATGTACAAATGTACTTGGAGCTATTTGATAGCTGTTTTATGTACTTGGAGCTATATGTACCAATGTCAATTTTCTCCTATTGTCAATGATAATTGTAATATTAGCGTAAAATTTTCCAATTAAATTTTAATTTTGTAATAGAACAAGTTTGCCAAATTGGGCAAGTTTAGTATTGTAATAGCACAAATTTTAAATTTATTCTTAATTGTTGCTTATGAATTTTTCTTTTCTTTTGTTTTTTATAGGTTATATTAAAATATAAAATTACTTGAATTGAAAATATGAGTGCGAACAACAAAGAACCTGAAACAATCTCACTTTGTGATATGGTGGATGACTTAGTACATGATGAGTCAAAAATAAACGAAGATCAAAATAATGTAGACTTGTCATTGGATGATTCAAATCAACCTTTTGCATGCAATAGGCATTCAGAACCACATCTTGATATGGTATTTGAAAACTTAGAGGTTGCTCGTGTATATTATAATGCATATGCAAGGCGAAAGGGTTTTAGTATATGAGTAAATTATACTCGAAAGAATAAAGATGGAATAAGGGTTGGAATTGAATATGTTTGTTTGAAGAGTGGGGTGCAAAGCAATGATAGGTTTAAAGAAAGTTGATGATACATGGATTGTATGCAAGTTTGTGGAGAGTCATAATCATGAGCTTCTTACCCCTAAAAGTACAAGTTTGCTTCGTGGGCGTAGAGTGACAACAAGTGCTCAAAAGAATCTAATAGATACACTCAATGAGTCAGGTATAGCCCCAAACAAGATAATGTCTGTGTTAAGTAAAGAATTTGGTGGTGATTATAATGTTGGATGTATTCCAGTTGATATTCAAAATTATTTGGGTAGTAAAAGAAGAAAGTTGCTTCAAGATGGAGATGCTCAGGGAATGTACAAATATTTTATTGAAAGTCAATGTAAAAATCTAGGTTTTGTTTATGCAATTGAAGTTGATGAATATGGGTGCATGTGTAATTGCTTTTGGACAGATGCTAGGTCAAGAATGGCATACCAATATTTTGGAGATGTCGTTACCTTTGACGCTACATACCAAACAAATCGTTATAAGATGCCTTTTGTTCCTTTCACAGGGGTTAACCACCATCATCAATCTGTGATGTTTGGATGTGCTTTGCTTATCAATGAAATAGCAGAATCTTATACATGGTTGTTGAAGATTTGGCTTAATGCAATGCCTGGAAATCCTCCTTCTACAATTATAACAGACGATGACAAGGCTATGGCTAAGGCAATTGCAAATGTATTGCCAAATGCAGCTCATAGATTGTGTATGTGGCATCTTTTACAGAAAGTTCCAGAACAGTTGTCCCATGTATATAATAAATATCCACATTTTCAAGAAAAATTTTACCATTGCATTTATGATACAATCACTATTGAAGAGTTTGAGCTAGAATGGAGTAAGATTATGGAGAAATATGGATTGGGGGATAATGATTGGTTGGGAAATCTTTATATGCAGCGTGAAAGATGGGTTCCAGCTTACTTACGAAGCTCATTTTGTGCCGGAATGTCTACAACTCAAAGGAGCAAAAGCATGAATAAATTTTTTAAAGATTATGTTCGTTCAAGTACAACGATAAGTGATTTTGTATATCAATATGAGCTAGCTTTGAATGCACGTTATCTTAAAGAGAAAGAACAAGATGTTAAGACAAAAAATTCAGTGTCACTTTTGAAAACATGTTATAAGTTGGAAGCAGAGGCAGCAAAAGTTTATACAAGAAAGATGTTTATGAAATTTCAAGAAAAGTTATTTTGTAGTAAAAAATACAAAGCATCCAAATATCATGAAGAAGAAGTGAAGAAGATATACAAGGTAGTAGCTCATGGGAGAGAAAGTCCATTTTATGAAGTGTCTCTTGATATTGTTGAGACAAAAGCTATTTGTACATGCCATTTGTTTGAGTTTGTTGGTATTATTTGTAGGCATATCCTAGCTGTTTTTGTGAAGAAATCTCTTGTGCACTTTCTTCCATCACATTATATTTTAGAAAAATAGACAATTAATGCCAAGAAGCACATTGTACATGACAATCTAGTGATGTAGTATAGGTGGAGCTTCAAGTTTCTTCTACCATGATGAGAAATAGCTTGATGCTTCAATTTTTGGAAGTTGTAGAGGTAGGGTCACAATCAGAGAAGCAATACAAGCATCTTGGACAAACTTTACGAAAAGTTCATGAGGAGCTTCTAGCCATGCAAGATGTTCATGATGTTGATGATTTAGAAAGTCCTGATAATACTACATTAAACAATCAAGTATTATCAAATCTTTCAATTACTTTGCGAGACCCTCCACATGTTCCATCAAAGGGAAGGCCTAAAGCTTTGAGACAAAAGCATCCAAAAGGAAAACAATTGACTAAGAATAGAAAATGTAGCATATGCAAAGAAACGGGCCATGTGAGAACCAATTGTCCAACACATAAACATTCCAAGTAATTACATGACCTTGTTAGTTGTAGTATTAATTTAGTATTTAAATTTTTTGTTTATAAAATTACTTATTGTAGGGATGTTGCAAATACATGTTTGACACCACATTGGGAGTCAGTGCATCAACAACAAAGTCAAACTGAGGTTATTTAATTACAATATATTCAGTTTCAAAATAATACATACATTTGCTAATATTTTCAATAATAAACCTTTTACTTTTTTAAATTAGGAGTATTTGATGGCAAGGTTGAACCCGTTAGTCATAGCAAATACATTGTGCTCCACAAGTTTTGTACAAGTATATGATGTATTTGATTTTTTTACTTAGTATAAATTGTTATGTAATAGATTTTTTTATTATTTATTCATTTTTTTATTTGTCAATCATCTGTAGGACTCTTTGCCAACTGTGACATATCCTTCTACATCATCATCTACTATGCATATATATCCTAACCAGTCATCATTTACGGTATGACCACTTAGCGTTTAATTATAATATATTGAATTTTTTTTTAACTGTGTTCATTCTAATTTAATTTTTTGTATTTTGTTGTACATTTTTTTATGTATGATCCATTACAACAATTCCAAGAAAGTTGATGTACAAACAAGTTTTGTGTCCAAGAGAATGGATTGGGAAGCAAACATTTTTTGGTTATATAATGTTTAAATTGTGGTGGATAGACATAGAACCATCTTCTTTTTTGTATTTCCAACATAGGGTCATCTTTTTTGTATATTAAATTATGACAGGTTTTATTCTAGATGAATGTATTTTCAATTAGAAATTTTCCAAAAGAATTGTGACAAATTTTATATCAAGATGTATGGTCAATCATATGATCTTTTATGAATTGAATTGTGACAGGTTTTATTTCAGGTGAATGTATTCTCAATTAGAAACTTTTATTAAAAAAAAAATTGTGACAAGTTTTATTTCAGGTGAACTGTTATAGAAAAAATTGTGACAAGTTTTATTTCAAGTGAATGTGTTCTCAATTAGAAACTTTTATAGAAAAAATTGTGACAGGTTTTATTTCAAGTGAATGTATTCTTAATTAGAAACTTATATAGAAAAAATTGTGACAGGTTTTTATTTCAGGTGAATGTATTCTCTGTGTTTGGAAGTTCAAACACGGGAAACATAAACATTTTCTCATCTTTCCAATGTTTGACAAACTTATAACTTGATTCACTGTGCTGTACATATATAAGCACCAAAGAAGAAATAACTACAGAAATGAGAAGTATTGTTAATATATAAATGTAACTTGTTGTATTCACTTGTATAGACTCCACCACAGATATTGTGGAAAACAAAGTTGTGAGTACAAATTTCAGATGGGATCAATGCTCCATCTTCAATGACAAATCATTACTTTTTGATTTTCTAGTTAATTCTTTGATGCCTACCAACCCCTACCCTACACGCCCCAAAGAAAAAAAAAAAAAACAAATAGGTAGCCATTCTCCTTCTATACACTCCAAAAACAATCCTAAGAAGCAAAACTATGCCTCTTTTTCGACTGCCTTCTGATAATGCCAGATTCAAACAAAGGAAAGAAGAGGAAAATGCTCTTGAGCAGATCCTTAAAGATGATGTAAGACTTTGGCTTCTTCTCCCATGCTTTGTTTGTTTCTTGGTGTGATAGCAGCTCAGTGACATCCTTTCCAATATTCCCCATTTCTTGCTTCACCACCCTGCCACCAAAGTCACCAAAAACTAAATACGTAATTGATTCTCATGGCTATGTAGCACTGGAATCCTCCATACTGAGGTGATTCTTATTCTCAATGTTAGAACACGTGGGGCTGTAAAAAGATTTGAACAACCAACTAGTGTTTGATGAATTTCAAAAGATAAAAATATAAACACAAACATCGAAGCACAAATTTAACAGACCCTTCTCCTAATCTAGTAACTTTGGGTTTTTTTTTTTTTTTTTTTATAATCAAGAATCTTTATTGAAAGAGCTGGAGAACCAGCAACAAAACAGAACCACACAGCACAAACCAGCAACAATACAGACAAGGCTCTTAAAAGGGAGACCAACAAAAACAAACCAAAAGGAACCTCAAATAAGCCCCAGCCAGACAAAGCAACACAACCTACAAACCTGCAGAACCAAAACAGAACCACAACACCAAAAAAAAAAAAAAAAAAAAAAAAAAACTAACTAACTAACTAACAAAAGCATAACCAAAACAAAATACAACCAACCTCAACAGCAGATAGCAAACAAAGCAAACACAATGTTCTTTATTAACATTGTGTTTGGATGTAGTAATTGATTTTTTTCATAGGAAAAACTAAAAATGAAGGGGTTTTCAATAATCCATCATTTAAAATCCAAACAATTGCAACAATGAAAAAATAAATCAAACAAAATAACAACAATTAATTGCTTTATAATCGCTATAAAGCAATTATAGCGATTAATGATTCCAATTTCCAATTCTCTCAGTAAGGTTGTAGAGACTAGAGATTTTTTACCTGATCGTTAGATAAACCAGAGAGAGTTGGCAGAACCTTTTAGTATGATTCCAACTTCTACTACTACTACACACACACACACACACACAAGATTTCATCATGAGATGCAAGGATGAGCCTAAGTAAATTTGGAGAACAAAGATGTCTCAAATGATGGTGATTTATCCCACATTATTTGGTTTATATTACAAATTGAAGAAAATATCTCAATCTTGTTATAGACAAATTATTGAGAAGCTATTTCTTGATGTACTTAGATGACAAAGAAAGAAATTATGGAAAATATTCTTTAGAATTCCAATAGATTGTGAAAAATTGAAGCCAACCTAGAGAGCATTGATGTAAGTTATTCAAACGACACCAATACAGCAAACCGTCTAGAAAACAACGAAAGCAGGAAAGATTGATGCTAGCTAACTCTAGCACAAGTTTTCTCCAACGCAACGAGTGCTAATGGAAGTTCTTCTTATCGCACCAAAGTAGAAAACTTTCTAGCAAACAACAAAAGGGGCAAAGATTGATGCTAGAAATATTAACACTTATGGATAAACATCAGATAGCTTACCATGAGTGCCCCACATAATAACAGAGAGCCCAGGATGCCGGAAGGCCAAGAATTAATCTTACATCATATCAACACTACCGCCATAGTGTAGCAGCCACAATTTCACAATCATCAGTCAAATAACTCAAACTGTGTCTAATTGTCAAAACATGGTCATTTCAATTACACTAAGCCAGTGTTTTTATTTACATAGCCGTAAACTCAGCAAGGAATCGCCATCCCATATGTGACTATAACTTCTCAGTAATGTATATGGCCAGTGGAAATTTTGTATCTCAAACTAGGGTGTCAATTAAATATACAAGTAGCCGAGGCTAGGACAACCATTTAGAGTCAGTTTGGTTAGGCAATTTGGAAGCCTAAAAATGCATTTAAAAACCCAAAATACCATTTCACAACAACAACCCCTCATAGCTTTTTTACAATTGCTCATTTTAAAACCCAAAAGTGAAACAGACTTACAATACAGTGCAAGGAAATTAACTCTTTAAATATACAAAGATTGAAACATAATGCAAGTTCAAATGGCATTCAGAAACTTAAGAAAAAAGTGGTAATAAATAAAAATAAATTAGATGGGAAAGATGGGGTTACCTTGGCTTTTGGGAACAGGGGCTGTGATGGGGTTTTTATCAGGAATGGCTTTCTGGGGTAAAGGGGCTATGTCTTTTTTGCAAACAAAAAGAGTGGACTCTGCACAATTAATACATACACAAAATTAGTGAGAGAAGGAATTTGTAACCCAATACTTACATGTACTAGTCGTATACAAAAACCAAAACACACAGACCTAATGTTGAGGTGGAGGGATTTTTGTGCTCCAAGTGCAGAAGGTCTTTGCTTGTGTGCCCCATCTCTCTTTAGAACAGGGTTTTTTCACAGTTTCTCTCAGAGGCGTCACCAAACAAACCTTTGCATTGCAACACCATGCTCACAGTGGCTTCGACATGTTTACAAGCTCTAGCAACGAATCCGGTGGTGTGGTGGAGATTTGGGCAAGAGGAAGTAGAGGATGGAAGAGGAAGGAAGCAAAGGAAACCAGAAATTTTTGCCTAACTCGTTCTGGTTCTGAAGGAGTGAAGGAAGCAGAGGAACGGTGATCAGAGGAACAGCGATCAGAGGAAGCAAAGGAATGGCGATCAGAGGAACGACAATCAGAGGTAGGCGTGAAGGAAGCAGAGGAACGGTGAAGCTGGTTTTCCTTCTTCGTTCTGTTCGGGCGATCAGGCTCCGGCAATCAGAGGAATGGCGTGAGAGCTTTGCGGTAAGGTTTGTTTTCTGGCTTAAGAACAATTTTGGGGATTTTCTGGCGTGAGAGGTTTTGGCTGAGGGATTATTGCTAGGAGTGTTTTTTTTTTTTTTTTTTTTCTGACGTGGCATGGTGTGATTGTGATTTACGCCACCTTCGGACCTAATGTTTTCTCTAAAAAGATAGTACCAAAAGAGCAAACATTCGGTCAGGCTGTGGCGTAAAACCAGTGTTTTACGCCAGCCAATAAAAAACCACCATGTCATCACTCAAAGCCCTCAGACCGAAGATGGAAAAAAATATTATTATTTTAATAAAAATATCTCATCATTCTCTCTCTCTTCACAGTCACTCTCTATCTCTCTCTCATCTCAATCTCACTTCTTCCTTTTCTCTTCTTTCTCTCTCATTCTCACTTTTTCCTTCCTTTTCTCTGCCGTTTGTCTCCACCGCCACCACCTTGAAGGCTGCCACGTTATCACCTTTTAATGAGTCACTTAAATCCCTCTCCAAATCAAACCAAAACCCAATCTGAGAGACGGAATCGGAGTGAAAGAAATAGAGAAGAAAGAAGAGAGAGAATTGGAGAGTGAAAGAAGAGAGAGAGGCCGTTGTTCCCAGCCACACACCACGCGCCGTCGACGTCGATTCCTAGCCCACAACCCACAACCCACAACCCATATGCTACCATGGCCCGTGACCACTCCACCACCGCGCCACAACCATCGGACCACCCTACAACCCAACAAAAACCCAGGCCACAAAACCCACAACCCCACAGCCCACAACCCTCATGCCACCACTGCCACGACCAAGCCATTAGCGCAGCGTTGCCACCATCGAGAGAGATTGGCAGAGAGAGCCCTGATTTGATGAGAGAGGTTTGAGTTTTTAGAGAGAGAAGACTGAGTTTTTGGAGAGAGAGTTGATGAAACCCAATCAACAACGATCCATGACCCACGGCTATTGTCGCCTTCAAGGTGGTGGCGGTGGAGACAAACGGCAGAGAAAAGGAAGGAAAAAGTGAGAATGAGAGAGAAAGAAGAGAAAAGGAAGAAGTGAGACTGAGAAGAGAGAGAGGGAGTGAGTGACCGTGAAGAGAGAGAGAATGATGAGATATTTTTATTAAAATAATAATATTTTTTTTCATCTTTGGTCTGAGGGCTTTAAGTGATGACATGGCGGTCTTTTATTGGCTGGCGTAAAACACTAGTTTTACGCCATAGCCTGACCGAATGTTTGCTTGTACCAAAATGGCACCCGTCTTGCCAGTCTATAAAAACAAAAAACAAAAAAAGCCAAACCCAAACCCAAACCCAAACCCGAAAGCAGAGTACAGTCTTTCCCTCCAAAACCCCTCACCTTCTTCAACAACAACCACAACCACAACCACAACCATTAACCTTTTTAAATCCAAGCTGTTAACTAAAACCCAAAAGCTGAAAAAAAAAAAAAAAAAAAAAAAAAAAAAAAAAAAAAAAAAAAAAAAAAAAAAAAAAAAAAAAAGAGGCTTCTCTCTAATGGAACAGCTTCACCGACTCTACAATACCCATGTAAAGCTTTTGGCTTTTGACCTCCTCTCTCTCACACAAACCCCTTCTCATTCTCCCTCAGACCCCATTTCCTTTTCTCGCAGAGGCACTTTTTTTTTCCGTGCCGAGACCGTCGGCACCATCACCTCCCGGGAACTCAAACCCAACAAATTCCTCAAATTCACTGTTGATGATGGCACCGGCTGCATTGTCTGCGTCCTCTGGCTCAACCACCTTGTGTCGCCTTACTTCTCCCGCTGCAGCCCGCCAAGTGTTCGACTAATTGCCCAAATGGCGAGTCATTTCGCGGCAGAGGTTAGGCTTGGGGTAGTGGCAAGAGTACGTGGGAGGATCACGAGTTACCGTGGCGAGGTGCAAATCACGGTGTCGGATGTGGTGGTGGAGAGGGACCCCAATGTGGAGACATTGCATTGGTTGGAATGTATGAGTTTGGCAAGCAAGTGTTTTGATGTTAGGCCCTCTTAGAAGGTAGTGGTTATTCATTTCAATGTTTTTTTGAATTTGGTGAAATGGGTTTTATTTTTTAATTTGATTTTTACATGAAAAGTTTGAGATACATGTGTAGTTTGTTCAAAGAAATAGTTCTTAAAATTTTCCATTTGGGTTTCATTTTTAAGCCTGGTTTACGAGTCTTATTGACCCTATTGATAATTATTTACCATTCCAACTTTTAGAATGTTGGGTTTTAAGCATCCTATAGAATCTAACCAGGAATTATGATCATTGGTATGAATCTCTATCTTGGGCAGTGCTAACATGAATTTCAACTTTTAGTTGAAATTCTTTATTATATTTGCATTATTGTCTCTGCGTCTCTTAGAGGTGGTATCCACATTAGCACTTTGACAGGTCCCTATCAAGATGATGGTTGAGACTCGAGAGAAATCTGGAGATGTGTTTCTATTTTTTTGATAAATAAATTGAATGTGTTTATCTTGAGAAACTTTGAGTAATATTTAAAAGATACAGATGGCCAACTTGTCCTACATGCCTAGAGAGAGAGAGAGAGAGAGAGAGAGAGCAAAAGAAGATGGGAAAGAGGTGATGGTTTTACTCTAACACGAACCAATAGAGCAAAAGAAACTCCCATTATAAAACAATAATTATTTTATGCATAGAATATATATTAAGACCCCCTATTGTTTATGCGAGTCCATCATTTGTTTTGAATGTTTTGGTTTGGGGGAGGGGAAGGTTAGAGCAATATACACGATGCAAGTTGCAATGATATTTTACAGTGAATTGGAAGAAGAAAGGCATATTTTAGTACTATAATTAGTAGATGATGCGCAACAAAATCTTTTTGTTTAACATGATATTTTACAGTAAATTGGAATTTTCACTTTCCAATCTATGCAAATTGGCTGTGTGTTTTAAAATGTCCCATTGAAGAAAAAACTCCATTGTCATGATGTGTAGTTGAAGGGATTGTCCACAGATCAGATTGGGCGGATTGAGATTGAAAATTTTAACCAAATTGCCTTTGGCGGGTTGGAGTGGACTGGACCGGTTAGCAGATCAAGAGTTTTTTATTATTATTTTTTTCATATCCCTATTTAAAGCATTCAGCACCAAAAAAGAAAAGAAAGAAGAAGCAATAAGAATTAATCACGTGTAAAGCCTTTTCTGTAAAATGTGAAGCTCCCTTTAATTGTCTCTTTCATGTGTAACTAAAATGTGAAGCAATTGAAGGAAAATATGGATGTCAAATTCAGCCAAATTGTTATCGAAATCCAAAGATACGTAAGGCACCTATTTCCTATCTCTCACACACACACACACAAAAAACCCAGTCCTTGTGTTCTAATTTTTTTTTTTTCTTAGAAATAGTTTCAACCTATAGCTTACTCATGTTATTAGTTTTTTTTTTTTAATAAACCAATAACATGAGTAAGCTCTTCATATAAACTAAAATCCAAAGATACGTAAGGCACCTATTTCCTATCACACACACACACACACACACACACAAAACCCAGTCCTTGTGTTCTAATCTTTTTTTTTTTTCTTAAAAATAGTTTCAACCTATAGCTTACTCATGTTATTAATTTTTTTTTTAGTAAACCAATAACATGAGTAAGCTCTTCATATACACTAAAATCATGAATGTCCTCAACACGTAATCATGTAATGGAATTTCAATTTTAATAAATTAATATGCTATTCATTTGAGTACTAAGTACTAACAGTAGAATCGAGTCATTGATTCGTGCATTTGTATTGTATATGCATAGCAGTGTGATGATTTTATTTTTCCTCTCTCAATTTCATGTTTTAGCTTACATATTTCAGATCACATTACTTTTGGCTCAAAGAATGTGGTTTTTTTTTTTTTTGGGGGGGGGGGGGTGGTTGTTGTTGTTGAGCAACATCTAAAAAATGATGAATGAATGTCTCCAAAAGTCCAAAACGGTTCGTATGGTTAATTAAACTTTCTGTTTGGCTCAAAGAATTAAAAGAGGTGAAGTACTGATGACACCTTAAGATGTTCTTTCTATTTTGGCTCTAAGATTCAAATATGCAAGCTCTATGAGGAAACTGCCTCATCCTCTAGCAGCTTGTACAAGGCCCTCCTTCCCAAAACAAGCAGAAACCCTTTTTTTATTGGAGATAGAGCAAGCCCTTCCACCATCTACATTAAAGAGATTATGTTTCGCTCTCTTCAAGTTGGAGCAGTACCTATGGCGGTAGAGCAGGAGCAGATCTATTCGAAAGAGTCCTGTATATGGCTTTAATGGTATTTGGAGTTGTTCTGCAACAACCTCCCACAAGGGAAGCCCCAACCTCACACCATCTGTTTACATAAGAGACAAAATCTTCATCTGAAACGCCAGTATTTTGCTGCAATGAAAAATCAAGGTCTAAGGCAGTGTGGGTGTGATAGTATACAAGAATAAGGTCAAGAATGTATTTATAAGCTTTCATTGAATTTGGTTTGAAAAACATAAAAACAACCAGGAAGCAGATCATGATGTGATCAATCATTGATATGCTTTTATTCATTAGGATTAAAAAATGAATTGTTGTGCTAATCTAGTGAATTTGGATTTTGCCTTCATTACAATACAAAATTAAATAAGTGAGACTAGAAGTTTTTCCGATAAAGTGGTGAACAGGAATTTGAAATTGATACTTGAAAGTTTCCTGCCATTTGGAAAGAACACAAAGTTGCATCAACCACAGGCACAGCCTAGATTTCTGAAAATTGGTAAAGAGTAAATACAACTTTAACCCTCTTCTCAAGTAAGATTATATTTTGCTGAGAAATATTTTCACTCTCAAAACTTCATTAAAAAACAAGAGTTGTAAATGTAGATGTAAAATTGTACAAGTGCAGCAAAAGAAAGTGAACGTACCACCCATTGTTTTTGCTCGGCATCATATCTTTCACCACTATTTGGATATATAACTATTGGTTTTTTTGATACCTGAAGGAATTGTTCAAAATAATAAGGTTTAAAAATCCACTAGGCAGAGTGACTTGTAGGAATGTAATCATGTAGAGATAAAAGATTCAATTGGAAATTAAATAAAGTGCTTATATATGTCATATGATTCTTCACAAACAAGAAGTTAATTCACTGAAACAAAGAAAATGGACTACAGATCGTTAAAGCATGCAGAGTGAATGGGGTATAGAAACATGGTTTGCCACCTATCCAGAACGTGGAAGAATGAGTGTACACTTGCATACATTTTATATATTGTTTAATGAGAATTTAATATGTGATAAGGTAATCTTCAATTTTAAATCTTTCTAAATTAAGTCTAGTTTTCTTTGCAGAAACTCTATAACAAGGGAAGAAAAAAAAAAAAAAAAAGATAAATGGACTGAAAATTAGCAAATTGGAATGCAAGTGTAACACATATGGACCCAGTAGTGATTTGTTTTTTTAATCAGAAAAAGTAAGTAATTCATTGAAAGATGAAGAATGAGAGCTGCAGTATACAGGAAGTATACTACATTACAGATCAGAAATAAATAAATAAATAAATAAAAGTCAGCAGACAGTGATACTATCTATCAAGGACAATAAATCTATCCCAGTATGTGATTTGTTATGGTAGGAATCTATTATATGTTGGCCTCACAGGTCCAATTAACTGCTCATATAATTAAATGATGTTTTTGCCAACTCAAATGATTACGTTAACCTCCATCTCTACAGAGAGTCAATAAACCAAGAAATAATGGTATAATCTAACTTATCAAATGAATAAATAAATAATGGTATAATCTAGAAGAACTACAGTGTTTTATGCAAGATTTTATATTAAAAGAAAGAGCAAAAAGGTCAATAGGTGAAATGGCTCTTAAGAATGGAAAAAAGTTAGTCTTATGCTCAGCTAAAAAAAAATAAAGATAAATAAAACCCAAAGCAAAATAAGAAAATCAACAAAATGAACAGCACCATAAAGATGATACCTTCTTAATAGAAAATATAAGTTCACGAATTAATCGAGGAGGGGTACAGTTGATTCCCACTGAAACAACTTTCTTGCATGATTCAGCAATGGATGCACATTCAAGAATGGAATCACCACTAACCACATTAACACCATTTTTAGAATTGAAACAAAACCATGCTGGAATCTTTATGTCTTCTTCCTCCAAAATCTCTGCATAAGCCTGCATGAACACCGAGGTTTCAGAACAAGGATCTTCAATATCTATTGAGAATTAATCCTTCTCTACCACCACAAGCTTTGAGCGTCCATCAAGAATTTGACTGATGACCCAACCCAAATATTGGGCACATCAGTGGGTCATGACAAGTATCAGTAGTATGAAGCGAACAATAAAATAATATAGGCCTTTATTAAATATCTGCTATGAAGAGATTATAATGTTACTGAAAACCAACAAGAATAGGCAAATACCTGAGCTTCTAATTTATTAGGAATTGTCTCAAATGCAATTAAGTCAGGACCTGATTCTGCTAGGACTTGAACCCTTCTCAGATGAAAATCTTTCAAAGTTTCTAGTGTAATTGCATCACCATAGTCCCCACTGTTAAGAGTACATAAGAAGAAAAAAAGACATGATCACTGAATTGTCAATTTGGACAACAATTCTGAACTCACAGAAAGAACAAGTCTGCCAAACTTCGATATAGAAGCATGTGAGGTAAGAATAACAAAAAGGGTACAATGTTATGCCAATAATACACATAAAGTAGGTCATTAAAGTTTTACCAGGGACTGCTAGATATAGGAAAAATCAGAGCCAAAGAAAATTGCAGCTCAAGCTATTACTTTAAGCAGCACTTGTTGACTCACCTGTACTCAGAACCATCAGCTAAATAAGCCCCATAACTCCCCACAGATGCCGCAACTAAGATTGGGCGTCGTTGGAGAATTCTTCCAACTCCAGTGTCATTAGATGAACATTCAGCACATTTGTTATTATAATTATCTCGTGCCTCAATGGCGATTTCAACACTTCTTCTAAGCAAGTTTTCACCCTCTTCTCTAGAAAAGCCTTTAGCCTGAAAGCCCTGAATTGTGGCCTGTGCTCATATGGATAAACTTGAAATTCATTTTGGGTAAAGAAAAGTAATAGTGAGATTATCATTATTTAACAGAACCAACCTGATAAGATGCTGTTATTATAACATCTGCACCAGCTTCTAGGTAGTCAAGGTGTACCTGCACCATCAAGAAACTCGGATGAATTACGCAAATAAATGAAAAGAGAAATTTTAAACATAAATCAATTTCCACTTAGGATATATGTTCTAAAGTGACCCCTTCCCTTATATCATACTTTATATTTTTTGATAGGTTATATCATGCTTTATATAATTTCAAGCCAACAAAAAGCTGAGATCATAGTACTTTGTCCAGTTGTGAAATTTTGAAACCAACATTTAATGTAAAGTATTTTTCATCTGAAGAAACATCTCCAAATTAACCCTTTACTCATAAAATGTTATTCATTAAATGTTTTAATTACTTTAAAATTTTTAACTGATCATTTTTCACCTTATAACAATGGATAGATTGGTCTGATTAGTTGATCAAGTGCAATTCTATTGTATGAGTTTTAACTTTCAAATATTTTTACACCCTCCTAAAATTTTCATCAAAACAGATATTTCATAAATCATTTACACAAACTTTATCAGATGGTGGATTTGCATCACAGAATAAGATTCAATATTTACATGGAAAGCTGCTATTGGTTTATTCAAGTCACAAGACTGACTTAAGAGAGAAAAGACAAGCACAGTTCTTGAAACTGATTTTCTACACCACATGGTGGTCCTATCATATGTTTAATGCTACATCTATAGCAATGAAAGTCTGCTACAAACAAACCTAAAAAGCTAACTGATTCAACAAGCAGAATCTCTAAGTGTCGAAGCCGTGCGTCCAAGTTCATAATTAACAGTCCATATCCATAAGTTCCAATGTTCCTTTCCTTTCACCACAAATTTTACAAACCATGTCCACATTGTATCCCAAATCTTCACACATACTGCAAAACCTAAGATCCAAGCAACCTCATCACCATACCAATAACATTACCACCCCCACCACCCTCCCCCCCACACCCCCCCCAAAAAAAAAAAAAAAAAAAACCCTTTTAAATTTCTAAAATTTCACACAACCATAAAGTTGGGTTTTTTTTTTTCTAATATAAAAAATTTTCCTTTAATATTTACGTTCTCAATTTCTCTCTTACTCTTTTGGACCCCCCAACTAATAAATATTATCAAATTCAACCTTTCCCATTCATTACATTCTCCCATCTTAAAAAAAAAAAAAAAAAAAAGGAGTAGTCTCTTTTGGGCCCCAACTAATATATATCTAAAAATTCAAGATTTCCAATTGCATTATATTCTCCTATATTTTCACCAACCAAATTAAGGAGAAAATTAACTATTTTTCAATTTGAATATGTTATATGTCTCTCTTGGATTACATTACATTCAAGGCAAATTGAGATAAGAACAAATACGAATACGAATACAGAAGCCAATACGTGCACATAAATATACGGAGAGAGACAGAGGACCTGGCGAATGAGATGAGGAGAAGAGAGGAGGCATTTAGCGCTCCAGAGTGGATCGTTGAGGTCGGCACCGTGTCGTTCCAGCTCCGTCGCCAAGCCACCATCCACCACCGCCGCCGCTCTTCCCTCATTCTCTACAAACTCCCTCATCAAATCCCACTGCGACTGTGACGACGACGACGTCGTTTCGATGCCGAGTCCCATCACTTTATATATCTATCTCGCTCGCTCGCTCGAGTCTGATTCAGTTTCAGCTTACTTTGAAGTTGTTCTGAAAGTTGGTTTGGTTTAAATACGCAAACAGGCTACTCAGCTTTGTATAATCATAATCTTCCTCCTTTCTATAAACAGTAGCACTCTATTTAACTAATACCTAAAAATAAAAATTGAAAGTGATTTTTTTTTTTTTAATAAACTAATTGAAATTTTGACATATCTGCACTTACTTCTGCATTTCCATCTCTCACACACGTCACTTAAATGAATTGTGAAAAAAATTGCCGTAATATATATTAATATATCAGTTTAGATCCTAACAAAAATTAAAATAAGTAAGATATTAAGAGAATTTGCTTTGATGGTGTCAAATCATATATAGAAAAATCTAGAAGAGTACTTGGTATGGTTCCGAACAAAATTTCTCTCCAAACTAGTTTGGAGATAAGCTTTTTAAACTTCTCATCGTTAAATTTTATGTTCCTTATATTCTTAACATCCATCTCAAATTTCGTTTAAATTGAATGTTATTTATTATTCGATCAATAAACTTATTTTTTACAAATAAGTTTAGATCACAAAAACTTGAAGTTTTTACATTTGTTTGATAACATAGTAATCGATCTTTGATTTTTTTGAAATTTTGTAAGCATTAAGGATTTGATAAGAACATGCAATCCAACAGTTAAATTTTCAAAATTCACACTCAATATAAAGATATATGAGGAATTTAAAGAGTTTTTCTCCAAATTAGTTTGGAGAAAATTTTTGTTTTGTGGCCCTATACTCTTCTACCATGTCCCCATCATGCACACACATTTGTCCCATGTAACTTTTTTCATTATCACTCTCATATTTTATCTAAATTTTTAATCATAATCAACTTGTTGGAGCATTTTAATATTAATTAATTAAAATAGATTTATATTACAACATAATTGTAAAGATGCGGTTTTTCTCCAAATTAGTTTAGAGAAAAATTTTGTTTTGTGGCCCTATACTCTTCTACCATGTCCCCATCATGCACACACATTTGTCTAATGTAACTTTTGTCATGATCACTCTTATATTTTATCTAAATTTTTAATCATAATCAACCTGTTGGAGCATTGTAATTTAATTAATTAAAATGGATTTATATTACAACATAATTGTAAAGATGCAGGAATTAATATGGAAGATGAGAAATTAGTAAAAATGTTTAATCCCACGTTGAAAAGGAGAGAGACTGTGCTATTCTTTTTAATTGTGGTGATTAATGGGCTAATATGTATTGATTCAAATATTGGACTAGATACGTGCGCAAAGGAGAGGTGAAGGGAGGGGGTCCAAACTAATAGTCCATTAAAGAGAGTGAGTGTAGCGTCTCAGTCCAAATAGTGTTGTGTAATTTTTCTCTTCAAATTAATAATATTCAGAACTATTATTCAATTTCTCTTTGTGTTATTTCCATTATTATTGTGTTTGTACCTACAATTTTAAGGAAATTCAATACATGGAGCTTACACAAGAGAAACCAGATGAGATTGTTGGAGATCTCAACAAGCCCTTTCGCTTTAAGGGAGCCCACTTCAAGAGGTGGAAAGGAAATGTCTTCTTCTATTTAAGTCTTCTTAAAGTCGCCTACATCCTCACTGACAAGAATCCTTCAAAAGTTTCTATTGATGAGATGAGTGAGGAAGAATTTCGTCCTCATCAAGAAAAAATAGATAAATATATAAAAGATGAATACAATTGTTGCACTTATCTTTTGAATTGTCTTGCCGATCATTTCTATGATTATTACGATACAACTTATAATTCTGTCAAGAAAATATGGAAAGTTTTACAAAGCAAGTATGATACTGAGGAGGCTAGTGCAAAGAAGTGTGCTGCTAGTAGATTTTTTCGTTACCAAATGGTGGATGGGAAATTGTTAGTGGATCAAGCACAAGACTTCCAGATGATCGTGGCAAAATTGAGATCCGAAGGCATAAAAATTGGAGATAATCTAGTAGTGGTAGCTAACATAGTTGATAAACTACCCCAATCTTGGAGGGAGTTCAAAAAGACTTTGCGGCACCAACAAAAGGAGACATCATTGGAGACTTTGATCACACGCATCCGTGTGGAGGAGGAGGCTAGATGACAAGATGTACTCATAACACAAGAGAGCAATAGTAATTTCACCACAAAGGAACCAATAATAATATGCTAAAAAATTATTTTCCTAGAAATGGTCAATTAAAGCCTAAAAAGAGAGTTTTCAAAAATAATAATAGACCTCAAGGAAGGGGAAACCCAAATAAAAATAACAAAAAAAATCAAGGACTCCCTTCAAAAGATCAATTTGATAGATATTGTTTTATCTATGGTAAGAGTGGGCAAATTGCTCGATTTTGCAAATTTCAGAAATGTGAATCTGTTCTGCAGGCTAACATAGTCGAGGAGCTTTTAGTGGCTATGATTACAAATATCATTTGGTGCAATATGCTGAAGGGTGGTAGGGAAATTCTGGTGCTAATAGGCACGTCTATCATGACAAGGATTGGTTCAAGGTGTACACTCCTAGTGAAGAAGAAAAAACTGTTATGCTTGTTGACTCTAGCAAAACCAAGGTTCTTGGGAGTAGTGAGATTAATTTGAAATTCACTCCTAGACGTGTGCTAACATTGAAAGATGTGTTTTACACTCTATCCATGAGGAAAAATTTGATGTCAAGCTTTTTGCTTAACAAGGTTAGCTTCAAGCAAACTATGGAATCTAATAATTATGTAATCACTAAAAAAGGATTATTTGTGGGCAAATGTTATGCTTGTAATGGAATGTTTAAATTAAATGTTAAGAATAATAAAGTATCTACCAGTTTAGTTTCTATGCCTTCTTCTGTTAATTTTTGGCATGCTCGTTTGTGTCATATAAATAGTAAATATGTGGGAATCATGTGTAATTTAGGATTAATTCCAAGATTGTTAAAAGATTTTGAAAAATGTGAAACTTGTAGTCAAGCTAAGATTACAAAAAATGCCTCATAAAAGTGTTGTAAGTAATACCGAATTGTTTGAGTTAATTACTCTAATTTATGTGAATTTGGGGGAACTTGAACTCATGGAGGAAATAGATATATTATCACTTTTATTGATGATTTCTCAAAATATACAACTCTTTATTTGTTGAAAAATAAAAGTGATGCATTTGAAAATTTTCAAGATTTTTAAAAAGAAGTTGAAATCAATTCGGTAGAAAAATAAAAAGAATAAAAAGTGATAAAGGTCGTGAGTATGTATCAAGTACATTCAACTCATTTGTTTAGTCTTTGAGAATTATCCATAAAACTACTGCACCACATTCACCTACTTCTAATAGTGTGGCTGAAAGAAAAAAAAGAACTCTAATTGAGTTAACAAATTACCATGTTAATTGAATTTGATGCACCTTTACATTTTCGAGGTGAAGCTATTTTAACTACATGTCATGTTATGAATAGGGTGCCACATAAAAAGTCACATACCACACCTTTTTGAGATGTAGAAATGACATAAACCAAATTTGAGATATTTGAAAGTATGGGATTGTCTTGTTTATGTAAGGCTTACTGACCTTAAAATACCTAAATTTGGTATAAGAGCTACCACCTGTACTTTACTTGGTTATGCGATTAATAGTGCAGGCTATAGATTTTTTATCTTGAAAACAAAATAATTTTTGAATCTAGTGATGCAATTTTTCATGAAGAGAATTTTCCTTTTAAATTGAAATATAGTAGGGGTGAAGAAAAAATTTTGTCACAACCTAATTCTTCTACTTCTCACTTACAAAATCAAGAAAATTTTGAATAGAACCTAGAAGAAGTAAAAGAGCTAGAGTTGAAAAGGATTTTAGTCTTGATTATTATGTTTTTAACATTGAGGAAAATTCTCAAAATTTAGAAGAAGCTTTAATATCACCTAATGCTAAGAGGTTGTAAATGATGAGATGAAATCTCTAATTTCTAATAAAACTTAGAAATTAGTAGATCTTCCATTGAACTATAAGACCATAGGTTGTAAATGGGTCCTTAGAAAAAATTTAAAACTGTATAGATCAATAGATAAGTTTAAAGCTAGACTTGTTGCAACAGACTTTAAACAAAAAGCTAATCTTGATTTCTTTGATACATTTTCTTCAGTAACAAGAATTACATCTATTAGATTGTTAATTGCTATTGTTGCAATTTTTTATTTGAAAATTCATCAAATGGATGTAAAAACTGCTTTTCTAAAAGGGGACCTAGAGGAAGAGATTTATTTGAATCAACCTGAAGGCTTTGTAGAGCCTGGACAAAAAAGCAAGATATGTAAACTAACTAAATCCTTATATGGCTTAAAGCAGGCACCAAAATAGTGGCATGAAAGGTTTGATTCCTGCATGATTAAGAATTGTTATAAATCAAATGAATGTAATAAGTCTATTTATTCTAAATCATGAAATAATTTACATGTTATTATTAAGAAAAAGATATACTTAAAAGCCATTTTAATATGAAAGATCTTAGTGAGGTTAATTTTATTTTGGGCATGAAAATTATAAAAACATGTGATGGAATATTTCGTAATCAATCACATTATGTTGAGAAAATTTTAAGAAAATATAATTTTCATGATCACAAAAATATGTCTACTCCTTTTGATTCTAGTGTTCATTTATTTCCTGTGAATAATGATAATGAGATTTTTAATCAAAATGATTATGCTAGTATCATTGGTAGTTTGTGTTATGCTACTGATTGTACTATACCTGACATTGCATATGTAGTAGGAGTGCTTAGCAGGTTTACTAGCAAACCTAGTAGAGATCATTGGCTAGCTATTGAGCAAGTCATGGAATATTTAATTGATACCAAAAGCTATGGCTTATTTTATAATAAAAAAGTACCCTGTTGTAATTGAAGTTTTTAGTGATGTCAATTGGAATACTTTGTCAGGTGATTCTCTCTCTACTACTGATTATATTTTTTCCTTAAGTAATGGTGCTATTTGTTGGAAATCTAAAAAGAAAAAAATAATTATTAATTCAACAATGGAAACTGAATTAATAGCGTTAGTTTCAACTAGTGAAAAGACATATTGGCCTAAAGATTTGTTGTATGAAATTCCATTTTGGGAAAAGTCAATTCCTCCTATATTATTCATTGTGATAGCACTATCGCAATTTGTAAAGTTAAAAACCATTATTACAACGGTAAACCCAAATCTATAAAAAGAAAGTACGATACCGTGCGATCTTATTTAAGTAGTGGCATCATAACTGTAGATTTTATTAAATCTAATGATAATCTTGCAAATCCATTTACCAATGCCTTGGTAAAAGATAGGTTCTGGAATTCATTGAGGGGGATGAGACTAAAATTCATAGAATCATGAGCCATGTATGAGGATACCCAACCCAAAGACTAGAGATCTTGAGAATTGGGTTCAATGTGAAAAATGAACCATACAATGGTCATAAGAAATGTACTATTTATTTCTTTAATTATTTATTTTGTAAATAATTTTTTAATTGTTCATCACTATGATATAAGTACATTTATCTAGTAATGTGGAGAGGTTGAGTAAAAAAACTCTTTATAAAATTTGTAACTCGTATGAGTGGGGTGTTAGAATTACAGGAGCACCCTTGACAAAATTTCACCTATGTGAGAGTAGGGGCGGGGCCGCTTCCTATGAGATTTGGACTTAATCTCAAATACACTCATGAAACTAGGATCAGCAGACTGCTGTAAAGTGCTAGCTATAAAAGTTCATGTCAACACCTAGGTTGTTAAGCAATGACACTTAATTTCCCCAAAGCGTCATTGCTTAGTTTAATTCGGAGACCACTACGACTCTAAAGTTGAGATCACTGTTTTACTAAGTGAAGGTTTAATGCAGAGCACACCTCATGATGCATAGTGACCTGTTTTTGCCTAGTAATCTCTCTTTAACTAAAAAAATTAATATTAAAATGAGTGGGGGATTGTTGGAGCATTTTAATATTAATTAATTAAAATGAATTTATATTACAACATAATTGTAAACATGTGAGAGTTAATATGAAAGATGGGAAGTTAGAGAAATTGTTTAATCCTACATTGAAAAGGAGAGAGACTATGTATTCTTTTTAATTGTGGTGATTAATGGGCTAATATGTATTAATTTATATATTGGGTTAGATATTTGCGCAAGGGGGGTGCTAATACACTAAAAAATAAAGAGGTTCTTGGCAAGGAAGATTGTTCTTTTTGGTAGAGCAGCCAACCAAGGACTTGAATTTCCTTAAAGAGAGCGAGTGTTGTATAATTTTTCTCTTCAAATTAATAATATTCAGAAGTATTATTTAGTTTCTCTTTGTATTATTTTCATTATTATTGAATTTGTACCTACACAACCTCTCAAAAAGAAAGAGAAAGGTAATTACTAATTAGCAACACATTTGATGATCTGCCTATCTATAATTGGGGCTGATTATAAGTCCACCATCTCACTTTTTTCAAATTGGACTTTGTGATAAGCACAATTCTTTTGTGCAACACAAGCAGATTCCCACTCACAACATAGAACATGTTCATCCCAATAATATGCCAAACATGCAATGGGCAGAGAGAATAGTCTTTCATGGTTACTCATAAGAATCATAACCCCTTCAAATTGCAATCTTGCGCACTGTAGATTCGAGATTCATGTTCAAGTGGAAATGCGTAATTACATGACATGATGGGTCATTAACTAACGATCTCACCCTCTACTTTATCTATATATTACTAAAAGCTGAAGCGTAGCATTTAATGTTGTTACGCTCACATTGAGCCACATCAACAGCCACGTCATCATTTTTTGTTTCCAATTTTTGTTATATATATTTTTAAATATTTTCTCATTAATTTAAGGTGACTTAAAAACTCCATTATTTAAAAATTAAAATATCTTTTAACCATTATTATTATTATTAAATTTCGAAAACTCTTCATCTTTTTTACCTCTTCATCTCCTCACTACTTTCTGCCTTAATATCATTTTTTCTCCACCTTTTTGTCTTTCTTTATTTTAACCCTTCTTATTCTCAATATCTTACTATAAATTTGACATTTTCCTTTTCATTTTATACATAGTTTTCTCACATAAAAAATGTTACTTTTCTCTCTCTCTCTCTCTCTCTCTCTCTCTCTCTCTCTCTCTCTCTCTCTCTCTCTCTCTCTCTCTCAATTTTTTCATTTTTTGTTTGATTTTTTTTTAATATTTACATTGCTTCAATTCTTTGGGTTGATGAATTTTTATGTTAATTAGAATTCTACTTTGGGTTGATGCAATTTATTTTTGTGTTTTAAGTTGTTATCTTTTATCTTTTCATACTATGCATAGTTTTCTCACACAAAAAAATTTACTCTTCTCTCTCTCTCTCTCTTTCTCTCTCTCTCTCTCAATTTTTTCATTTTTTGTTTGATTTTTTATTTATTTTCATTGCATCAATTCTTTAGGTTGATGAATATTTATATTAATTAGAATTTTACTTTGGGTTGATGCAATTTATTTTTGTGTTTTAAGTTGTTATCTTTTATATTTTCTTTGACTAAATATTATCCTACTGCATTATGCATATAGTATATAATAATATAGTGTTATTATATTACATAGAATGACTTGAATAATTTGATGTTTATTGCTATATAGTTTATTTTTACTTTTTTTCCTCTGATCTTATTTTATTCAACATTTAAATCAAGTCACATCCTCTATACTGTTAAATTATGCGGCACAAATCAAGAAAATGGCTAAACACAAACCTGCCTTCCTTTACCATACATTGGGAGAATCAATATATTTATATGATAAAGGGTCATATAATTTATAATTTAGATAGCATTCTTCAAATGTGACTAGGCCCATAGATTGAGCAATTTTTAGACTTAAAAGGGCTATTGAGAATGAACTTTTTGAATTAAGTCTAACAAAATATGAATTACCATATATCATTTAGATAAAAGCTTTTATTATAAATACATTAATATTTTTTTTTGCCACATATTTAAATCACGCAAACTTAATAATTTTATATTATGCATTAGCATAGTCTTTGTTTATTCTTCTTCTTCTTCTCAAAAATATTATGTATCATCTTTAAAGGATGCCAACAATATTGATCTTATGGGAAAAGTTACATAAAATATTGAGAAAAAAAATTTTTATATTACATATACTAAAAATGTTTTACACATTCATCTATTTTAATTTAGATTTTTTTTCAAAATAAAATTTTAATTTAGATATTTATGAGTAAACAATGAAATAATGATTCATGAATAAAAAAAAAAAAATATATATATATATATATATATCTATACATATTTATCTTGTGCAGTTGTAACTTTACATATACTTTTACATTTATATATTCATCTACTTTAATTTAGATGTTTATAACTTAATAATGAAATCTATAAACAAGGTGATTAAAACAATCATATTTGCACAATTCAAAAAGTCTCAATTTCTTTTTTCAAAAAAAGGCTGTTTACATTTCCTTGGAATTATTTTTAATTTTGTTTTTATAAAACCTTTAACATACCACTAACCTAACCACTTCATACATTAAAAAAATTTAAGACTCATTATTACTTCCGTTAATATATTATGGATATCATTAATTGATTGAGACCAAACTAGAGAAATGTCTATCATATTTCCTTGAAAATTTAGAAGGAAAAAAAAAAAAAAAAAACCCTTTGACATACCACTAACGTAATTACATCTATAACTATTTAAGCCATCCATGATATCTATTTCTTATTGATAACCATAAAATTTACAACTAGCAAAGGAACATACAAAGTAATAAAAAATAAATGAAGGAAGAAAAAAAGAAATGAAATCAAATGTCAATTAATAACTATTATTTGGAAAATAAAAAGGTGATAAAGAAGAGTAAGAAATAAAATAGAGATGACTATACAGAGGACATTAAAAACTTTATAGTGCAATAAAATCAACAATTAAATATAATAATACAAAATAGTAACTTAAAACTAATCAAATTCTAACTAGGAAAATTATATATATGTATGTATATATATACATATATAAATCATAATCTTCATACACCATGACTTAAAAAAAAATTATTGAATAGTTCTACTTTTTCTTTAATGTCTATTTTATACAAAACATCAACCAATAAATATATGATAATGGTAAAAAATGTTATAGACAAAATTATGAAAAATATGATAAAAAAATTTTTTTTTTTTAAAAAAACTCTTTATAAAGTCTAGGGAGTAAAATAGTATTTTATCTAAAAAATTATCACGCGCAACGCGCGGGTTTGCTACTAAGTTTTATAAAGAGAGGTCTCAGAGCATTCTCATCAGCTGTTTTATAAAAAATGTCATTTTGACACACCAAAAGCCTACTTTATTATTTTACACATCATTTTACAATATTTCATTCATCAAGTGTTTTATCCTTCAATTCTATATATTAAAATAATATTTACCACACATTAAAATAATATATTTACTTAAAACCCAGCAATATACAATCACAGAGCCCTAGCAGTTGCCACCAACCAAGAAACAACAACCACCACTACAACCACCACCACAACAACAACCACTGCCACAAACTACAACCACAGTCACCAGATCCTCTAACAAATTCCAAATCCAAAAACCACAACAAATGAGGAAAAAAAAAAAACTCAAAATCTTCAACAAAACCCCACCATACACAGCATAGCCAGCCACCATCATACCCAAGCACAGCCTATAATCACAATCACATGGAATCCACAACCGAAGGAAAAAAAAAAAAAAAAAAAAAGAAAAAAAAAAGGAGGTAGATCAGAATAGATCGCTCCACAGCGACGGCCTCAGCAGCATAGTTTGTAAACCCGGACCGGACCGGGCGGTCCGACCGGGCAAACCGGGAACCGGAGTGAATTCCGGTTTTTTAATCTCCAGAACCGGGCTTCATTGACTTGTGAGAGAACCGGACGAACCGGGGTTGAACCGGAAAAACCGGCCGAACCGTAGACCGGTTCAACCGGTCATGGAATGGAGAAAAATCAAGAAAAATTGCGGCTGGCAGGGGTAGAACTGGAGCTCTCACACATTAAAAATAAGACTAAAGCCTTGACCAACAGACCAAGTGCTCCACTTGGGAACTAATATGCAATATTATTAAATTTATTTTAAATTTACATGATTTATAGTTTCTAAACTTCTATGTCATCTTTCTCAACATATTAAATATTACTAAATTAACTTTTTATTTAAGAATAATACCTATGCAATTTATGAATTTATTTTAAAAGTCATTTTTAGTTAATTGAAATGATTTCTCTTAAAGGATTATTATTAAAAAAAAAATTTATGCTTATTTATGTTGTACTATTTTTTATTAACCTTATAATGTACTATTTTATGTATTTTGTTTCAATTTTAAAGATATTTTTAGTAAATTTTTCTAATATTTACAAATTTAATATATTTATTTATATTTAAATAATTATTAAATTAATTATGACGTCATCACGGTTCAACCCCGGTTCGACCTCGGTCGGACCTCAAAAACCTTGAACCTCCCCCTTTTACGGTTCAATGAACGGTCCGGGTCTGAAAACCTTACTCAGCAGTGAGGCTGAACTCCATGGTGGCGAGCTGTGAGAGTGACAGGGAGGCTAAAAAAAAGAAAAAAAAGAAAAAAAAAAAAGACAGAGAGGGAGAGTGACAGGGGAAAAAAAAAAGAGATAGAGAAGGCGCGCAGAGAAAGTGGCAGAAAAGAAAAAAAGGGAGGGGTGGAGGTTCTAGAGAAAGAAAGAAGAAGTAAAAAAAAGGAAGAGAGGTGAACCTGAGAAGATGAAGTGAGGCAGAGAAAGAAAGAAGAAAAAGAAAGAGAGAGCAAAAAGAGTCATAAATGAAGAGAGAGAAATGGAATAAAAAATCATTTTTTATTTTAACATTGTTGGCCGTACCGTTCCATCTTTGGAACGGTACTGTTTATATATGTTAAAAATTATAAGATTTGGAACATTTCATGAGAGGGGTTTTTTGATGTTTAGTGTGTCAAATGTCAAATGCTCTTACAATAGTTTAACAATGAAATTAAATTCACAAATACTACTAAATTTACTTCATGAATCTTAAAGGAAATGTTTAAATTACAGACCAAACCCAAATAAAGTATACCCATACTAAGCCCAATCCAACTCATTACCAAAGGTTATGTCGCATTGCCAAAGAGTTGCATCTCTTGATATAATAAGCCCAATCCAATTCATTACCAAAGGTTATGTCGCATTGCCAAGAGTTGCATCTCTTGACTATATATCCTTTGATTATCTATAAGCTTCTCTCTTGCTTTTCTCACCAAATTCATTTGAACATTTAGCTTATGGATGTTGTGTTTTATTCTTGTAACAAACTCCAACATACTAGTCTCGATAATATTCATTTCGTGAGAGGCATTATAGAACACTTATATAGATCCTGCATATTGTAAGATTAATCATAGAGAAGGTATGCGTTGAAACAAATGTTTTTTTTTTTCTTTTGTTCATCGTTTCTGCTTTTTAACAGACAGATTATTGTATTTCTTGGGATTTGCTTAGTTATGTAACAAATACAAAGTTGCAGGAAACCACAAACCATGCTACTAATATTATGCAACAAAAGTGATTACAGGTATAAATTGTTGCCCCACCAATCTCTATACAGTGAAATTGTGTAAGATCTCATAGGAACCACAAATTCTAAAATGTCAATTGTATTTCTTTTTATCCACTACAGAAAATCGTGAACTACTTATTTTAAGACCATTTGCAGGTCAAGCAAACTAGTTCTGCAAGACTAACTTCATTTGCACTTGTAATATGATACTATTATGGGCCACGAGCTGTGCTGAAACAGAAACAACAATTAACCTGGTCATCAGGAATCATGCCACCACCCTTGCTGGTGTCTAACGCTTCTAACATTCTCACCACCTCATCCATGACTGGACGTTTCTCTGGGTGTGCATCCCAACATTTTCGCATGATGCTTGCCAATGAACTTGGACAACATCTTGGGATTTCTGGGCGTAAGTTCTGTCAAAAACAATTTCAAACACATTTCATCATCATAGCATCACTTTTTATGGTAGGCAAGTGTGTGCGTTTTGCCAACACCTTTTTTCTTTTAACTTTTTAGCTTATTTGCTTATACACAGCTTTTTAAAATCTTGTCTTTTTTGTAAACAAACTTTCAGTAAAAAGTCAGATTCTATGACCTAGAGCACCCAGATAAAACACCTAAAGATACAAGCCATCTAGGGATCAGGGCTGAATATATTCCAACCTTAAACACGGCCCCTAGGCCAAAAGCACGCATGGAAAGCTAGACATTTGCTTCATGGTGCAATGAATGAGGTACCATTTTGCATTAGGAAAAACATGCAAACGGTTTTCCAATATTTGGAGATAAGCGAATTGTAAGTCGAAGGAAAATAAACTAGTCAAATTTCTTAAGGCCAACTATTGACCTTTCACAGGTTTGGAAGTAAACTAAGCAGTACCTATGATTGCAGAAAATTTTTGGTGATCAAAATGATACAGAGACCCCAGACAAATAATTTTAAGGCCATTTAAGCTAGAACATAGATATTAAGCACATAATTTATATCACTAGGCACTGGAGTAAAAAGATTTGAATTTTATAAATCAATGAAGTTTTCTTATTAAATAAAATAAAATAAAAGGCAATGCCAAAGGATGTTTCCAAGTAGACTAGTTGATAATTGCAGCGTTGAATTTCTGTACTTTATATACATATGTATAGTGACACTTGCTAAAGAACCTAATCTTGTAGTGTTGTTATAAACAAAAAACGAACCTGTCGCACAACTGCAGATGAAACTTCAGCAAAACTAAGATTAGGATAAGGCATGTCACAGCAATAGATCTCCCACAAGCATATTCCAAAACTGTAGACATCACATTTTCTATTGTAGGGCTTACCATCAAGGACCTGCAAAAATTATCTTCTAAAAGTTGTTTCTAGCTTTAAGCAAAGGGAAATTATAGCCAGAAATAGGGAGTATAACAACTTGCTTCAAATCTTTAGTGACTCATTTTTGCTTCATAGGGACTCAAAATGAAACACACCACTAAAAAGATTTTGTGGAATTGAACATTATATGTTTATGATACTCCCAATTGTAGACATGACTGAATTCTGTAAAAAAGGAGTGGGTACCTCTGGGGCCATGTACCCAAGGGTACCAGTTTCTCCAGTCATGTCCTTTGGGTTTTGGGCTTCAACACGAGCAACCCCAAAATCAGCAATTTTCAAAGTTCTCTGAGAATCTAGCAGCATATTTTCCGTTTTGACATCACGATGTACAATCTTTTTTGAGTGAAGATAACTCAACCTGCAAGGTTGGATTAAAGAATACATAGTCATGATCCAATAATTTACATCCAACAGCATACTATAATAAACTCCAGCCTAATATAATTAATATACTTACCCTCTAGAGAGATCCAAAGCAATTTGAATAACAACCTTAAAGGCAAGTTTCTTTCTCACATTCCTAATTAAAAACTTCTTTAAAGTCCCACCCGGAAGGTACTCAACAACAACACAACATGCCCTGGATGGAAGAGGATTATGACCTTCACCTGATTCATTCTTCAAGGGGAATTTGAGATTCGAAGTTCCCATTGAAGCTCCAATAAACTGTTGAAAAGATTATTTGAATTTAAAACTTAACATAAATAAACTATTGAAGTTAATACAACTTAACTCAATTGGGCCTCAGTTCTATTGTTATCACTTTACAAAAAGATAAAAGTTTTTCTCTTGTTATCAAATATAACCAGTCAATGATTATTTTTTAAACTCTTGTGTGCGTGTGCACGCATGTGTGGACTGACTGTAAAAATGCATGGCGTCATAGTATCCGTCAAAGATGCATAAGTTCTACCTTTGTAACATTTGGATGGTCAAGCTTATGCCAAACAGCAACTTCCTGCCGAAACGACGCCCTAAGAGCAGCAGTTTCAGCAGCTGTGGCAATACCATCCACTCCCCAGTCCAATAGCTTCACTATAAATATTAAGAATACAGTGGGCAGTCAGTCCTTTCAAAAATTTTATCTATATACAGAAATGAGATAATTTAATGCTATTGAACTGTTCAGCAATGTTTCAGGGGTTATTTCATAGAACTGAAAGCACACTGCTTTTTACAATTATTAAGGCTGATATATGGCACATCATCATACTTACAAAGCACTCACAGACATGTACATATTTATGTATATATGGAAACACACATAAATGTATTGCTTTCTGATATAGTATAGTAAACCTCATAGTCCAAATTCAGAAGAAAAATACTGCATCAACTTAATATTTAGCACAAAACACGTCAATGAGCTCTAGCTCAACTGTCACCTCCTGCACTACATGAAGTTAAAAGAAATGGAGCAATCAAGTCCTCAGTTTGACTGATGCTTAATGAATTGAAGCTGATATAATGACACTATTACGCAAATTTAATCATTTAACATTATTCTATTAGGTATCAGAATACTATTTGATTACGCAAATGTTGACAGACACCCAGCACTTTCTATGGGAGTCCCAACAAAAATAAATCACATGAATCTTTGGACTTAGCATCTAGTTTGCACCTTGGGAGCAGGAATGGAGATAATCTAGGAAATGAAGTGGACAGACAGCCAAAAACCTAATACAGCTATACAAGGTTACAGCTAATGATAACATAAAAATACTAACTTAAAAGACTGTTACCTTCTATATGACATCCAATTTTAAGAATTGTAACCAAAATGTTACTAAGTAATAACATAATGGAAATTTGTTTAAAATGTTCCAAGAGATTGAGGAGACATTACATCATACAAGCATCTTCAATTTTGGGGAAATATCATAGAAAACAGATTTCTCTAAAGTTTTAATCAGATTTTAGCTGTTAAAAGAAACAGGATTCTGCAAAGGCAATCACTGAGAATAAATTTAGCAGATTTTTCAAAGATAAAAAGTCAAATCTGAACCAAGATTGAAACTTTAAAACTCCCAAGAAAGGAATGTCTCTACGGTTTCAAAGGAAAACATTTTCTACTAACAGTAAAATTTCAACAAATAACACTAAGTTACAGACAAATACAGCAGGCCACTTCTCTTTATAAAAATTGGTATGTTAGACACTTGAGAACATGGCACCTACATTGAATACTTAGATATTTTACAAATTTTCTTCTCATTAACTTAACATATATGCAGAACTTAATAGTGTATTGCATATGTTTATTGTTTTACTATCTATCCTTCTTCAGAGTATATTAGTGCACACTTGAAATTGCACAAAATACCTACCCAATCCCCTAAGCAAAGGTTTCTTTTAAAACCATAAAAGATATGATATACAACATACTGTCGAAGGTATGTTGGGCTTGGCCTTCATGGGATATTCAAAAGCTTCAAGATGCAGCCTCTAAATACAAATTGAGGAAGGATCGTGCCTCAAAATGAGTGGCTCTTACACATGATGAAAGCCACACCTTGTAAAACTCATCATATATCACATGTGTGCTGCTTATTCTGCCCCAATCTAAGGATTGTCAGCACAAGAATTTGATTGAAATAATTAATTTATACACACAGCTGGTGGGTTTTGAACCCATGAGCCATGGCCACACCCCCACCTTATTCTTAGAGGGGGAGGAGGTGAGTTAAAAGCACAGAATCAGAAATTGAAGTCCACGATACAGGATTTGAAGGTCTGAAAAATCGTTTAGCACTGTGCCTAGCAATATACTTCACAAGGTACTTTTTTTTATATTTTTTGATAGGTAACACAAGGTACTTTTTCTTCACTCCAGTTTAACTAATAGTTTGAATTCATTATAAAGCATGCACCCAATTTTCAAACAATGGAACACTAAGAATAAGATGGCCAAAAACATAAATCTAACAAAGTAAGTATGTCATTAAGAGAGATATATGATTTACTTGTTGATAAGTTATACTCACACTCAGTGGTTCTTGAACCCATGGCCTCACCCTTCATCCCATTATTATGGGCGAAGGAAGTGCCTGTTGAGCGATACCTCATTGGCAGGATATATGATGAATTCTTAACAAGGAAAGCAGGATGACTGATCAAATTACCTGCAACATCTTGGCCATCATAGACACCTCGGTATACTGTCCCATAAGTCCCATGAGCTATAACATTTCTTAGATCCAATTTAGCCAATTCAATCTCCCACTCTTCCTTGTGAGTCTTCACCTCCCTGTCTTTTGACCAAACCCGGCTCAAGTGCTTTTCCAGCTGAATATCTAAGCTTTTGAAGTCAATCATATCAGCCCTGAAAAGCATATCCTTGCTACTAATACTTCCCACATCATTCACTTTTGAGCTCAAGGCCTCCTCTTTGGAATTAGACACTTTCAAAGCAATGTCTACTTCATGATTTTTGGACTTGTCAGCTGCCATGATAGCTCCAAACCCCTCACCATTGCTCAAATCCATTTTAAATCAGAAATTTCAGAAAAGGCAAAAAACAAAGGAAACCCAAAAATACTCAACAAGTTTTTTCTTCAAAAACAGGACTAATTGTAGTAAAAAAATGGACTGTATTTCATAGATAACATTTATTTGCTTTCCAGTTCAAACCAAAACTACCAAAAAAATTTGAAATAATCGAAATGGGCTATGAAAAAACTCAAAAAAGTTAAACTTTTTCTTACTCAGTTGCCAATAATAGATTTCAAAATCAAAATTTTCAAAAAAGGAAAAAGAAAATTTGAATCCAACCCCACAAATCTAGGAGCTCAAAACCCTGAGTTTATCATAAATATTCAAATTTGGCAATTCACTGGAAGAACCAAAAAACAATGCAACAAATACAGAAAAATAACTAGTGTAATATTAAAAATTAACTAAAACACTAATTAAAAAAAAAAACTCACCCCCACAGAAAAGAAAAGGAAAGAGCGAAAAAAACCCAAAAACAAAAAGGTAATGGGGGTGGTGAATAGGTGGATTCGAAAGGAAAGTACAGTGCTTTGTGGACAAGATTTGAGGAATGAAAGAGGAATGAAACAATAAAACAATAAAAGTACAGAACAAGAAGGAAAAAAATAGAAAGAAAAGGGAAATCTAAAGTGAAGCAAATTTGAGAGAGAAGAAAAGAGAGGCGCGGAGTTGTGGCCTAGATTAGCTGCGTGACTGTTTCAAAATCAAACATATATTCTATGTAGTTGTTGTACTTGGATACGCTATTATTTAACGGATTTACCGGTCATTTGAGTTGCTCTTCTTTTCTTTTTCATTTTTCATAACAGTTTTCTGCATTTGAATTGACGTAGTTGCCCTTTCTCTTTTTGTCAGGATTCTACCTATAGTTTGGGTTCACTAATGGTATTGTCTTGCTGTATTGAATATAATTGTCGTTAGAAAAAATAATATTGTTTATATTACCATGTATTTGACTTTAATTAGAAAACATTTAATTAGAAAACATAATGTAATGTACTTATGAGGCGTTTGATATGGAAGAATTCACGTTACTCTTGATATTCAAATTCTTAGGAATGTGATTCCTTTTTAGGAATGTAACTATTCCTATGTTTGGTTTCATTGGAAATCTTTTAAGATTCCTAAGAACGTGAGAATATAATGTTTAGTTTATTCTCAAAAGTCTTTAAATAAATTATTTATTTTTCTCATTCTATCCTTAGATTTGAACGTGAACTACCAAGTTCTTAAAAAAAAAAATCTTCCTCTAAATAAATAATGAAAAACCAAATATAAACTATTAAATATGACAAATTCATTAAAATTGTAGTCTAACATTTTAAAATGACAAGTATAATATAAAAATAACTATTTAAATAGAGAGCAACACGCACACACAACAGCAAAAGTTAATACCTGGCAATAATAAAGAGTCCCCTTCAAACTTTTTTTTTTCCGTGAAACCTAAATAAAACTTTGTTAAAGAATATATCAATAGAGCTGTCTATCCTATTCATGTTATTTTGGTGGGAAAAGATAAAGACAAGGGAAAAGATACTAATGATTTGTTTTATATTTTATATTAATTGCTTAAATGATAAGAAAAAAGGGTTAAAATTGTCAATTTATAAAAAATACAATTTTCTTTAAACTTGGGAATCTGGATTCCCACCTGTTTTAAAGGAAATCCACATTTCTACTAAAAAGGGTTTAAGAGGGGAATCTAGATTCCTTAGGCATCTGATTCCCTTGCGTGATTTGTAACCAAACATGGGAATCTTTAAACATTCCTAAAAATCTTAAAACATTACCCCGTACCAAATGCCATATTAAAAAACTATATTTTAGTTTTGCAATTTTTAATAGTACAAACCAACAATTAACTAAATTAAGATTAGGTAAGTATGACACTGGTAAAAAAAACCTATAGAATGACCTAAATAACAAATAATATTGTTTTGTTTTAGGCAATGATAATAATAAGAGGAGACTAACTAAGGTGTAAAGAGTAATGCTAAGTATACAAATATTTTTACCAATTTTTACATAATTGTAAATATGACAAGTTATGATTAGAACTGTTGCATTAATTCAGCACCAATCACAACATATCAACTCTATGAAAAAGATTATTGAAAAAATTTAAGTAATGCTAGGATTGTTACAAATTTTAGTATATAAGTCTACAAATGAATGTGTCAATAATTATAAATAATAATTCGATATATATTTAAGAGTTAAGTTCAAGATATACCTATTTTAACAGTTTAAACAATGTTATACACAACTCAATATTTTTTTCATTGCTCAAGAATTTTGACAAAGTCTACCGTTGAATAACATTTTCTTCATAAACTCAATTCTTGCAAAATTTTAAGATGATTAGACATCTAAACTATATCATCTATGACATGTTCGATTGACATCAAATTTGGCATAATTTTTATTTTATTTTTTTGATAATGTGATGGTTGGGAGAAGGGGATTTAAACCCTAGACCACTAGATATCTTTATTGAAAATATTATAAAATACCAGTTGAGTTATAAGATTTTTGACAAACTAACATACATATTAAGAATATAAAGAACACGTAATATATTATAGGATTTTTCAAGATATTAATTTAGTATAATAAAAAGTTATTAGCTTTTGTAATATTGTTTAAATGACCTTTTATTTTGATTCTAAAAAGAAATGACCTTCTATTTATTATAAGCACCCCTCCACCCACACGCACAAACATTTTCCCACCCACAAAAAAATAATAAATAAATAAATAAGAGTTCTCTACTCCCTAGGACTTGTTGAAGGTCCAAAATGACAAAATCTCTGCTCTGATCAATAGAAGTGAAGCACGTCTCAAGTTGGGACCCACCTTGTAGAATGTATCGTGCAAGTATTTCAGCATGTGAAATTAGTAGACTTCGTTTTGGTGCGTGACTAGTGCTTGTTTATACATTTTTTTGAGAACGGATTTACATCACAATATGTTTGTCATTGCTACATTTGTCACTTATTAGATAATTTAGGATTTTAATTTATGGTGTTTATTCTATAATGATTGTTCTTATTATTAAGTTAAAATACCAATTAATTATTTATATAGTCAATTCTAGATTTTTTAGTCGGTAATAATCAATTTTAATAATTAAGCTAACTGGAACTTATATTTATTGTTAAGCGTGAATGTTTTATTTGCTTTGGTTACTTTTTTTATTTATTTTTTTAAGCTTCATTTATATAAACCATCTCTTTGAATGGTCTTTTGCTATATAGCCATATGACAAATGTGTATTCGTATGGTGGCATAAATCACATCACAAGGGTGTCTTGGGCATAAAAGTAGTAGCACATACATGTCGATAACAATTTTTTTTCTTTGCCCGGTAATGTCTCATACACTTGGGAAATATCATGCATTATATTGGTGATTAGTTTATATTCCACAGCTAATAACAAGTTTAGCAAAATTTATTTTAAAATTTTTTCATTATTTATAGATTTGTGTTCACTTTTATAGTGACGATTGACAACTTTTAGGAGGTGGAAAAGCAAAGATACCCAAAAACAGCATCCTCATCAACCTGAAGGCGCCAGCCATAGAATCCAGAAATGGAAACATAACATAACAAAAACCAAAAGCAAAAAGGCAGCTTAGTTGATTCTTCGTATACAACCAACCATGATATATTCCATACATATCCCAATGATGAACTTTGATCTATTCGATTTACGGTGTATTCCTCAACACATAAATTGCTCTTTTCGCCCTCCCTAGCTTCTCTTCTATCTTTACTCTCTAGCTTTGGATTAGTGCAAAGTGTACAACCTTCTCTTTTTTTCTTTTTCTTTTTCTTTTTCTTTTTTCCTATGCTTGCATTGCTTGCTTTGTGCTTAATTTAGAACAAATAAAGTTTCATCTACAAAAAAAGAAATTAATTTAATAAAAGAAACTATAGATTTGACATTTCATTTTGTTTTTATTTTAATAATTAAAAAAAAAATGCATGTTTCTACCATGCCACAAATCAGAAAATAATTCTTGAAAATGAGAATACAGGCTTGGTGGACCATCCAATGGTACAAGCTTGCATGGGATATAACAGATTCAAATATTTATCATAAAGCTTGGCAAATTGATAAAAATTAATTAGGTCTTCTAAAGATTTGCATGATACATGGGAGAGGATCCTCTGGTTTTGAATTACACTTCTTCTTCTTCTTTTTATGTTGTTAAATTCCTCAATAATTTTTTATTGAAATTTAAATGTATATTTTAACAAATCTATTGTTAGATTATATCTTTTTCATCCAAACTTATAACTTTCATACTAGTAAAATTTCAAAATAATTAGAGATATATAATTATTGTATTCACAAAATATCTAAATTTTAAGTATTTTGTATCTTAAAAATATGCATAAAATAATTGAGACCATGGATCAAATAATAAATTATACCCTATTAACATAAAATTTGACATGCATATTAAAAAACAAAAAAAAATATTAAACAATTTTTTAAAATATCAATCTACTTTGAAAAGTATTAAATAGAGTAACATTAAGAAAAAAGTTATGGTAATTGATCATGACCCATAATAATATATATTCATCACGCGTGATTAACATCATTGATGTTCCTTTTTAGCCATTGGGGGCATTACCTTGAAGACTACGGAGCTTCCATTCTTACCATTTGGTCTTGCACGGCACACTGGCTTTATATTGTTTGATTAAAGAGAAAATCTATAAATTTTGCACATACTGATCGAGGTGGCAAAATGTTAATGATAAGTAAAAGAGTTATATCAGTGATAAAATTAAATGAAAACCAGTAAAAATTTACCAATTCATCTCAGAAAAATGTTGCAATTTTTATTTATTTATTATTTATTTTGTGTGTGTGTAGCCTTGCTATCTGATTTAAAAAAAAAAAAAAAAAAAAAAAAGCAGCGTGACTTCCACGCAAATTTGTATTGAATAATAATGCTTGTAATCCTTACTTGTAATGTGACAGGTTAGTTCATTTTTGCCCTTTCATTTCAAGCATCTTATTTTTGTCTGTCCCTCAGTATCGTTCAAAGAATAAAAAAAACATGGCCTTCTTGCCTTGGTGTTTGATTTGACAAATTAATATAAATTCTTTAGACGCGGTTAGAATGAGGTAAGCGAACCCAGAAGATGCCGTAGAATAAGGTTTATACGAAGAAAGCTGCTTTACATTGATAGCTGCGTTATTTAAAAAACTTTGCAAAGTCTATGCTTCTCATCATATAGAGCCTTAATTTCTAACATGTAATTTACTGCCATGTCACAGTCTAGTCACTTGGAAAATCCATTTGTAAACTACCATAAATATGATTTTAATAGCCTTAAAGCTCTAGTAGCATAAATAGATAAATTCGGCTTTAAGGTTAAATTTGAAATTTGGAACTTCATAGAAAAACCTATACAATTTACTATTCATATATATTTTATAAATCTAGTTTTATTATCGTGCACCCTTAGCGCGATAGTTACTCTACAAGTATAAGTACTTGTGAGGTGTGCGGAGCAAGAACCAGAGTTCAAGTCTCTCGAAAGCTAGAGTGAGCTTCACACACATATACACTTAAATTATTCTAAAGTAGAATTTCTATCTTGTAAATAAATAAATAAATAAAAATCTAGTTTTAAAACACTATTCAAAGCAATTTATCAAACAATCAAAACACTAAAAAGATTTTCAATTATAGCCTCATTTTGCAAAAGTTCAAAATTAAAACTTAGTTTTTTAAAACAATACCAAACAAGCACTTATTAGTATAACTTTTTAGATATAGAACTTTAATTGACAAACTCTTTTAACATTTTAAACTTTTGGCAAATTACAAGAAGTAAATGGTAGAACTTTTCATAAAAATTTCAGATATCAATTTTTTCTTAAGAGTTAAGATTACAAAAGAGTTTTACAGAGCTTTAAAGAAAATTTTCCCACTTCTACCAATTTTTTTTTCATTTTTCCAAAATGCACTTAGGGAGTCTTTTCTAGTTGTGCAACAATCAATATCTAATCTATTACTTGTTCCAAAAATTAAAGTGTACAAAAAATGATGAATTTAATCATTATACTAACATTTATTATCACGTTGCAATAAGTTCAACATTTTGGCCAATTTTAGACAAGTCTATTTAAGAAATTCCTTAGGCACATCTACTACTGATCCGTCCAGCATTTGATGAAAAGAATTAATGATTTTTTGATATTTCAATAGTTGGGGTTAGGGTGGATTGGAACCTTGGATGACTTTGTTGGAAACACCAAGATTTGAGCTACAATGCTCTTGACATGTAACAACCACCAAACAACAACAAAAAAAAACATATTAAGAAAAAAATAATAATAGTAATAATAATGATTGTTTCTGATGGGAGGCTAATTAAACTATGACTGGTAAAGACAACAGCTCACCAGCTCAGAAGAACAAGAACACTACAATTTTTACTTTTCATTACTGAAAGGTCTGCAAAAGTTCTGCTATTACATCTTGATGATGGTAAAATTTTATTTTATCTAGTAAACAAGGGATATACTTCAATTTTATTACAACAGAAATGTAGTTAGAACTTCCGCTGACTCCTCATTTGAGCACAATTCTTACGAGCTCAATCAATATTTGTCAGAAGAGAACGTAAAATCATGATGGTTCTACTGATCCTGCCCAAGCACATATTCTAACCATAATTATTCTACAAATTTAAAGATCACCAACTGAATGACTCTCTGACATTTCAAAGAACAAATATAAGAGCTTAAATCGTAATCATTTTCCAATTGAACATAACAACAAACTGGCTAACAAGTTATCAATTCCTTTCATGCATCCACCTCTCTGGTAATGTTAAATACTAGCTACAACCTAAATACAATGGTGAATTATTTTGTCCATAACTAAAAAATTGACAAATTATTTTTTGAGCAATGAGCCACTGAGGTAAAAATCCTGATAATCTCTAGAACTTATATATGAATGCAATTGCAGTATATTTGACACCTTACCACCGAGTTGGTCTTATTTAAAAAAGTGTTATTCTTTCAACATTAAACTGAGGTTTTTATGCAGTATATTCTTAAGCAACAGTACCACATTTCATAAGAACATCTGCTCATAATAGTGATGTATGGACTGTTCTAGGTTTTTTCTTTTTGGAATGAAACATACTCACTCTTGGAATCTTTAAGTTCATGAAGACTGTATTCAGCTTTATCACCACAAGGGAGAAACAATTTTTAAATTTGTTCATTTTCATCCAATAATTAGTTTACATTTGTACCACAAACAAGCAAAAGATACAGAGCATTTAACCGAACCACATAGTGCAGGTAAAAGAGCAAATAGTCAATTAGTGTAAGAGAATATCCACCAGACGATACCATTCTATCCTCAGCATTTGCAACTACCAGTTATACATTCGGTTTATTCTGTTGTACCAATTCCAAATCTATTAGCCCATATCTAAGTGTATCAAAGGGCAAATAACTAACCTTGACACTGAAGAGAACACGACCATCAGAAACTTGCTGGCCAGCTGTAACTACAAGCCCATGGACACGCCCAGTACATGGTGCCTTTACAACATGCTTTTAAAGGGAAGAAGAAAAAATAATTAAGTTCAGCGTAGAAAACTTTTGAAAAAGGAATAATTAGATGCAAAATGAAAGTAGCATTAACACAAACCTCCATCTTCATTGCCTCCAAGACTAATATGGGTTGCCCTTCCTCCACTTTTGTCCCGTCCTTCACCAGAACTTTGACTACTAAACCAGCCATGGGGGCCACAACAGTTCCCTGGGGGTGGGATGCTGTATCAAAACTGGGCTTATGTTGGGCTTCATCATCACCAGACAACTCACGTCCTATTTTCTGTCTGAATTGATGATGATGTGACCCACGCCATATGTGTATGTGCTTTGTTTGATCCTGCCAGCTCAAATTGGCAATCAATAATTAGTTATACTGGAATTCTATAGGGAAAAATCAAGAACAATGGAAACTGTACAGAAGAGAGTCCATAAATTAATTTATCTACACTCCTAAAGATGCATGCAGAGAGAGGCTCCTACCTTGAAGTAAACAGCTAAACTGACATCCATGCTTACACCATCAGCTTCAACTCTGAAATCATGGTTACCTAGATGTGTTGCTTTGACTTCGAAACCAGGGGAGCAATTTTCTCCTGTCTGTATTTACATATACAGCATATTGAATCATGCCAAAAAGAACAACCCTATATTGGATATAATTTTTGGCCATTATCTTAAACACATTACAAGTGGATGAATACCTCAATCAGATAGTTTCCATTTGGCTTATAAGTAATAGAGAGTTTAAGGACATTTGAACCAGAGCTATCATATTCATTCTCCCATTCAATTTCCATTGTATGCCTAGCACAATGATGAACTCTGAAAGGTGGGGACAAATACCATATGGAGAGTGAGCTGTTGCCTGCTGAACACATTGGCAGACGTAAATATCTTTTAAGAGCAACTACCATATCCCAAGAAAAGAATGAGACCTTCAATTACCAGGGAAATTTTCTTTCAATAGAGAATGTTCCATTGAGATAAAACACGCAGCTACTAGGGTTGCATTAAATCTAGCAGTTTCATGTGCTTCTTTTGCTGATACTGCATTTGTAGGAGAAACAAAGAGATCATCTTTAAAGTGTTCAATGAAATGAGTTTCTACATCGCCATTCTCAAATGCCCAATGTTTCGCAAGTTTTTGGAGGAAATTGATATTGGTTGGTAAACCTGCAACCTAATCAAAAGATTTGCATTAGTGATTCAATCAGGATTAAGTCTGTCTAAAAGATAAAATACATCTCAAGAAGAAATTCACTGTCCAAAAATAGTTGAAACTTCCAAAAATTGTAGAACCTATAGTTATGAGGCAATAAACCTATAGGATCCCAGGAATGGTACAGAGGAAACACAAGATGCATATTAAATATAAGCTATTACACAAAAGTAGAATTATATATTTTGGCCCTTTTAGGGATCTCCCCTCCCAAATTTGATATGTAGAACCATCTTGACCATTTGAACGAACCTTTTTACAATTTTATCACACAAAATTCCTATTTATCCAGACAATAGGCATCATACTTGGAGTCATCCCCATTGAGGATCCACTGCCTAGAGATACCTGATAAAATTATCTAAATGTGTACAACTTGGAAATAAATGCATGCATGTGCAACAGCTGTAACAATGACTATAATAGACTCATTAAGATTGCTGCGCTGTAATACTGAAATTGAGTATACCTGAAACTTTGAGAGGCAATCCTTTAATTTTACTAATGCTGCAGCACGATTTTCTCCCCATACTACAAGCTTAGCAATCATAGGATCATAATGCATGCTAACAGTGTCTCCTTGTTCAACCCCAGTCTCAACGCGAACTGCTCAAAGACAGATTCCACATAAGCAAAACAAAAAAGGGGTAGGAAATCTTAATAAGTTATATAAGGCAATTGCAATGTTGTAGGCAGGGAAGGACAAAGACTGGCTATTTTCAACAGCAAAAATGTGGGCCGAAACATCTTTTACACTATATAAGTAGCTTAGATATGTGATGCAACTGACCTGTTGATGACACTGGAACAGGACGATAATGATGAAGAACTCCAATTGCAGGAAGAAAACCTTTCGCTACATTTTCAGCATATATTCGGGCTTCGAAAGCATGACCTGTCATGATAATGGGAAATTATTATTATTTTTTTAATTTATTTTTGATAGGTAAGAGGGAAATTATAAAAATCCAGGATCTCTATACTAAACATGCTGTGTGCATAATGTGTAAACTTAAATATGGAGTTCAAACCCATTATGAGCTTTTTCTTTTTTGTAAATTGTTTAATTTTAATTAATTAAGAAGTGTTAGTTTATGAAATAGATCTTCGTTAAAGACGCATAATAAGAACTAGTAAAATAATGAAATCCCAGAAATAATTCAAGTATTTCATCAGAATGGCCCTTCCAGACTGACAATAACATAAGATGGACTCCTTTTTTCTTTTTCTTTTTTCCTCCCTTTTGGTAACTAACAATTGATTGCAACTTAATAATACAACCTGAGTCATAACTATCAACTTTATATAACTAAAAACTGCGGTCTGCTATCATCAGTTCAGTTTATTAGCAGAAAAAGTTTATATTTTCAAATCTAGATGCCCTATTTTAATGTTTAGGTTGTAAAGGCAATAGAGGAGCAGAGAGAAATAAAGACATTTCAGTTATTTATTCCATCTTCTAAGCAACCAAATAAAGCAAAGGATAAAAGGATTTATTCTAAAACAGTTCCCATCCAGCAGTTGACCTTTCCTTCATTTTTATGGGATATAATAGCGATAGTAGGAATGTGGGGTAGCCTTCCCCATCTCATGGTTAATGCCAGTCAAGCCATTAATTAAAAAGTAGTCTAGGGTCATATATTATAAATAGGTAAACAAGCATAAAGAAAAAATAGAAAAGGAAAGCAAGCCAGATCAACTCTACACATGACCTTCATCAAGAGATTATATTTACCTGATAACGGCACCTGTGACTGACTCATGGGAAGAGCTTCTCCATTTGCAACACGGATTTGCCACTCTACAAGATCTTGACCAACAATCATCTCAGTCACAGGATGCTCAACCTGCATATATATGCTCCTCATTAGGATTCTGTACATCTTGTGGATTTCAATAGAGAGAGATAGATTGACAACAGTACCTGAAGACGGGTGTTCATCTCCATAAAATAAAATTGGCCTGAGATTGTGTCAACTATAAACTCCACAGTGCCAGCATTGTGATATCCAACTGCCTTTATGTATCAGATGGAGACTTCATCGAAGTGGTAATTAAAAAAGGAAAATAAAACACACACACACACACACAACAACCACAACAAAAGGGCAAAAAGGAAGTACTCAAGAGACAAGTCTGTAAAAGAACAAGGTGCTATGCATTGAAGATCCAACTTCAACATGTGGGATATAATCCAAAGTTTAAATAAGGCCACTACAAGCATGTTTAGACACCATAACAGACATGCCACAATAAGACAAATACACAAAGAAGAGAGAAAGGGGCACAGATTAGAAAAACATTCTACAGATCAAGTTTTAAAGCAAGGCAAACGAATTAGAATGCTTGCTTGGGCAGAATTTGGCACCTCAAACCACAAAATGCCATCCTGTCCAAAAACATTTAGCTACTTATAAACTCCCAAGTATCCAATCTATCTTATTACCCTCACCTTATTAAGCTGGCTTGTTTGAGTAATGTTTTCTGCACAATGTATGTAAAGTCTCAGCTAATTAAAAGACTTTTGTATGATAAACCTATCAAATGGAATCCAAGATAGGAAGTTCTTCAGTTTTTTTCTTTTCCACTATCACAATAGTATTAATATATTTAATCAAAAGTGGTAGCTCAATGTAAAATATTCAAAGAGTCAGAGGGGACATTATTACATTAACTAATCCTTGCAGTTCCCCAGAGCATCTATGTACCTATCTACTCACATGCATTCGCGTGTTCATAGCCAAGTAATGCAATTTTCAAACAAACTACAAACATCAGATCATGAGCATAAATATTATATAGTTCAACAGATTAGGAAACCTCACCTTGGCTGCAGAAACAGCAGCTTGACCCAAGCGGGAGCGGAAATCAATGGAAACATTTGGCTGCATTAATGAGCGTTCCATTACAAATCTAGAATAACTACAATCACAAACCAGTACAAAAAAAATCCAAAAAGCTATCATTACTGCTGGAGCTTCTTCAATTATCTTCTGGTGTCTTCTCTGCACACTGCAATCCCTTTCATATAAATGAAGAACATTCCCGTGTTTGTCCCCAAATATCTACAATAAACAGAGGAGTATCTACAATCAATATGTAATTTTGATTGACAATCAGAGCATATGATGAGTATCAGATTGAGTGCAGTTTACTTGTCAACCAAAAACTTATAAAATTTATTTTCCACTAACTTATGGAGCCTGAGTCTAATTTTATTCAGAATTAATATCCACTACAGAGCACCATAAGAATATTTGAAAAGAAATGGTTACATTACATTACATTACAGTTATAATCAACTACTATTTTCAAATAGAAATACTCACATTATACAAAGAATGACAATACCTGAACTTCTATGTGCCTTGGCTGTGTGATATATTTCTCCAGCAATATTGTGTTTATGCCAAAAGAAGCAGCAGCCTCACGTTGTGCTCCCAAGAAAGATTCAACAAATTCATTTGGACTGTTTACAATCCTCATACCCTATAAAATGAACAATCTAAGAACTTCATACCCTACTATTGAACATATTAAACAGGTGGACGTGGCAAAAGCATGTAGTGGACAAGATCACTGTCATAAAATATGTAACTATGTCACCTATCAAAAAAATATATATATATATATATATATATGTAGCTATGTTTAAATTTCTGAACAGTTACATCAAATATTTACTTTTTATGGATGTTGCCATTAAATTTGTGACCCTTGAAACCAGGCTGAATTGCAACAGGCAAGAAATAGACTCCTTGGGCAAGAGTTTAGAACAACCTATCTGGCTTTTCAAATCTAACCTAAATCAATATATCTCTTCCCTAGAGTTTTCAACTAAGACACATGGCAGATTGATCATTCTGATGAAACATTACATGAAAAGGTCCCCACTAATGTAACAGGACAATGATAATAAAATGCATGGACATCACGACACACATATTAGGTAAGACATTTTACATGTATAGGTTTTCATATATGTATTTTGCATCACCATACCCATAACACTAGCACCATTTACAATTGTAGGAAATATGTCAAAATAATAATAGTCACACACCTTTCCTCCTCCTCCATGAGTTGGTTTTATTATGATTGGGTACCCAATCTTGTCTGCTTCTAACTTCATCAGATCTATATCTTGTTCATTGCCATGATATCCAGGCACAAGTGGTACCCCGGCTGCACCCATTATTCTCTTTGATGCACTGTTAAGTAGATTAAGCATCACTAAGTTGAGAATCTGTCCTTTATAAATAGAAAATTTATTGCACAGAGAGGGGTAAGTTCCCAAATGCATGTGTGCGCACATATTCACACACACACACACATGCTTGTAAAAGAATTAACAGTAGTTACAAATGGGAATATTTGAGAGCATAACAGAAACGGGTGTCTGGTTTATGAACGTTAAGAAGAAATTTGGTTAGAAACCAGCAAGTTGTACCTTTTATCGCCCATGTCGCGGATTGCAGATGCTGGAGGGCCGATAAATTTAAGACCTTTATGCTCACAAATTTGAGCAAAATCAGCACTCTCCGATAAGAAACCATAGCCAGGGTGGATAGCCTAATTATCAAAATAAGATATCCACTCTGAAAGCATGTCCTTGCAATGTCCAAAATATTAAAAGCAATTAATCATCTACTAGCGATACAAAGCCACGCACAACAAGTATTGAACATCAGTGAGGCAATCAAAGTATCAAACAAAGAAAATGTAATAACAAAACACCTACATATCCACCATATGTAGGTGTTTTTAGGGCTAAAATACCAAGCAAAAGCCATCTACTATAGTAAAAAATGCTGACTTTTACATCAATCATCATCACTATATATGCTATTACAGTTTGATAGTATTAATCAGTCAACACAGAAGCAATTCATCACATTCCCAACAAAGAACTTAAATGTCCATTACGTGGGACCCATAAAATCTTATGTGGGACCCAAATAAATCCTATGTAATGGGATTACATGCATGAATATTTATTACGATGTCAACAAAATATTGCAGAGGTTAGGGTACATGTGGAGTTGCAACAATGATTATGCCATCAATTTGTGCACAAAACTAATGCAAATAGCAAACCTCCAAGCATATATATCCCAATTGCCAAAGCATATTTTGATTTTCGAATATCTTAATACATATTTACACAAAACAATATTATTTTGAACAAGTTTTAGATCAGTACAATTCAAATAGTACTGTTCTAGAATCTGGACGTAAGCTAATAACTATATCATTATTTAAATACTACTACTATAGACATTAATTAGAAAAATGATAAATAGCACAAATTTCACTAAAATTCAATGGAATTGAAGTTAACTTCAACAATCAACAACATATGCATAATTAGCTCAAAACAAGACAAATTCAATTTCTCTAATTCCCCGCACTTTCTCACCAACCAAACAGAGAAACGAATTCCTTTCTCTAGCTCACCTGCGCACCAGTGCGAAACGCAGCGTCGACAATCGACGACGCGTTGAGGTAACTCAACCGAGCCGGTGGAGGACCGATAAGGACGGCCTCGTCGGCCGATTTGACATGAAGCGCGTCACGGTCTGCGTCGCTGTACACTGCGACTGTCCGAATCCCTAGCCTCTTCGCGGTCCTCATGATTCGGCAAGCGATTTCGCCTCTGTTCGCCACGAGAATTTTCTCTATGCTCTGTGAAGAAGAAGAAGCAGAGTCGGAGAATAAGCGTGATTGGAAGAAGAAGAAAGGTTTGTGATTGTGTTGGTGTTGGAGCTTTCGATGGAGAAGGGAAGCCATGGACGCCATGAGAGAGAGAGAGAGAGACTCTCTGAGCTCTGTGAGTGAAAACTGAGTGTGATTTGCATTTGGGAAATGTTAGTTAGATAAGAGCAGGATTGGGATGGGTATTTTGGTCATTTCATTAGGGTTCAGTATGGGCAATTGTGATGGTGTTAATGTCGTTTTGTGATGTGGCGTCATATGATTGGTTGGGAAATAATGTCTTGATTTGAATCTGGATCGGAGACTTGTTACTGGATTTGGATCTGACGTGCTCGGTGCTTCTTCGTTTCTTTCGTTTTTTTTTAATATCTTGTCCTGATGTGTTGCTGACCTGGTGAACTGTTCCTACCCATTTATCCATCTCAATTTTTGATTGGGTTTGGATTTGTATTTAAATTTGAATTTCATTGATGTAAAAATTTCTTATTTTTGGGTATTTTTTAATAACGAAGGATTTGAAATTTCATTGTTTAGATACCTAAATTTGGATTTGGATTATTGACAAGAAAAAAAAAATTTCGATTTGGATTTAGATTTAGATTTAAGATCAATAAAATATATTTTTTTAATTATTATTTTTCTTAATCCTTTTACATTTTAATTTTATTAACAATTTTAATAAATACATGAGGTAATGAAAAATCTATTGATAATCCAATTTAATAAATGCATGAGGTAATGAAAAAAATAAAATTCATTGATAATCCAATTTAATAAATGCATGAGGTAATGAAAAAAATAAAATTCATTGAGAATCCAATTGTCAAGATGAAATGTCATGCCAACTATTGACAACTAAAATGTTCTATATGAACATAGAGAAAACCCAAATGCATGAGTTTTTTCAAAATATTCAAAATATCCAACTAAAAAATTATTCTAAAGTTCTTAACAATTAAAAATGAGGAACAATACTATATAAGAGTAAAACCAATATCTGCAATAATGATGCGAACCTCAATCGACACGTTTTGAGACCCAACAAATAATATTGGAATATTTGCCCAAGAAAGCTAAATTCAAATTTTTTAAAGAACTCTGACCTAACGTTTATAAGTGAAATGCGAATCAAAAGTTTAAGTTACAGACCTTTGACCAAATGATTATAATTGAATCACGAACCGAAGGTATAAAGTTTGAACGCCACAAGGAAAAATCCCTGATAAGTTCACAGTTCTTGAAAAATCAAAAAGAAGAGCTGTAAGGACACAAATCTACGGGCTGGGCCTATGAACAGAACAGATTGAGGTCCAGGCTGTGTACAATATCCTTGAAATAAATTTGTAAAGAGATTGGGCTGGAGAATACTTGATTGAATATGTATGGGTTGATGGCCCAAGTATAATTACGATCAGATTTATGTTGATGAAATACAAGGTAGATACAAGGTTCTTCTCGGCACAGTCCGAGGAGTATGTTTAGACTAATACAATGAACACTTCTCTCTTTTTCCTTCTCTCTTTGTTGCTCTCTTTTTTTCTTTTTTCTTTTTTCGCTCTATTTATGCCTCCCTCTTTCCTTCTGTGCCAGTTAGGTGGGTTTTTCTTTGATACTTGTCCCATCAGCCCCTATCTGGAGTCTTCATTTGGCAAGTGTAAAGGATGAAGGTCACTGTTCAGGTGTCTTTTCCCATTAATGCGGCCATGATGTTAGCTGCAGGGTCATAAATGCGGTGGTAGCAGCCTTTTGCCTACTATCTGATCTTTGCTACCTGTCCTTTTTGTCCATCTAAATCAGGGGATTCTCCGGTAAGGCTAGGATTAATGTTTGAGCATTCATCTAAGACACTCTTTTGACAATCCGAGCAGGCAAGTCTTCTCGGACTAGTCTTTTTTCCTCGTGACTTACACTTTAGAATTGAGCTAGGCTGGGCACACTCCTCAGGATTGGCTATCCTCGGATATACAGGCCTCCTCGGACAGGCCCGCGGCCCATTATCTGATATTGGGTCTTTCACCCCCACAATAGCCCCTCAAAATTCTGACATTCCCTCTTATCCGAGGAGAAGGACGGGATTTTGACTTTCTCAGGGGTGAAATCCATCAAACCCCTCAACTAATCCACGTGGAGGCGCTGTTTCGCGAGACTTTCAATTTCCAAAGACGCTTCGGAAGTTGTAACGCGTCATTAATTGCTCTAGGTGGCGCTCTGTCTCCTTGATCAACGGCGAGGTGTAGATCGTGCGGCTGGGATTTCTTTATGAAATTTTGAGCGGGATAACTCCCACTTACTTTCCTCTACTATATAAGGGGCTTTGAGGGGGCCGTTTGCCTATTTTGCATATCTTTAAGTGTTCCAGAGTTCTTGAGCGTACTAGCCCTCACACACTACGTTTCCTTGACCATTCCGAGCACACCTTCATACAGAATCCTAGGTGTTTAAGAAGTTACTGAGCCTAAAAAATATTAACCACTCCCGTAAGTGTTTGGTTTATAAGTTTTTCTCTCCTTGGCCGAATACTCGGCCATCTCGTTTTTCCGTTTTTTCATTCTAGGATAATCCCTTAGCATTCTTTCACATATTGACATGGGTAGGTTTAAGAGTCTGGTCGATACCCCTAAGGCCATAGAGCTTTTTAAGAAAAGATATGGCATACCCGAAGAGGTTAGTCTCCGCTACCGCCCACCAGAGAACATGGTAACCCATAGGGAAACCAGCGAAGTGGTCATTCCTGTGATAGCCTTCTTAGAAGGAGGAATGACCATTCCGATGGGTACGGTGACTCGAGAATACCTTAGGAATCATAGGTTGTGCCCGCACCAGTGCGCTTCCAATATGTTTAGGGTCTTAGGTTGTGTTGATGCCCTTAATCAACCTATGGGTCTGCGGCTCACCTGGCATGACGTCGTACACATGTACAAATGTCACTCTCAGGCCGATGGGGGATACTACCTGAAATCCCAATCCCCCGTCGTTAAGATGGTATCGTGCCTTCCGAAGTCCAACAAGGGCATGAAGGACGATTACGTCATCGTCTCGGGGACGTGGCATAACGGTCATCACTGTCCGACCAAGGAGGGGAAGCCAGGTGGGACGCTCTAGGATTAGATTGAGTTAATCTAGAATTTAGGTTCTAGGTCTCATTTTTTTTTTTTTATTCGCTCTTTTGATTCTGAAATGGTGTAACTGACCTTGTGTTTCTCGTTCATGATTGCAGATAGAAAGTTTACTGCCTCCAGGCTTAGCCTCGTGAACGTGTCGGACCTGAACAGACTTTTAAGGTCCGAGGTATTCGTGCACTCAGACGGTCAGTTGCGTGCCGTCCACCTTATACTGGACTTTGGTCCTCTGTCGGACGCCTTCCTAGACGTCGGGAATTCAATCCGAGCAAAGGACAAGAGAATCCGCAGGATTGACGTATCCCAACCAGGTTTTCTGTCCAAGAAGGACCTTCCTCCAATTGACTGGCCGCTCCAACAGGATCAAACGCCGTCTGTTGCTCCTAGGGAAGAATCCACCTCCCCTCAGCTGTCCTTAGAATCGGAAATAGATCGGTTCCGTTTCGAGGAGGAAGAGGAAGCGCTGCTACAACCCCAAGGCCAACCGAACCTCGAGAGTGACGAGGAGAAAGAAGAAGAGGAAATGTCTTTGGTACCTAGACCAGGGTTGCAAGACCTCTTCTCTGGGAGGAGTAAGGGGGGATCCTCCAAGAGTGCGCCTAGCGCTAAGACCTCTGATAACCTCCCCCCGCCGCCTCCTCCTCCTCCTTCCGGGACTGGACTACTCCCTATGCCGGACTTGAAGAAGAAAAGGAAGGTGGCCGACCTGGTCGCCGAGGAGGGAGAAGTGCCCCCATTTCAGCAGAAAGGGCCGAAACAGCTGAAGGATGGGAAGAACGGCCGAAGGGTCTCTCCGTCCGAGACCAGGGCGGACGCCCACTCCCGAGACATCCGCCAGCCGCATGGGTGCCGCGGCTGGATTTGGATGGTGCCCCAATCCCGGTGACCGCCTCAATAAGGGACTTTCAGAAAGGCCACTCGGCCTACGTCGCCGAGGCGCTAGAGCGTCCACTGCTTCTGCCTCGGGATATGGAGGAGGTGAAAACCTAGAGGCCGGCAGACTTATTTATGTCCCTTAAGAGGGATTTGGCTATGGTAAGTTCCCTGGTTTGAGTTAGTTTTTGTCGAAGTTTATGTTCTTATGCTAACACATCCACCATGTTCTTCCAATGCAGGTGACCCAGCAAATCTACGTGGAGGAGGACTGGGTTAAGGATGCCCGCAACAAGGCTAGGGATGAGGCCCAGTCCTGAATGAGCGCCGAGAAGAACGTGGAGGTCATCAAGCGTGAAAAACAAGAGTTGGCGAAGAAGTTAGTCTTGGAGGAGAAGGACAGAAAGAGCGCTGAGACTGGACTGAAGAGCGCCCAAGACCAAGCTGAGGACCAGCGCAAAAAGCTCTATTCGACCAAGCTGGAACTGGCAACTTAGAGACAGCTGGTCTTGGAGCTCAAGGCCAGCCTAGAAAAAGCTAAGGAAGCCGCTCGAGGTGCAGAGCGGGCTACTGCGGCCGAGAAGGAAGCGGCCTATCTCCGGGGTATTGAGGAGACTGAAGTGAGGCAGGCAGACGAGCTGTCCGAGGTCTGCCGGGACTACTGCAAATACACCTGGGAAGAGGCTCTGAACCAGGCAGGAGTCCCGACAAATTCTGACCTGAGGCGTCCCGAGAGGACTTACTTCCACCCACATATATGGGATGTCTCGGACCCTCCTTCACCATCGCCCACGCTAGCCTTGGAATCATCTGCCCAAGATCCCGCCATTCCTGAGACCGTGAATGAAGGTAGCGAGGATGTTGTGGTGGTGATCAGAGATAAGGGCACAGAGATAGCTGCCTCTTCTCAGGTCGCAGTTACCAGCGAAGCCATTCCGCCTGAGGCTGAGGCTAGATCCGAAGAGGCCGAGCCGACTGAAAAGAACCTTTCCTCTCCTCCCGTGACTGAAGTCTAATTTTAGGGTTGCCATTGATGCCATCTTGTAATGAATTTATTTGTGATGAAATTCAATGTAATCTCAACTTTTGATTAATGGAAGTATTTGTCTTTTCCTTGTGTTCAATTTACATTCCTGATTAGTTTTCTTTGTGTGAATCGTTGAACTGCCAAAATTGCATAGAGAATACAAGTGTATATAGGCCATGCTCATACAGCGAAATTATTAAGGGAATTTAATCCCTTAGGCCCTTGGGACCAATTTAGGGTGTTAAACAACGTTGAGAATGTGATATGAGTAGGCGCATACAGGAGTATTGATTTGCCCAAAGGAAGTGGTCCGAGGTACTTGGCATGACCAAATTCTGCTTATTGCTTAGAAGTATTAATTTACACGACCAATATTATGTTCAACACTTAGAAATGTCAATTTACTCAGGGTAGGTGGTCCGAGGGACCAAGCATGACCAAGGTTATGTTTAATACTTGGGGTATTAATTTATCCAAAGTATGTGGTCCGAGAGACCAGGCATGACCAAGGTTCTGTTTAATGCTTAGGAGTGTTAATTTACCCAAGGTATGTGGTCCGAGGGACCAGGCATAACCAAGGTTCTGTTTAACACTGAGAAGTATTAATTTACCCAAGGTGTGTGGTCCGAGGGACCAGGCACGACCAAGGTTTTGTTTAATACTTAGGGGTGTTAATTTACCCAAGGTAGGTGGTCCGAGAAATCAGGCCTGACCAAGGTTCTGTTTAACACTTAGTAGTGTTAATTTACCCAAGGTAGGTGGTCCGAGGGACCAGGCCTGAACAAGGTTCTGTTTAACACTTAGGGGTGTTAATTTACCCAAGGTAGGTGGTCCGAGGGACCAGGCTTGACCAAGGTTCTGTTTAACACTTAGTAGTATTAATTTACCCAAAGTGTGTGGTCCGAGGGACCAGGCACGACCAAGGTTCTGTTTAATACTTAGGGGTGTTAATTTACCCAAGGTAGGTGGTCTGAGGGACCAGGCCTGACCAAGGTTCTGTTTAACACTTGTGGTGTTAATTTACCCAAGGTAGGTGGTCCGAGGGACTAGGCCTGACCAAGGTTCTGTTTAACACTTAGGGGTGTTAATTTACCCAAGGTAGGTGGTCCGAGGGACCAGGCCTGACCAAGGTTCTGTTTAACACTTAGTAGTATTAATTTACCCAAGGTGTGTGGTCCAAGGAACCAGGCACGACCAAGGTTCTGTTTAATACTTAGGGGTGTTAATTTACCCAAGGTAGGTGGTCCGAGGAACCAGGCCTGACCAAGGTTCTGTTTAACACTTAGTGGTGTTAATTTACCCAAGGTAGGTGGTCCGAGGAACCAGGCCTGACCAAGGTTTTATTTAACACTTAGGGGTGTTAATTTACCCAAGGTAGGTGGTCCGAGGGACCAGGCCTGACCAAGGTTCTGTTTAACACTTAGTGGTGTTAATTTATCCAAGGTAGGTGGTCCGAGGGACCAGGCATGACCAAGGTTCTGTTTAACACTTAGTGGTGTTAATTTACCCAAGGTAGGTGGTCCGAGGGACCAGGCCTGACCAAGGTTCTGTTTAACACTTAGTAGTATTAATTTACCCAAGGTGTGTGGTCCGAGGGACCAGGCACGACCAAGGTTCTGTTTAATACTTAGTAAACAAGCAGTATAATATACTTCAATGCAAGAATGGAAACTTTCATTAGTAATAATACCTTTTTAGGTTATTTACATTCCAGGGGTGTGGTACAGCCCTTTCATCTAGGTCTTTTAAATAAAAGGCTCCTATTCCAGCTACTGATAGGATACGATAGGGGCCTTCCCAGTTAGGTCCCAGTTTCCCCCAGGCCGGGTTCTTCGCAGTGCCCACAACTTTTCGCAAGACCAAATCTCATAGTGCAAGTGGTCTTAATTTGACATTGGCATCATAACTCTGCTTGAGCTTATGCTGATAGTAGGCTAGTTGAATCGCAACATTTTCCCTACGCTCGGCGACTAGGTCCAGATTGTCTTTTAGCAATTTGTCATTGTCGGCCGAGGTAAATGAACTGATTCTAAGTGTGGGGAACCCAGTTTCTATGGGGATAACAGCCTCAGCGCCGTATGTCATTGCAAAAGGGGTCTCTCCCGTAGATCTTCGTGGAGTTATCCTGTAGGTCCAAAGGACATGTGGTAGTTCTTCCACTCATTTTCCTTTGGCATCATCCAACCTCTTCTTAAGACCGCTTACTATGACTTTGTTAACTGCTTCAGCCTGGCCATTTCCTTGTGGGTACGCAGGAGTGGAGTACCTGTTCGTAATGCCTAATCCACAGCAAAATCTTCTGAACGCTTTACTGTCAAATTGAAGACCATTGTCCGAGATTAGAGTATGTGGTACTCCAAACCGTATTACGATATTCTTCCACACAAACTTCTGGACGTCCACATCCCTGATGTTTGCCAATGGCTCGGCTTCAACCCATTTGGTGAAGTAGTCTGTTGCGGCGACCAAATACTTCTTGCTCCCAGTTGCTTTAGGAAAAGGGCCTACAATGTCCAGGCCCTACTGAGCGAAAGGCCATGGACTTGACAGAGGATTCAGAACTCCTCCAGGTTGATGTATATTTGGTGCGAACCTTTGGCATTGGTCACATTTCTTTACATATTCTTGTGATTCCCTTTGCATGTTTGGCCACCAGTATCCCTGAGTTAAGGCTCTGTGTACTAGGGATCTTCCTCCTGTGTGGCTACTACAAATCCCTTCATGCAGCTCTTCGAGGAGTAGCTCCGTGGCTTCAGGATGCATGCACAATAAGTAGGGTCCAGAGAAAGAGCGTTTGTATAGCTTATTGTCTCCGGATAGCCAGAACCGAGGAGCTTTTCTTCGCACCTTGTCAGCTTCAGCCTTGTCCGTTGGTAAGACATCGTCCTTGAGGTAGGTCACCATAGGGTCTATCCAGCTTGGCCCTACTCGAACTTGATAGATGTTCGGCCCTTCCTTTTCCTCGACATACCTTTGTACATCTTCCACCAGGATAAGCCGAGGTAGCCCTTTAGCCGAGGAGGTTGCAAGAGTGGCCAAGGAGTCCGCGTGCGTGTTCCCACTCCGAGGAACATGTTGCAGATTAAACGACTTGAACCGTGATTGCAGTTGCTTGACCTGCTTTAGATAATTCTGTATTCTTTCGTCACGTGCATCTAATTCTCCCCTGACCTGGCCGACTACCAGCGCTGAGTCCGAGAATACTTCCACCGTGCTCCCACCCATTCTTTTGACCATGGCCATTCCGACCAGCAACGCTTCGTATTCAGCCTCATTATTAGTAGCCGAGAAGTTTAGTCTAAGGGATTTTTCGATGACAATATTCTCAGGAGATATCAAAACTAGCCCCACTACTGAGCCTCTCTGATTGGCTGCACCATCCACGTATAGTTTCCAGGGTGTGGACTCTTGCACAGACACGAGGCCAACTGAATTTTTGTCCGTGTGTATCGTCTCGACAATCTCTTCTAACATAGGCTCAGCAAACTCGGCCACAAGATCGGCCAGTATTTGCCCCTTGACCGAGGTGCGAGGCATGTATTTTATGTCAAAAGCTCCTAGGATGGTACCCCACTTGGCAATCCTCCCCGTATAGTCTGCACTCCGAAGCAATGATCTGAGCGGGAGTTGGGTAAGGACCACAACCGTATGTGATTGGAAGTAGTGAGGGAGTTTGCGAGTAGCATGGACTACTGCAAAGATGGCCTTCTCAAGTGGCAGATAACGGACCTCGGCCTCATGGAGGGATTTATTCACATAGTACACAGGTTTCTAGACGCCATTGTCGACTCGTATAAGTACCAGACTCACAGCATAGGTGGCTACAGCAATGTAGGCGAACAAGACCTCGTCCATCGCAGGACTAGACATGATAAGGGGCCGGGATAGGTATTCCTTTAATTGCTAGAAAGCAAGAACACACTCTTCATTCCATTGAAATCCCTTCCATTTGTTCAGCAGCTGGAAAAAGGGCCGACATCTTTCTGCAGATTTAGAGATGAACCGATTGAGAGCAGCGGTCATCCCAATCAACTTCTGTACTTCTTTTGGGTTCCGAGGAGGCTGCAGGCCGTTAATTGCTTTTATTTGGTCGGGGTTCACTTCAATTCCGTGATGAGTGACCTTATAGCCCAGAAACTTTCCTGATCCAACGCCGAAAGAGCACTTCGAAGCGTTGAGTCGCAATTTGTGTTTCCTTAAGATTTCAAAGATGCTCCTAAGGTCTCCAACTTGGTCGGACTCCAGCTTGCTTTTGATCACCATGTCGTCAATGTAAATCTCAATGCATTTCCCCAACAGTGGTTCAAACATTTTTGTCATCATTCTCTGGTAGGTGGAACCTGCATTCTTCAGACCAAATGGTATCACCTTATAATGGTAGTTCCCAATGGGAGTCACGAAGGCTGTTTTCTCTTGATCGTCCAGGGCTAAGGGAATCTGGTGGTACCCTTGGAAGGCGTCCAAGAAACTCATTCTTGGGTGCCCTACGGTTGCATGTACCAGTTGATCAATCCGAGGCATGGGGAAGGGGTCTTTCGGGCAGGCTCTGTTTAAGTCCGTGAAATCCACGCATACACGCCATTTCCCATTCTTCTTCTTCACCACCACTGTGTTAGCCAGCCATTCTGGATAGAAGACTTCCCTGATAGCCACTGCCTGCTTGAGTTTGTTTACTTCATCCCTAACAGCGTCAGAATGTTCCCTGGATGAGCGCCGAGGTGGCTGCTTTTTGGGGAGGGCAGCTGGGCTCACATTAAGGTGATAGCAGATGAACCCGGGATCCACTCTTGGGGCCTCGTAAGAGTTCTAGGCAAACACGTCAATGTTTCTCCTAAGGAACGTCAGCAGTTCTTCCTTATCCTGAGGGGGTAACTGAGCCCCTATCTATAAAAACTTATCTGGGTCCTCCCCAATGACAACTTTCTATATTCTTTCACATTGCTCCTCGGCCGGTTCTACGGCTTTGAGGGGAATCAGGAACTTTGACTGCTATGAGTACCCGACCGTGGTGGTCGTTGGTTTGGTGTCAGGCCGATGTGTAATGGCAGCTATGAGGCATTGTCTTGCCATAGGCTGGCTGCCTACAATCTCTTCCACTCATCCTCCCGACGAAAATTTAACCTTTAGGTACAAGGTCGAAGAAACGGCCCCTAGAGCATGGAGCCAAGGCCTGGCTACAATGGCCGTGTAGGGGGAGTATGCATCCACCATGATGAAGTCCACCTCGACCACTTCAGACCCCTGCTTGTACGGGTAGCCTTATCTGACCCTTAGGGATGACGGTCTTTCCATCAAAGCTGACTAAGGGTGAATCATACGCTGTCAGGTCTTCAGGCTGTAAGCCCAGTCCTTTGTATAGGTCCGGATACATTATCTCAGCCCCACTCCCTTGATCAACCATCACCCTCTTCACCTCGTACCCTCCTATTCTAAGGGTGATGACCAGAGCGTCGTCATGGGGCTGTATTGTCCCCAATTTATCTTCATCCGAGAAGCTTAAGTCTGGTCGGGCCTCCATCCTTGCCCACTTCGTCTCTTGGTTGGCGTCCTCGGCGGATGTCCTAGAAATGGACATTACCCTAGAAGGGCAGGATCCAGTTCTCTAGGGGGCCACGAAGATAATGTTAATCGTGCCCAAATGGGGCCTTGATGAGGCGGTCCCCGAGGCCCCTGGCCTGATATGGTCTCCCTGGCTACTTGGTCGATAGATGAACTGCTGTAACTTTCCTTCCCTCGCAAGGTTTTCCAAATGGCTCTTCAAAGTCCTACAATCCTCGGTGGTGTGCCCTCGCTCTTGATGATACTGGCAATGAAGGCTCTGGTTGCGCTTCATAGGATCTCCCCCCATCTTTTTTAGCCACTTGAAGTATGGCTCGTTCTAAATTTTCTCCAGAATTTGGTGGATTGGCTCTCGGAACACGGCATGGACTGCATGTGATGCAACAGACCCGGACTGCACACTGTAGTCTCTCCGCGGCCTGCTGTTGCTGTACCGGTCCGACCGAAACTCCCTCTTCTCCTGAGGGATAACCTTAGTCTTTCCCTTTCCGATCAACTGGTCTTCCTCGACGCGCTTATACTCGTCGATGCGGTCCATCAGCCGGCGCACACTCCTCACCGGCTTCTTGGTCAATGATATTCGTAGGTCGTGCTCGGCTGGTAAGCCAACCTTGAAGGTTCTTACTGCCACGTCATCGAAACTCCCTTTGATTTCGTTAAACATCTCCCAGTACCTGTCTGAGTATGTTTTCAGCATCTCCCCCTCCCGCATGGACATGGACAGCAAGGTGTCTAATGGCCGAGGGACCCTGGTGTTCGTTACGAACCGAGAGCAGAAGGCCCTAGTGAGCGCCCGAAAGGATCCGATAGAATTTGCCGCAAGGCCATCGAACCACCTCATGGCTACAGGCCCCAGACTGGAGGGGAACACTTTGCACATGAGAGTTTCGTTCCGAGAATGGACAACCATTTTCTGATTGAAATAGCTCACATGCTCCATAGGATCGGTCCGTCCATTGTACGCAGTGAAGGTGGGCTGAGTAAAGTGTAGAGGAAGGCTCCCTCCCTCGATGCTGCACGTGAAGGGCAACCAGGAAATTTGGTTGAGTGCCCTGTTCATTGCATCGCTCCCAGTACCCCTTGATGACTTGTTTCTGCCCCTACGGTTATGGTGAGGCTCTTCTACGTGGGAGAAAGACTCACTTGGGGGTGTCTTGGAGCGGCGTCTGTAACTGGCATCGTCATCATCGTCATAAGAGTCATCCGTGATGGACGGACTGCTAGACGGACTGCGCCTCCTTCACGCACGGCGCAACTTCTTCTTGAGACGATCAATCTTGCGTTGCATGTCCTCATGAGACTCGTCACTGTCATTTCGACGTCGACTCCTTCCAGTACGATTTGTGTGCACACTCCTTTCGCGGTCTCTTTCACGCTCAAGGTGCGCGAAATGATCAATATGCTGGGAGCCATCTGACTCCGCTCTGTTAGAACCTGATCTAACCATTGTTCAGGTCTCAACTGACAGATACAATCGTACTCTTCCCACAGACGGCGCCAATTGTAAGGACACAAATCTACGGGTTGGGCCTACGAACAGAATAGATTGAGACCCAGGCTGTGTACTGTATCTTTGAAATAAATTTGTAAAGAGAGTGGACTGGAAAATACTTGATTGAATATGTATGGGTTGATTGCTCAAGTATAATTACGATCAGATTTATGTTGTTGAAATACAAGGTAGATACAAGGTTCTTCTCGGCACAGTTCAAGGAGTATGTTTAAACTAATACAATGAACACTTCTCTTTTTTTCCTTCTCTCTTTGTTGCTCTCTTTTTTTCTTTTTCTTTTTTCGCTTTATTTATGCCTCCCTCTTTCCTTCTGTGCCAGTTAGGTGGGGTTTTCTTTGATACTTGTCCCATCAGCCCCTATCTGGAGTCTTCATTTGGTAGGTGTAAAGGATGAAGGTCACTGTTCAGGTGTCTTTTCCCATTAATGCGGCCATGATGTTAGCTGCAGGGTCATAAATGCGGTGGTAGCAGCCTTTTGCCTAATATCTGATCTTTGCTACCTGTCCTTTTTGTCCATCTAAATCAGGGGATTCTCCGGTAAGGCTAGGATTGATGTTGGAGCATTCATCTGAGACACTCTTTTGACAATCCGAGCAGGCAAGTCTCCTCGGACCAGTCTTTTTTCCTCGTGACTTACACTTTAGAATTGAGCTAGGCTGGGCACACTCCTCAGGATTGGCTGTCCTCGGATATACAGGCCTCCTCGGACAGGCCCGCGGCCCATTATCTGATATTGGGCCTTTCACCCCCACAAGAGTAAAGTCTCACATTTTTTTTTTCTGATTTTTATTCAATAATCCTCTATTACAATAAGTGCATGCTATTTATAAGACATGACTGAAAAAAGAAAATATAAAAAATGTACTAAATAATAAAATCCTAAATAAAAGTTGATTTGATCTGAAATTAGCAGATCCAAAATAAGAAAATAGCTAAAAAATGTTCTAAAAAATAAAAGCCTAAAATTAAGATAGATCTAGTCTGAAATTAGAATCTCCAGATTAGGAAAAATGTCTATTAACTATATGGAGCTAGAAAGTCAATCAGCCATTAATTATCACCATAAATCACGCCCAATTAAGCCAGATCAGCCCTCAATAACTTGGATTAAATTTATTACATTTTCATCTTCCTTTTGGCCAAGCTTGCAATGTCATGCGTTAGAATCAGTCCAAATCTCTTGAATCAGCTCATTAAGTGCTTCTTTGATCTTCTTGGATCTTACTCTAGTAATAGGCCCAACTGGAACATGCAATGGATTCTTAAATGCTTGTTGGTTCTCATCATTTCCCCTCTCCTCAAAAGGATTCATCCTCGAATCGTCACCTACATCAAAAGGAGAAAGATCAAAAACATTAAATGTAGCACTAATGTTATACTCACCTAGAAGATCCAATCTGTATGCATTATCATTGATTCTCTCAAAGACTTGAAACGGACCATCCCCTCTAGGATGTAGCTTGGACCGCCTACGGGCTAGAAATCTTTCTTTTCTCATATGCACCCAAACCCAATCACCTAGTTCAAAGAGGATTTGTCGACGGCCCTTGTTAGCTTTGGTCGCATATTGATTATTTTTCTCTTCTATATGTTGTCGTACACTTTCATGGAGTTTCTTCACCATCTCAGCCTTCTTTTGCGTCATCCAAACTAGTCATTTCATTAATTGGTAAAGGCAACAAATCCAAAAGAGTTAGTGGATTAAAACCATAAACAATCTCAAATGGTAAAAAATTAGTAGTAGAATGAACACTTCGATTATATGCAAACTCAATGAATGGTAAACGATCCTTCTAATTTTTTAAGTTCTTTTGAATTATAGTACGCAACAAAGTAGATAAAATTCTATTTACCATCTCAATTTGTCCATCAGTTTGGGGGTGACAAGTAGTCGAAAACAATCGTTTAGTTTCCAACTTTCCCCACAAGACTTTTCAAAAATAGCTAAGGAACTTAACATTACGATCAGACACAATACTCCTAGGAACACCATGGAGCCATACTCTAAAGAACAAATTAGTGATGTGGGTTGCATCATCAGTTTTATGACAAGATATGACATGTGTCATCTTAGAAAACCTATCAACAACCACAAAAATTGAATCTCTACCTTTCCTTGACCTAAGCAAGCCTAAAACAAAATCCATAAAAATATCGATCCAAGGTGCACTAGGTACAAGCAGCGGAGTGTATAATCCATGTGGTAAGATTCTAGATTTGGCCTACCTACAGGTAATGCATCTAGCACAAGCTCTCTCCACGTCACGTTTCATCTTTGGCAAAAAAAAAAAAATGTTCATTTAATACGTCTAAAGTCTTCCTTACACCAAAATGACCCATTAAACCACCTCTATATACTTCACGCACAAGCAACTCACGCATAGAACTATTAGGTA